>CM060967.1:2764811-2909811 GCA_030765045.1 Tenodera sinensis | reverse complement strand
CTCTCTCTCTCCGTCCCTTTGTTTTTGTAAAACTGAATTTCTAACGATTTTTGTGAGAATATCAAATCCCGGCTATGGCACGGAATTTCTCAGTCTGGCTCTTCCAATTTTTGTCTCACACGGCTATTGTGAAAGAACAATAATTGATACTTAGGGTCATCAGCCCTCCGGAAATTGCCGACATGCCCTACATTTCAACCATATGTCCGACGTCCAGGCGGAATGTTTTAAAAGTCTCTAATGTCCTAGTAATAAACCGTGATCGTTAGAAAATGAACTGGCAACTGTGAAAATAGAAATGAATAATTAGTTATTAGCCGCCACTGCAACTCACTATGGCAACATGGCTACAGTCAAAGATTACACTCATGCATAGCAACATTGAACGAGAGGCAAAAGGTTGGTATTCTGTGGAGGCAAAGCAACACAATGCTAATGATGAAAGAGTATTTCACTAATAAGAACCTCTAATTCACTTAGAGGTATTGTTTTAGTGAAGTACAATTTTAAAAACTTCTGCTGTGTTGAATTTCTTGATTAGATATATTTCAAACAAGCTAATCTCGCGATACAGAATGGCCAACTGTACTTTATTGGTGTTGCCAACCTTCTCGAAATAAGCATGTGGTTACACAGCAGTGCAATCTGTCACATTTCTAATTGCATTTTGCACTCAAAAATTGATTTACTCCCGGAAAAGTACAAAAACAGAATAAACCGTCTTGTGGGAAGGAAAGAAAACGTAAAATGTATGATTAACCTAAAAAACGTACAACTTACGGGAAAACCCGTAAAACTTGGTAACCCTATGTAGAATAACCACAAATAGTACAAGTTTTAATAACGATTTCTCATTAATACAGTTGAGTGGAGTCATTTGGAGTGAAAGAGTAATATATAAACTCGCTGTTCGTTTGTAATTTTGTGAGTAGCTATTGTTATTGTTATCAGTTTGAGATGAATGAGGAAGACTTATTAATTCTAACACAAATTATATATTTATTGCAACTTTTCAGCATTGCTTGAAAGAAGATACATAGACATTGGTTCGCTTGTTTTTACAACAGAAGGCTTATATCTAGGACAGGGAAGTACCAACACAGGAAAACAAAAGCAGCTAAACCCTGCAATGTTCGAGTTAATACGATTAATATCTAGGTATATTTGGAGCTTTCGTACACATTATAGAAAATTAAATAATGGAGCTAGATACAGTAGAATTTCGAATTGTAATCTAATTAATGATTTTCATCTTGTGTCAAAGGTTACCTACCCCAAGTCTGATAGAAATCGGTACAGTGGTGTAAAGGCCCATAAAGGGCACACATACACACATACCAACTTAAACATGATACATTCTATCTCATTTGCAAAGTATGTTCAGTTTTAAGCGGCTGGTTGTTTCGTGCTGACAAGTTTATTCTTGTGTAAGTGCTCAACACTTAAATGCAGCGATTTTATTTGCTAAGAGCAGGAAGTTGTATAATTGTTAAGTTACGAATATATGAAGGTGATTTTAAAATGTATGAGCCACAAAGCGGCGGCTGCACGCACAGCACTTTGGGACGTGACTGTACTTGCAGCCCCAAGGAAAGAAACTCATTTTCAACAAAAAGAATTTCACGTTCTCTCTCTCTCCAATGAAGCACGAAACAAAGAATTAAAATCTTTTGTGTCTATACTTTGATACTGCCGCCGAGTGAACAATGTCCGTTTGATCAACAGACCGTCTTTTGTCACACGCCGCCCATAAGTGAACAGGAAGTTGCTACTTATTGGTTCTGGTCCTTAACTTATACACTACGTACACTAACCTAACCTAACTGTCGTAACGAAGTGAGTAAGTTTTGTTGGGCAACATATGTGCGTAATTCGCTTGGTTGTATCAACATGGAGAAGAATAACACAATCATCTAGTTTATCACTTCACTATCCTGCAGAATATCTTCTTATCTCGTTACTTTAGGACAGTTTTAGCAATGCAGTGGACAAGGCCCAGGCTACAGGTAGGGAGAAGTACTTTATGCAGCTCTTTAAACAAAGTTTCAAACTCAAGCTACAAAAGTAAAAAATAAATAAATAAAAAATACGATATATTTTTGGAGGACATATTTTCCCCAGCGTTAAATCCAAATCCAAGGTATGTTGGAGTGCGCTATATAGCGTTTGTACAGTACAAAGTTTCGTATTTAAGGAAGTTATCGTTTTCAGGTTATGGTGTTCATACTTTTGTAAAAATGCCTTCAGGGGTTAAAGGGATCTCAAAATATGTTACCAATCAACTATTTCAGTGGAATATAGCACTTGCCCTACAGTAGATGTAGTATAGAGCGTAAAAATTTACGTAACAAGGAATATCTCCGAAATGGTTCGCTCTACAAAGCATTTATTCATACATAAATTGTGTGTTTTAGCAAGATGTACATTGTTCAGATGGGTCTTTATACAATTTAGGTTCTTTTACGTGACCTAACTGAATGACATGGGACCACTGGCTTTACTTCCCTTAAACATGATGCCATTAGAAGTATTTTTACGCCGGAAAAAAGTCTATCGCCCTCCAGCAGGTTCGAACCCACGATCTGGGGAACCAGAGACTAGCATGTTACCCTGCACAGGTTGCCATTTCCGTTCTCGTTACCGGGTGTTTGTGAACTAAGCTTCAATAATGCCATACATAGTATGGCTAGCATATAACAGACTTGCGCACTGAGACAGTTTCTACGTAATATGTATGATTTAAAAAGGGACGCAGCATCCATCCCCTAGAAGGGCGAATTTGTGGAGACGCGAGTGGCGCCGGGAGTCTAGCGCCTAGCGTCTGTCCAGGTGATACACAAGGGCGTCGCCCTTCCTGTGTACGTACCTACCTGCATGATCGTGGGCGGCCTACTTGCCACATTCACATCAGCCTCGGTCTTACTCCTTCTTCCTCTTTCTTTGTTTCTTTCTTGCTCTCTTTCTTTCTTTCTTTCTTTCTTTCTTTCTTTCTTTCTTTCTTTCTTTCTTTCTTTCTTCCTTCCTTTCCTTCCTTCTTTCTTTCTTTGTTTCTTTCTTGCTCTCTTTCTTTCTTTCTTTCTTTCTTTCTTTCTTTCTTTCCTTCTTTCTTTCTTTCTTCCTTTCCTTCCTTCTTTCTTTCTTTCTTTCTTTCTCTCTTTATGTTTATTTCTTTCTTCCTTTCCTTCCTTCTTTCTTTCTTTCTTTCTTTCTTTCTTTCTCTCTTTCTTTTTCTCCTTCTTTCTCTTTCTTTTTCTTTCTTTCTCTCTTTATGTTTATTTCTTTCTTGCTTTCCTTCTTTCTTTCTCTCTTTCTCTCTTTCTTTTTCTCTTTCTTTTTCTTTCTTTCTTTCTTTCTTTCTCTCTTTCTCTTTATTTCTTTCTTCCTTTCCTTCTTTCTTTCTTTCTTTCTCTCTTTCTTTTTCTCATTCTTTCTCTTTCTTTTTCTTTCTTTCTTGCTTTCCTTCTTTCTTTCTTGCTTTCTTTCTTTCCTTCTTTCTTTCTCTCTTTCTTTCTTTCTCTCTCTCTTTCTCTTTATTTCTTTCTTCCTTTCCTTGTTTCTTTCTTTCTTTCTCTCTTTCTCTCTCTTTTTCTTTTTTCTTTCTTTCTTTCTTTCTCTCTCTCTCTTTATGTTTATTTCTTTCTTCCTTTCCTTCCTTCTTTGTTTCTTTCTTCCTTTCCTTCTTTCTTTGTTTCTTTCTTCCTTTCCTTCTTTCTTTCTTTCTTTCTTCCTTTCCTTCTTTCTCTCTTTCTCTACTATATACGTATAACTAGGGGAAGTATTATTTCCCATCCAAATATTCATACAGAGATTATACTTGAATATGTATACAAGTTTTCATACTCGCTGAATACAAACAAGGCATACATCTGTATCTGTACTGTATGAACACTATAACTTAAAATAAAGGTCGATTAAATATCAGCTTAGTATACTACTTTAATATCTTTCAAGGATGCGACACCAAGATTTTGAAGAAAACTAGTCCACCCTAAACTGCCCTTTACATTGAAAATTTCTCCAATACGTTTGTTTTGTAAAAATGTCGTATGTTTAAGATATTTATATGACAAATGAAGTGTATATTTCGAATTGTCTGGCTATAGCCTATGATGCAGGTCATGTTGGTACTGGCGCAGTTGGCAACATTTAAACTGAATTAGCCTAACATTAAGAGTTTCCAGAAACTAACAGCAAAATATTTACACGGGTGAAAGTTCTTGGCAGAGCAAGGAAGGAAGGACATGCAAGTGGCAGCATAAGTGTTTATTTTGAAGTAGGTATCTTGTGTGAATGATGAAATGAGGTTTATTTATGTAAAGCATGCTAACACCTCTAATCAAAGCCCGCCCTTGCCTCCAGATCTATCTGGCCAATAGCCAGACATCCCAACACGACTGACATTTCATCAAAATCCACAAAAATACAACATTTCTATTTAATTAATTCAAACAAGTGAGACATTCTTGAATGCGAAAAACACAAAACGTCCCTCAGTGCACAATTTTAAATGTTATACTGTATGGTTTTTTTTTTTTTTTTTCAAACTTTAAGGCATAACAATCTGCTTTTTTCATTGTAGTTTTCCTAATAAACACATAAACGAGAGCAAATAAATCCAAATGGATATTGACAGAGCGCAACCTAGTGGCGATTCTGGTAACCACTGTCGGCGCATGCGCAGTAAGTAGCCAAAAACATTTGTAAGTTGGAGCCTAAACAGAAGGAGAGACAGAGAAACCCAGGGCAGTTTTACCTAGGTCTTGTATCAAGAGACTTTTTAGTGACTTAACAAAAAGCAATTTTGTAGTAATTTATAGACTATTAGAGCAAAATATATGGAATGTATGCTTTAACGGGTTGCAGTACATTATACCTATAAAATCAAAATTTTACATTTTCAGCAAAACTTTAAGGCGATTGTATACTGAAAACATTATTTTGTAAAGTTTTCAGACAAATTAGGCTGAAAATTTATTTTCAATTTTGTCTTACATAGACAATAGAAGCAGCAATACACGCTACAGCGACGGCGGCGGTGGCGGCGGTGGCGGTGGCGGTGATTACGTCATTCTGAGGGAACCTGTCACTTGCAGATCATGTAACCTCATAACGATACCTGCTCATCGACAGGTGCTGCACAAGTGTTTCAACAAATCATTTGTATAACAAAGTCATTTTCTTTCTAGACTCGCAGTATTTTCAAGTGATATCGTAATGATTTCAAAGAGTTATACAAGGACTATTTTTACTTTCTCTGCTGCCTATAGCAGAGAAAGTAGTATTGTATTCCACCCAAAAATTCCATGTCGAGATTTCACCGGAAATATGTTTTGGTGCCCCCTGAATCCAAAAAAAAAAAAAATAGTTCTTAGAAAAAGGTTCGCGTATCTGTGTCTGTCAGTCTGAGGACAGCATAACTCAAAAACAAAAAGTCGATTCAAAAGCAAAGTTGGTATTTAAGTTTAATGCATTTCAAGGATGCAACCCAATATTTTGAAAAAAGTTGACTCATCCTGAACCTCCCTTTACATGGAAAACTTTTGGAAAATTTTTATTTTCTTGAAAATGGCTCTAACGATTTTAATTAAAATGTCATATGTTTGAGATATTTTTATGACAAATGAAATGTATATCTTGAATTTTCTGGCTCTAGCCCCTGTAGTCGTATTTACTCTGGGCGACTTTTGCATAACTGCTAAACTATAAGAGATACACCAAATATTACAACACAAAAATGTAGATCTTACTAAAATACATAATTTATGTCGGAATAAAATTTTTTGTAGAGTGAACCATTTCGCAGATATTCCTTGTTATCTGTGTGAGTTTTGGAGGACTTATACTTGCCGTTATTCATTTTTTAATGCTGCAAAGGGAACAGAATTTCAAAGCTTTAAAGTAATTGAATATCGCTCAAAGCTTACTGAACTTACAAGGAAATAAGCAATAAGATAATTCCTTATATAGGAATAAGAGTTTTTAAGAATGGTTAGTACAAGAGTAGAGAAAGTCATGTGAGTGTAACACATCAGATTGTTTCACCTCAAATGTAATTTTTGTCTCTCTAACCATTTCCGAGATATTCTTTATTTGTTTCAGTTGCTTAGAAAATTAAGTTTTAATTCGATTAATGAGTATTACAAAGAAGAATAAAGTTTGTGTATGTGGGGGGTAGATGGGTCTGAAGATGGATGCCCTGGTTTCGAACGAAACCCTTACGTCAACTGACACACTTTGACTGAATCATCAGATAAATATGGAATATGGTGAGAAATACAATCACATTTCTGCAGCTTCTTCAAGTGTGTTTACCATTCTGTCAGAGCCTCGCAAGATTTGGCACGACCCGCATCAGGGCTGGACAAAGTGGCACTAGCCTTACACCAATACGTTCATTCCCTTCCTTGTACGTACAAGGGGAATATTACAATACAGTGATAGTCAAATCTTATAACGGTGGTCTCTATATCATGCCATTGAAATTCCCTTCTCTTTGCATCACCAAGATATAAGAAAACATTCTCTGAAGTTTCCTTGATTCTGAATGACTATTGTATAACTGGCAAACTGTAAGAGATATACAATATATTACTATACAAAAACTATACATCTCGTTTAAACACATTCTTTATGCCAAATAGATTTTCTGTAGAATTAACCATTTCCGAGGTATACCTTGTTATTGAATTTTCGAATGCTTACACATCTATCAAACACAAAGTTGTTGATGTTGGTCTTTTTTTTCTGGTTTGGACATGCAAAGAAAATTTAACTTTAAAGCCATCACATAACGACCCAGTTCTTAAAACATTTGAGTATCACTTAAGTCTACTGAATTCCTCTTGTACGTACAAAACATTTAGCAATAAGACAATTTGTACAAATGTTTATTTCTATTAACACGAAGAAGATATAGGAATAAGAGTTTGTAAGAATGGTTAGCACAAGAGTAGAGAAAGTCATGTGAGTGCAACACATCAGATTTTTAATATTTATAAATACTTCTACTATTCCTAAGAATATCTACTACGTTCCCATGGGGAATTGAAATCAATTTGAGTTCAGTCCCATTCCCAATACGATCTGCGTTTACATGTATTCAATCCGGAATGAGATCGATTTGGATACGCAAGGCTGAAGCACTTGGTTTATGTTGGTGTATCTGTGAAAATATGTTTTCTGCGTATTTTAACAAGGTTTTGAGGTTAGTGGATGTTTCTCAGAAGAATATATTGCGAGATTGCAAAAGCAATAAAACTGACTTTGTTGTGTTTTATTACATCAGTAAGAAAACAAAATGATGAGCGTGCAGCGTGTTACAGTACAAGTTAGCATCTTTGGTGGATTCAAATCGATTTGAATACGGTAGGTGTTTCCATGCAACAAAATTTCGATCCGATCCCACTTCTAAGCGGATCGGACCCAGAGATTCAGTTCTATTTGAATCCGGAATGAGAACTCAGATCGATTTCGAATCACAATGGAAACAGTAATTGTAACATTTGAATAGTTAGTGAGAGCAAGGAGCTGAATCCAGTACATGGTAATATTTAACTTAATGCTAAATCAGGAACGTTTTCACAAGTATTTATAAAGAGAATATTGAAACTCCTATCAGGAATTTTGTTGTTGTTAATGTTAATCTTGGTAAACTTATGACCCTCTTTGTACACCAACCGGTTTAGCATGTTTTTGTAGGGTTTAGCGGCTTTTTTGTTTTATGAGTTGGTACTTTCTTTTCATCTTTTCAAGTGTTTATGTTTAACAAGTGAAGAGCGCTATGTAACAAGTCTTTAAGCAATAAGTTTGTGATAAAGGTGTTTGTGTTAAAATTAATGTTTTTTTTAATTTATGTATAACTTCAGGACTTTTAAGGTGTTACTGGAGATTGAGATGAACTAATCCCACTGACTCTAGCTAGTTCTCTAGGAATCAAAGGTAATGAAACAACAAATACAGATCTAGTGATATTACCAACAAACTGTATCTGTAGGTTAGTAAACACCAGCATGAGATACGACTGCAGACGAAAATACAATATATGTATACTTTATGCCATCCTTGAAATCACAAAGAAATCAATTCTCACTTACCATTTCAAAAAAGTATGGAAAAAATACAATGAAGTGCAGGAAATATCTCAGTAATGAAATGATCAAAGCCTGCGAATTCTAAATTTTGTCCAAATCTGAACCACTTATGCAATAAGAAAAATTTGAACATTTCAAATTAATAAATAAACTACTATGCAAATCTAACACAAATATTTTTTCACACTGTTTCATACATATAGACCCTAAATTACCATATGTTCATTCGTTTGTTTCTACGCATTATAATCGATTAACAATTAAAATATCACTTCATTTCAATTTGACAACTGTTTTTAACAATTGCCCTTTAAATAATTAGTGTATTTTTCAGAACAAAAGTTATTTGTTAAATTTTAAAAATAAAGTGAATTTATGAACTGTTATAACAACAAGAAAAGATCGAAATGTGCATGTGTAATTCCTGTTTCGTTTCCCTCAGTTGGCAGTACTGAACTACGCGAACCGAAATGATATATTTTATGCCATTTTTAAGGAATTTAACAATTGGAGCAAAAGTCAAATGTAAGCAACAGTCGTATGCCCAAAAATGTAAAACTAAGAGAGGACACACAAAGAGTATATGTGTGTGCGTGCGTGTGGGTGTGTGAGTGTAATACCTCGACCATCGCGACCCCACACAAAGGGCACAGTGAGGTTAAGAGGTTAATTTAAACATGTTGCTGGGTTTTAAAAATGGCGGATCATGAAAAATCATTGACCAAAATTATTCATATTTATGATATAATTTTTTAAAAAATGATAAATGTGTTATGTTTGCATACAAAATGAGTCCTGGGGTCCATTAAGAGCATCTAAAGGCCATTTACAAAACTTATTAAAGCTAAAATGTCGTATTGCCTTTGTAGTCTGCATACTAGCTGTTCGTGTAGAAAAAGGTTAGAAAACGGTTCGTGTGTGTGTGCGTGCGTGTGTGTGTGTGAACATTACAACTCAAAAATGAAATTTTCAACAAACGTCAAACTGTGCATTATGTTCAGTGCTATTCAAAGATAAAACACACATATATACAAAAAAATACTTCCCTTTTGATGCAAAACTGCAATATGTATAAAATATTTACGTAAATAATGTAGAATTAACTGTTAGTTGCCTCTAAAACATGCTTTATTGTCCATAAAAGCTTATATTTACTTAAACCATATTGATTCTTTCCAAAATATTCATTTTATTGTTTGAAACTTTCTACTGTTCATATCTTTTTACCTTCTATACTTAGCCAAAGTAAACTTTCCACCGAAATACATCTTTTCAGGCGTTGAACCAAAAGAGAATTGTTTTAAAGCATAACTCAAAAATGAAAAGTCTGTCAAATACAAAACTTGGTTTTCGAGTATACGACACAAAGAAATTTAAAAATTACATAACCCTCACCCCAAATTATGTCTTACGTGGAAAAATAATTGTTTATTTTTATATTCTGAAAATGGTTGCAATGATTTTGATTAGGAAGAGGAAGGTGGAGCGAACATAGTCAGGTAGTGGAAGAGGGGTGAGTTGACCCAGAAGTGATCGATCGGTGGTGCGGTGAGGTGGTGAACAAGCTACACACAACAGAGAACGAATCAACAATGCACACTCACTTGTGTTGGAGAAGCAATGCTGCAGACACTCGCGAGTATTTCTCCTTCATCTGCACACCACACAAGAGCCGACAGGCATCGCGCGCAGACTTGCTCGGCCGGTAGTACTTATGTTACTCGTGTGCTGCTCGCTGGGAAACTAACCACCACCACCACGGTCTACGCCCTACCGCCATCTGGCATTAGCTGCCAGCGCCGCGCACCGGCTCACACACCAACTACAAACTCGATATCATCACTTCACCCCAAACTGAACGTACTGTTTCGAGGTCCCTTTCCACCCCTAACTCTTTATACTCTTATTACGTATTTCCTCAAAGGATACTAAACTTAAATACCAACTTGGGTCTACACACAGCAACGCGCACGCGGACTGTTTTCTAAAAGATACTTCTTTATTAAGGAGCCCTCAAAATATATATTTCCAGGAAAATCTCGACATCGAAATTTTGGGTGTTATACAACACCTCCATACTGAATATACGTAGTAGACAAAGTAAAAATTAAATTTTTATTTAGCTGTTATAATTCTCATTGTCGCATTTTACCTGGAAGTGAAAGATCACAAGTTAGAAGATAAATTTGCGGAACATAAAGAAGAAACAAAGCCCACGAGATCTTTTTTTAATCTTATCATGGACCAAGTCTCTCAAACAGATCTGTTCAGATCTTTAGACGTACAAAATAAAATCTTTGTAATTATACGCAAATGTAAGATTCGAGGAAATATTTTTATACGGTGCAGTCAGCCATAACCTCACTTTTACAGTAATTTTATGTATCTCGCACACAGCGACAAAGCATCTATATGTATTCCATGCATGCCCAATGGCTTTTATACAGCCTTAAAATAGTTATTTGAACTGCCAGTAGAGGCGAGTTGTGCAACATTACAATAAACCCGATTAAACGCCATTATCTAGATAATGGTGTATTTAATTTAAAACACCTCCTTCAGTCTGGCCACCATTCACCATTCACTTCCATTCTGTATAGACTCACCTGGTATACACACGTGTCGAAGTAGTTGTCTAACCTGCAGGGGAAGTTCATATAGACTGTCTTACAATACACACGTGTCGAAGTAGTTGTCTAACCTGCAGGGGAAATTCATATATGCTGTCTTACAATACACACGTGTCGAAGTAGTTGTCTAACCTGCAGGGGAAGTTCATATAGACTGTCTTACAATACACACGTGTTGAGTAGTTGTCTAACCTGCAGGGGAAGTTCATATAGACTGTCTTACAATACACACGTGTTGAAGTAGTTGTCTAACCTGCAGGGGAAGTTCATATAGACTGTCTTACAATACACACGTGTTGAAGTAGTTGTCTAACCTGCAGGGGAAGTTCATATAGACTGTCTTACAATACACACGTGTTGAAGTAGTTGTCTAACCTGCAGGGGAAGTTCATATAGACTGTCTTACAATACACACGTGTTGAAGTAGTTGTCTAACCTGCAGGGGAAGTTCATATAGACTGTCTTACAATACACACATGTTGAAGTAGTTGTCTAACCTGCAGGGGAAGTTCATATAGACTGTCTTACAATACACACGTGTCGAAGTAGTTGTCTAACCTGCAGGGGAAGTTCATATAGGCTGTCTTACAATACACACGTGTTGAAGTAGTTGTCTAACCTGCAGGGGAAGTTCATATAGACTGTCTTACAATACACACATGTTGAAGTAGTTGTCTAACCTGCAGGGGAAGTTCATATAGACTGTCTTACAATACACACGTGTCGAAGTAGTTGTCTAACCTGCAGGGGAAGTTCATATAGGCTGTCTTACAATACACACGTGTTGAAGTAGTTGTCTAACCTGCAGGGGAAGTTCATATAGACTGTCTTACAATACACACGTGTTAAAGTAGTTGTCTAACCTGCAGGGGAAGTTCATATAGGCTGTCTTACAATACACACGTGTTGAAGTAGTTGTCTAACCTGCAGGGGAAGTTCATATAGACTGTCTTACAATACACACGTGTTGAAGTAGTTGTCTAACCTGCAGGGGAAGTTCATATAGGCTGTCTTACAATACACACGTGTTGAAGTAGTTGTCTAACCTGCAGGGGAAGTTCATATAGACTGTCTTACAATACACACATGTTGAAGTAGTTGTCTAACCTGCAGGGGAAGTTCATATAGGCTGTCTTACAATACACACGTGTTGAAGTAGTTGTCTAACCTGCAGGGGAAGTTCATATAGACTGTCTTACAATACACACGTGTTAAAGTAGTTGTCTAACCTGCAGGGGAAGTTCATATAGGCTGTCTTACAATACACACATGTTGAAGTAGTTGTCTAACCTGCAGGGGAAGTTCATATAGACTGTCTTACAATACACACGTGTCGAAGTAGTTGTCTAACCTGCAGGGGAAGTTCATATAGACTGTCTTACAATACACACATGTCGAAGTAGTTGTCTAACCTGCAGGGGAAGTTCATATAGACTGTCTTACAATACACACGTGTTGAAGTAGTTGTCTAACCTGCAGGGGAAGTTCATATAGACTGTCTTACAATACACACGTGTCGAAGTAGTTGTCTAACCTGCAGGGAAAGTTCATATAGGCTGTCTTACAATACACACATGTCGAAGCAGTTGTCTAACCTGCAGGGGAAGTTCATATAGACTGTCTTACAATACACACATGTCGAAGCAGTTGTCTAACCTGCAGGAGAAGTTCATATAGACTGTCTTACAATACACACATGTCGAAGCAGTTGTCTAACCTGCAGGGGAAGTTCATATAGACTGTCTTACAATACACACATGTCGAAGCAGTTGTCTAACCTGCAGGGGAAGTTCATATAGGCTGTCTTACAATACACACATGTCGAAGCAGTTGTCTAACCTGCAGGGGAAGTTCATATAGGCTGTCTTACAATACACACATGTCGAAGCAGTTGTCTAACCTGCAGGGGAAGTTCATATAGACTGTCTTACAATACACACATGTCGAAGCAGTTGTCTAACCTGCAGGAGAAGTTCATATAGACTGTCTTACAATACACACATGTCGAAGCAGTTGTCTAACCTGCAGGGGAAGTTCATATAGACTGTCTTACAATACACACATGTCGAAGCAGTTGTCTAACCTGCAGGGGAAGTTCATATAGGCTGTCTTACAATACACACATGTCGAAGCAGTTGTCTAACCTGCAGGAGAAGTTCATATAGACTGTCTTACAATACACACGTGTTGAAGTAGTTGTCTAACCTGCAGGGGAAGTTCATATAGGCTGTCTTACAATACACACATGTCGAAGCAGTTGTCTAACCTGCAGGGGAAGTTCATATAGGCTGTCTTACAATACACACATGTTGAAGCAGTTGTCTAACCTGCAGGGGAAGTTCATATAGGCTGTCTTACAATACACACATGTTGAAGTAGTTGTCTAACCTGCAGGGGAAGTTCATATAGGCTGTCTTACAATACACACATGTCGAAGCAGTTGTCTAACCTGCAGGGGAAGTTTATATAGGCTGTCTTACAATACACACATGTTGAAGTAGTTGTCAAACCTGCAGGGGAAGTTCATATAGGCTGTCTTACAATACACACGTGTCGAAGCAGTTGTCTAACCTGCAGGGGAAGTTCATATAGACTGTCTTACAATACACACGTGTTGAAGTAGTTGTCTAACCTGCAGGGGAAGTTCATATAGGCTGTCTTACAATACACACATGTTGAAGTAGTTGTCTAACCTGCAGGGGAAGTTCATATAGACTGTCTTACAATACACACGTGTCGAAGTAGTTGTCTAACCTGCAGGGGAAGTTCATATAGACTGTCTTACAATACACACATGTTGAAGTAGTTGTCTAACCTGCAGGGGAAGTTCATATAGACTGTCTTACAATACACACGTGTCGAAGTAGTTGTCTAACCTGCAGGGAAAGTTCATATAGGCTGTCTTACAATACACACATGTCGAAGCAGTTGTCTAACCTGCAGGGGAAGTTCATATAGACTGTCTTACAATACACACATGTCGAAGCAGTTGTCTAACCTGCAGGAGAAGTTCATATAGACTGTCTTACAATACACACATGTCGAAGCAGTTGTCTAACCTGCAGGGGAAGTTCATATAGACTGTCTTACAATACACACATGTCGAAGCAGTTGTCTAACCTGCAGGGGAAGTTCATATAGGCTGTCTTACAATACACACATGTCGAAGCAGTTGTCTAACCTGCAGGGGAAGTTCATATAGGCTGTCTTACAATACACACATGTCGAAGCAGTTGTCTAACCTGCAGGGGAAGTTCATATAGACTGTCTTACAATACACACATGTCGAAGCAGTTGTCTAACCTGCAGGAGAAGTTCATATAGACTGTCTTACAATACACACATGTCGAAGCAGTTGTCTAACCTGCAGGGGAAGTTCATATAGACTGTCTTACAATACACACATGTCGAAGCAGTTGTCTAACCTGCAGGGGAAGTTCATATAGGCTGTCTTACAATACACACATGTCGAAGCAGTTGTCTAACCTGCAGGAGAAGTTCATATAGACTGTCTTACAATACACACGTGTTGAAGTAGTTGTCTAACCTGCAGGGGAAGTTCATATAGGCTGTCTTACAATACACACATGTCGAAGCAGTTGTCTAACCTGCAGGGGAAGTTCATATAGGCTGTCTTACAATACACACATGTTGAAGCAGTTGTCTAACCTGCAGGGGAAGTTCATATAGGCTGTCTTACAATACACACATGTTGAAGTAGTTGTCTAACCTGCAGGGGAAGTTCATATAGGCTGTCTTACAATACACACATGTCGAAGCAGTTGTCTAACCTGCAGGGGAAGTTTATATAGGCTGTCTTACAATACACACATGTTGAAGTAGTTGTCAAACCTGCAGGGGAAGTTCATATAGGCTGTCTTACAATACACACGTGTCGAAGCAGTTGTCTAACCTGCAGGGGAAGTTCATATAGACTGTCTTACAATACACACGTGTTGAAGTAGTTGTCTAACCTGCAGGGGAAGTTCATATAGACTGTCTTACAATACACACGTGTCGAAGTAGTTGTCTAACCTGCAGGGGAAGTTCATATAGACTGTCTTACAATACACACGTGTTGAAGTAGTTGTCTAACCTGCAGGGGAAGTTCATATAGGCTGTCTTACAATACACACGTGTCGAAGTAGTTGTCTAACCTGCAGGGGAAGTTCATATAGGCTGTCTTACAATACACACGTGTCGAAGTAGTTGTCTAACCTGCAGGGGAAGTTCATATAGACTGTCTTACAATACACACGTGTTGAAGTAGTTGTCTAACCTGCAGGGGAAGTTCATATAGACTGTCTTACAATACACACGTGTTGAAGTAGTTGTCTAACCTGCAGGGGAAGTTCATATAGACTGTCTTACAATACACACGTGTTGAAGTAGTTGTCTAACCTGCAGGGGAAGTTCATATAGACTGTCTTACAATACACACGTGTCGAAGTAGTTGTCTAACCTGCAGGGGAAGTTCATATAGACTGTCTTACAATACACACGTGTTGAAGTAGTTGTCTAACCTGCAGGGGAAGTTCATATAGACTGTCTTACAATACACACGTGTTGAAGTAGTTGTCTAACCTGCAGGGGAAGTTCATATAGACTGTCTTACAATACACACGTGTTGAAGTAGTTGTCTAACCTGCAGGGGAAGTTCATATAGGCTGTCTTATATCACACACATGTTGAATAATCCTACGGAAGTGCAATGAACATTACGTGCTCTTTGATCCAGTGCACTCTTTCAGAAGTCATTCATGAGATCATGGAGGCGGCGGAGGCGAAGGCGGCAGGCGTTGCTTATTGTTGCCGTGGCCGTTTTATCTTCTTCATACTCATTGTCACATTTAGATGAAACAGTTGTCGTGTTGGATGTAGCCTGTTGGCCCCATATTCATTTCTTGGGTGGATTAAGTGAATAAAGTGTTTCCCGAAGTTGTCTCGTTTCCCAGTGGTCTTTGGGAGTTCTGATTTTCTCAAAACTCACCCTTGTCATTTCAATTAGCACATCCTACGTGTTAGCGGACAGCATAGCCTGAGTATAAATCAGTTTGACGTCAATCTACAGAATTTACAATGCACAAAATTTTATGTAGGATAAATAATTGAAATATTGCTACGTAATAAGAATAGGAGAAATAATATTTTGGTTCATGTTTCATGATTGTATCTGCAGACCGCGCCGTTGCCGAGCGGTTAGCCGCTTGACTCTCACCAAAGCGACCCGGGTTCGACCCCAGGCATCCACATGTGGTAGATACACCGGCGTAGGAGCGGGCCTTTTTCCGGGTTCTCCGGTTTAGTCTGCTTTAGTACTGACAACGAAACACAACAATGACATATGTTTCGATTTTCTTGTGTTGTTATAAGAGTTAATGGTCTCACTTTAGTTTTAACATTAACAAATAATCTTCCTCCTGGTAAAATATATTAATTATTAAAAGAAAAATTGTTAGAAACACAATTGTCACATTGAAATGGAGTGATAATTTGCTTGTAATGTGTAATAAATTGCTTTTCAGCGATTTATGGGACACAGTTGGCGAAAATGACTATTCGTACCAAACAAAAGAATGATCATGTGGTATAGGTTGCTCAAGAGTGTAGAGAAAGTAATGTGCAGTCCTCCGATAGTATTTATGTTGAAGTGGGTAGGGAACGGGGGGGGGACGTGGGGCCAGGTTGCCGTTGAACCTCCTGTACTGTTCTTTCGCACCCCAAGACAATGCCTTGCATAATTAACACGCCTCTCCACTGCTGAGGGTCACTAGCTCCTATAGGGCTCCTGAAAACGATAAAATCCCTGCTCCAGACACTGTCTACCTGGTACACACCGTAACAAGAACGACTTGCTATTACAGTAAAGTTTTTATCAATGCTAAACATAAACCTACGGATTTAAAACTTTAGGTATCCAAATTTCATGCTTTTTCAACCTTTTTATAACTATGTTATAATTGTGGCGTGTGCCTTCTAACGGGATTTTATAATCGGTCGATGTACAGATGTCCCGCAGCACGGCTTAGCCTTTTACGGAGAGCTTGACGACTCTTTTACACGTAAAATATACAACTCACAACACACAATTTATGCTCAAATGCTTTTTTTGTGGAGTGAACCATTTCGGAGATATTGCTTGTTACTTGTGAGAGTTTTACAATAGTTGATCTTTTCTCAAATGGAAGATCGTTATTCATTTTTTTTATCTCTTGGCCGTGTAAAGAGAAAGGAATTTGAAAGCTCTAAAACTTTTAAGTATCGCTCCAAGCCTACTGTATTCCCACATTGCCCTTACAGCTACAAGAAAATTAGCAATAGGATAGAAGATAGATTTTGTAAGAAAGGGCGTTATTCGACTGTAAATGTATTGTGAGAGATGAAAACACTCTGCAGGCTACACATCCACACATCCACACGTTCATTCTATTGTTCTAACTGGACGTGTGTCGCCGAGGGGAATTACCTAACTGCCAGGGTTTCTGTAGTATCGTATTCACCACTTATTGGACAAGGTAGATGACACTGAATGTGCTGCACTCACATGACTTTCTCTACTCTTGTACTAACCATTCTTACAAACTCTTATTCCTATATCTTCTTCGTGTTAGTTAAAATAAACATATGCAGAAATTAAATTAACTTATTTCCTTGTAGGTACAAGGGGAATATTAGAATACAGTAGGCTTTTTGCAATAGTCAAATGTTTTAAAACTTTGACACCCGTTATCTTTGCACGATTAACATATAAAAATGAGTAACGATGTTCCATTTCACCAAAGTTTCAAGTTTTCCAATACAACACAAGTAACAAGGAATATCTCCGAAATGGTCCAATCTACAAAAAAATTTATTTAGACATACATTCTGTGTTTTAGTAAGACCTACATTTTTTGTTGAGTAAGATTTTTTCTATCTCTTACGGTTTTACGAGTTATTAAAAAGTCATCCAGAGTAAACAGGACAACATAGGCTATAGCCAGAAAATTCAAAATATACTGTCGTACTGGCAAGTTGGCCACAGTAGCTTAGTGGTTAAAGTAGCCGCTCGATAAGCGGAAGATCCGTGGTTCAAATCCCGGCTAAGGTATTGAATTTTTCAGTTTCTGATTCAACCTCTTAAACATTGCCCACACACGGGACAAAATAGCAGCAGTGAGCTTGTTGGCACAAATAAATAGTAATTCAAGATATAGATTCCATTTGTCATCAAAATATCTTAAACATATGACATTTTAATCAAAATCGTTAGTCTTTTTCAAGAAAATAAAAATTTTCGAAAATTTTTTACATTTAAAGGGTAGTTTAGGGTGGAGCTATTTCCTTCAAAATCTTCGTGTCGCATCCTTCAAAGACATTAAATTTAAATGCCAACTTTGGTTTTTAACCGACTTTTCGTTTTTGAGTTATGCTGTCCACAGACACGCACGCACACACACAAACACACAGACACGCGCGCGCGGATCTTTTTCAAAAAATGCTTTTTTTGGATATAGGGAGCCTCAAAGCGTATATTTCCGGTGAAATCTTGACATCGAAATTTTGGGTGAAGTACAATACTTCCTCTACTTACCAGTAGAGAAAGTAATAACTATAATAATAATAATAATAATAATAATAATAATAATAATAATAATAATAATAATAATAATAATAATAATAATAATAATAATGATAGTAATAATAATAATACTAATAATAATAATAATAATAATAATAATAATAATAATAATAATAATAATAATAATAATAATAATAATAATAATAATAATAATAATAATAATAATAATAATAATAATAATAATAATAATAATAATAATAATAATAATAATAATAATAATTATAATTATAATTATAATGTATTTGCATATTAATGTATTTCATTTATTGTTACTATAACATTTTCAAACTTTTTGCAAATAATTGTTGTAGTTATTTTAAATTTAATGCTATTTTGTACGGATCGCCTCCGTAGCTTGGTTGGTAGAGCGCTTGCCTCTGGCGCGGAGAACCCGGACTCGATCCCCGGTACCAACATGGGGATTTTATCCCCTCTGGGAGTTCTGGCACGGGGTGCACTCAGCCTCCTTAGTCCCTGGGGGACCAATTGTGGATCTTAAAACACACTTTATCTCTAAATGCATTTTTTCAGAGATATTCCTTGTTATTTGTGTGGAAGGTCGTTATTCAGTTTTTTCTTTGATGCCGTTGTAAAAGAGTTTAGGTTATGGTATGCTGGGGAGAGGTTAGTGTTTGTTATGGCTGGTGTAAAGAACGCAGAACAATGCAGGTGAAGTGAAGTGGAGTGACTCTTGTAGGTATCTGTAGGAGGAGGAGCAAGACCCTCTCTCTCTCCCCTCGTGTCACAATGGGCCCTAAACCCCGTCACAAGAGGTAAAAGATGTCATCTCCTTGTGTAGCCGCCCGCCCGCCCGCCCGCCCGCCCGCCTTAAAGCAGACCTCCTTCCCTCACCTTTATATGGAAACAAACTTTCTCATTGTGACTTGCAATGCGGGGACTCAAACTGCCTTCTCGTTCCACAATCAACAGATACGCACTGCCGAGTGAGTGCACGTGGCCGCAGTGAATGCTGCCATCGCAACACTCAGCCCAACAAAACAAATTAGATCTCGTGTTTTCCTTTTATTATTACTTTTAAATGGTATTATTTGATACGTTTAATGATTTTGTTGCAATAAATTGTTTTCACGATTACAACCAATCAGTTTCCTGAAATTGAACGGATATCGTATAGGTATCAATTACATATGCTGTGAACAGGTTGCGCGGAGTAATAGCAAATTGTGTTTCTTAGAGCGTATCCAAAATAGTAACGTTCTTCTCCATGGACTAGCTCCTGGTTAACATGCTAGCCTCCAATTCACAAGGTCGCGGGTTCAAGCCCGGCGAGCTTAAAAATCCTTGCTCAGAAGCGAAAATAAACCCGATGTTGCCTGTTGTAGCTTCATAGCACGTAAAACAAGCTCAAGTCGGTGAAGAAGCCTCTGATCTTTCACGCCCAATACTTACTATGTTTCCATGGTGAACTGGAACCCATTTCAGTCCTGTCCCATTAATTATCAATACACGTACGTTTCCGTTGTTTCCATTCAATCGGGAACTCTCAAGTCACTTTTATTGTTTCTATAATTTCGCATTATATTGTTCTAAAATATTCACTAACCTCCAACATAAAATCAGGAACGAGATCGATGAGGAAATTTGAATACTATCCATTTTACTATACAACATTCACGTGGGTTTCTCTATTCACTTTTCTTTTACGAAACATGATCACACTTCTTTATATTTTTGCCTTCAATATACAATTCATACAACTTTCTATGATTGAATTAAAATTACAACACATTATATTCAGACGATTTTCTCCACAGATCTTTTTTACGAAACACAAATCACATTTCTTTCTCTACTCTCTCCTCTACAAACAAATGATACAATTTTCTATATGATTGATATAGAAATGCAAGGTATTACATTTACATCCTTCATCTACTCGCTTTTCTTCCTGTAGTATTTGGAATTGTTCAACAGTGCTTTTGCATTTCTTTTGTTTATTTTGGGTTCTTTATTGGATCCATCATAAGTCCAAGTTATGAAACCACGGCCAACGTCGGGTAGGTATGGCAGCTCTCTGTATCCGGCACTGAGACTGCTGCGAAATGTCACATCATATTTTAAAGTATATTGATTATTTTGGTTTCACACAAATACTGCGAGAATGTGCGACAGCGTTAATTAGTAGCAGAGTGAATATGTTTGTCCTGTGCAACACAATGCCGAAGAACAAAGAGCCGGAAGATTGGAAGTGTCGTGGGCGAGTTGAACACAAAGTTAGCTACCGGAAATGAAGAATGGGCGAATCACAAACAGTCTTGATGTGCATACATGCGTATATATATACACTCCTAATTTAACAGTGATACCATCCGCCCACAGTATACCCATCTGTTTAAAACTTCTCAGGGAATATCACCTAAACATGTTTATTATACTTGTTTATAGCTCCTGGATAGTTTCTGTATCATTCATCATGTTCAAAGTATCAGATTGGTGACTATTGTTATCCTTTTTTTCAAGTACTTTAAGTTGGAGGGATTTGGTTGATGATCTTCGTGTTGGAATACGCTGAAGTTTATTTTCGTTTGGTCCTATAGTACGAAGTGTTGTATCCTTCTCGCACCTGGACCTGCCAGTAGGTGAGGTGTTATGGGATTGTCTGGTTGAGTGCCGAGCGGGAGCAAATAGGTGAGGTTTCCTGGATATTCCGGTCGAAATCACACAACAATTGCTTTTAAGGATTTATTTACATACGGTACGGAACGGAACAAGCACGGAACAACCTCAAGGGAATATGAGTAGAGGTTACACCATCCGATGTGGACTCGTTGACAATGGCGGGTCAAAAGACATCCCTTCCATGGTGACTAAGGTTTATATATCGTTCCACAATATTCTCTGGGTAAGACACTATCCCTAATAACCATAAACTGTTATGTGACAGGCGTCTGGGAATGCTACACCCTTCCTCGGGTCCCCCTTGGGGTTGAAGGTCAACTTCCAGACAGTCACATATACCAGTATTTCCAACTTCTGTAGAATACGTCTGCTTAAAACTATTTCTCACATATTATATTTCCATTACCAATATATGAATTCATACTATTATTCTACTCTTCTATAACAATTATATTTCCATTACCAATATATGAATTCATACTATTATTCTACTCTTCTATAACAATTATATTTCCATTACCAATATATGAATTCATACTATTATTATACTCTTCTATAACAATTATATTTCCATTACCAATATATGAATTCAGACTATTATTCTACTCTGCTATAACAATTATGTTTCCATTACCAATATTTGAATTCATACTATTACCCTACTATAAGAGAAGGTACATCTAGAATGTTAGAGTAGCTTACTTTACCAGTTCCTAGAATTATCCAAATATAACCTGTTTTGTAGCAGCATTAGCAGAAATGTTAGCTGCTTGATCTCTGGTTCTCCCGTATGGGAGTCTGCAGGTTCTTCAAACAGTAACAAGTAATTCTCCTAGGCCCATCACAAACAAACTAATATCTCAAGAATTTGGCATTAAACAATATTATATGTTCTAAATTACTCAAGAGCTCTAGCATACAGTCAGAAGAGAGATACCTCAACACATTGGAGAAAAACATTTGTAATAATTATATTTTGTCTTCCTTTTAGCATTGTCGATAGTTAGTAATACAGCTTCACAGTCCAACTCTTGGGTTACAAACGTCTCTATCTTATTTTCATTTTAATTGTTCAATTTAAATATAATTTATATATCGTGTATGCTGGTACATTAGTAAAACAGTTGCACTCGTATAATATAACATTCCGCAGTGCTGCCAACGTGAAAACACGTGAGCGAAGCCAGCGTGCGTTCCTTAATCGCTATTCATGTAAGCTTAGGTCTCTAATTCACGAGAGGTTAGATTAGGTTAGGTTAGGTTAATATAAGCTTACGGTAACCTTCGTAGTGGCAACGTCTTGTACTTAAACCACTTCTGTCTGAATTACTGTACTCCTATCCCATACTTGCTAACCTAAGTATTTTTCACACAACATAGCTTTGGTTTTTGTACGGGAGTATGTAATTGCTATGGTTTTGTAAACACCATTGTTAACATTGCTAATGTCTTCAATCTCCATATTTGTTTCACAAAACATTGTACATACGTATGTAGTTCATGGAATCATTTCACCCATTTCAATGTTATTTGCTTCTTATTCGCTGGTACATTATTATTATTATTATTATTATTATTATTATTATTATTATTATTATTATTATTATTATTATTATTATTATTATTATTATTATTATTATTATTATTATTATTATTATTATTATTATTATTATTATTATTATTATTATTATTATTATTATTATTATTATTATTATTATTATTATTATTATTATTATTATTATTATTATTATTATTATTATTATCATCATCATCATCATCATCATCATCATCATCATCATCATCATCATCATCATCATCATCATCATCATCATCATCATCATCATCATCATCATCATCATTATTATTATTATTATTATTATTATTATTATTATTATTATTATTATTATTATTATTATTATTATTATTATTATTATTATTATTATTATTATTATTATTATGATGAATAACTGGATGTGCAAAATAAATATTTAAAAGAACATCTGAGGAATGTGATACGAATAAAACATAGCGGCCGTGAAATAGCTCAGTGTTGAAGTATGTAAGACTCTATTTACCATTTTGGGTTCGAAGTTACTAAAAATGTACCATATTTGTAATAGTATCAGGTACCTATACCTATATTGGATATTCTTTAGATTAGGTGACAGCTAGCTTATGCAGTGAAACCCAGTGGCGATTCTGAAACCACTGTCGGCGCATGCGCAGTAAGTAACTTCGGACAGTGGGAAGTAACCTAATCTAAAGAAGAGCCCCTATATTTAACGGATTGAAATTTGCTGACATGAATACCTACGTAAAAGAAACCTCCAGTATTGTGTGCAGAGCGGCTCTCATCTGGAAGAATGTGCTTTTTCAATCTTGGAATAATTATCAAAATGGGTGAACTAGTTTCTAACGTTACCGTGCATAAACGAACACACACACAACACACACACACACACACACACATATATATATATATATATATATATATATATATATATATATATATATATATATATATATATATATATATATATATATAGTATTTATAATGTCAATATAGATAGGTAAATACTATTTAGAGTTTGAGGATCAAATTTAATAAGTTTTTATAAATAGGCTGAATTCCTGATGTCTGGTTGGAATTAGTAGCATTAGTCCCAATCTAGTTTTGTGTTGCATGGCATGGCATGGCATGACAATGTGCAGCCCGTACAAAGCCATTTGGATCAGGTCCAAGAGCACTGCGATCTAGGCCAAATGTGTCGTTTTAGCGCTTTGCTTTGTGCTCTGATTTATCTCAAACCTAAACACTTGACAAAGCAAGATATTCCATACATGCAAGTAATAACAATGGTGTTCACTTATTTAATCTGTGTCGCACATTTTGTGTATAATACAGTGTATCAGTTGTACGAACAACGGTCATTCATTTGACATTTCATTTGTCACGAAAATACTTAAACATATGCTATTTTAATGGGAACCGTTTCGTCCATTATGGAGAAAATTAAAAGTAGGTACGAAAGTTTGTTACGTTGATACGAGTAGTTTAGAAGGATAGGTTTCCTTGAAAGTGGTGTTTATCCGAGATGCAGTTTTGATGACGTAGCTATACAAGAGTTTCCCTAGCTTCTATAGATACGTTTAGAGAAAGTGAAGAATTACATTCCTGCATTGGAACAAAGAAAATAACTGTGCCGTAACTTTTATGACTGCGCCTAAAGATATGAGAAATGTGACGTGTTTTGTAAAGCATAAATAAATGAATTTTATTGCCGGAACCTCAGGGCCATATTTCATGTGTTGGAAGATGTACATAATGTTTGGTTGCCATGACGATATTGTTTTGGTTGCGTGACTGGGAGCAAATCGCTGACATGGGCGATGCTCACAGAATTCGGGCATGCTGCCAACCCCGAGTCACTTAATCACCAGATTAATGACTTGTGTCAGTTGGTACAACTGCCTTCGTCATATACTTCATTTTAAGGGGCTGGGTCCTAGGTTCATTGCCAGGGCACATTTTAAATATTCTTACTCTCTGCCAAAGGCGAAAATGTGTCAAGTTCAGTATTTCGCTTCCTGTGTAACATATATGTAGGGTAATTGCAAACCCCCTCAACCAGTGGCGTATGCTGGGACTGTAACTTGGCCTATCACAAGGCTAGCATATTTGTAGGGTAATTTGAAAACCCTACAAAACAAGATTGCACGTTATCACAGTTTTAAAATTAATACCCAACAGTTAGACAACAGCATGTGCTGTAACTGCAATAATGGTTATTGCGCTAATACTAAACAGGAAGTAAAAGAAAACATGTTTTCTCTTAAATATCATATTGGCTTCTCGATCCATTTAATTTCCTCGTGACATCATTCGCTGCACATGCTTCATGTACTAGTCTAATGACTTCTGCTATGATTTTACATATTTCCAGTCTTTTCTTCCTGGTTTTATAATCTTGATGTTTTGAATTCTATAACACTTCATGTGACTCATAATAAGAAATGACAAGTTTAATGGTACGTACCCGTCTGCAATTTTGTTTAATCTCTAATTATATGCTGCGTTTATCATTCTAGATCATAAATTATCAGCGGCTTTTTGGCTTCGGAACAATTGCTCCATGGCAATGATGTTGACTCACTTGCATGTTGATCTTGCGTTACTTTCAGCTATTATATTAAATTCACACACACACACACACACACACACACACACACACACACACACACACACACACACACACACATTGACACTCTAGAGAGAATAGGGAATAATCCTGGCCAAAGAAAAGTTCCCATCGTCCACCGCGAATCTGGATTTCAAGGTTGGCAAGCTAACCACCAGACCACGGATGCAGTCTGCCATTTTGTTTTCGGATGTGATGAAACGTGTCATAATGAGTATAACTCTGAAATGTTTGATGAAAATAAACATCTAGGACAGGCTGCACAGCTACACCTAGATTCCAGGACATTATATCACTTGAGAAACAATTTAAGTTATTTGCAACACCATTTTCAGTTAATATCCTCAATAGTCCTATTGAACTGCACTTGGCAGTAATAGGTTTGAAAAATGATGTTGAGTTAAAAGATAAATATCAAAATAGAAAAAGTATAAACCATTTCTACACCTCTGTAAAAAGTGAAAGATTTCCTAACTCCACAGTCTAGCAGGAAGAACTTTGCGCATGTTCGGGACAACCTATGTTTTCGAATCACTGTTTTCCTTAATGAAGTATGCACAGTTACGTCACAGAAGCCAATTAAGTGATGAACACTTAAAAGCATGTTTGTGATTGGGTAGCTCGCAAAAAATTGTCCCACGTATTGGACAGCTGGTGGAAAACAATCATGGCAATTGCCGGATGGCTAAAAAAGAGTAGTTTTCATAGACTTTAGTTTGAAGAGTATTTTGTTTATTTGTACTATTTACTTCATTGAATTGCATAGTACCAACAAGAAGAAAGTTCTTTGTCATATTACATTATTTATTTAGTTTATTAGTTTTATACCGGTGCTTGTATTTCGTTAATTGATTTTCCTTTGCATAAGATTTTATTTTGTATTATATTAGTTATCAGTATTAAAGTGTATAAAATACTGCTATCACTGTTATGTAATTGAGAGTGAAAGTGTAAGTTAATTTACACAGTCTTAGTTCTGCCACTGTAGCACCTCCGGACGGTCAGGGCTTGAGGGCTCGTACTTCCGTCCGAGAGGGCACTCTGTTGGGGACGCTTGATCTAGGAGTATATTTTACTCAAATCTCATATTTAACAGACATATGAAATTAATCGTAACCAAATGGTTAAAGTGTGTAAGCTTCATTATTCCAAATGCATGAACATTCAAAGAAAAAACATTAGTTCGACTTTACAATTGCTTTGTTACACACAATTTTGAATATGCATCTATTATTTGGAATAAAACACCAAAAAATACGTCAATTTAATAGAAAAAGTAAAATAAATATTTTTAAAATATGTAATATTTCAAAGAACTGGATATTACCCTATGTAAACAAATTACGAAACCCTTTTTAAAATATTTGAATTTAAATCTTTAAGCACTGGAAGAAACATTGCAAGATTAATATTTTTGTACAATAAAGTCTTACACTCGATTATTGATTATACTTAAAGTACCTATATTGTTTAATGTGCCAAATAAAATATAATAAGTAGATTAAGGAAGTTATTTTTCACCTCAAGAACAAATAGTGAAATCCATAAAAAAATTCACCGCGAAATAGAATGTTATATTTATGTAAGAGTGTTCACTATTTCGATGTACATACAGAACGTCCCAAAATTACACCGACAAACTATGGGAGCTGAAAGATAACATTATTTTAAACACTTTTTATTAAAGAAAGTTTTTTGCTGCAGTGCTTCGTTTAAGCACTACTGCCCCCCACCCAGTTGAAGTATTTACACTAAAATCAACAAAGCACATTAGTGTTGCATATATCTTAGTAAGGCACTCGCACAATCTTAATCCAAGAACACAAACATCTGATTGTTTACAGTCAATCATAGCTTTGCTATGTAAAGTAAATGTTGGAGCGCACGCCCATTGCGAATAACACAAAGAGTGCATCGACGTGCCTTGTTCTGCCGTACTCTCACAAACACTCCAGCCATTTCTCTGCTTGAAAATTTGATTACATAATGTTATTGTTATTTTCTTGTGTTAGTTCTTTCCTCTTTTTCTTTTCTTCCTTCACAACTCTTATTTTAGATATAATTTTTGTTTGTTTCATGTCTATAAGCTAAACTTGGAAATGATTGTATGTAAATGTACTTTATAATGAACATTATAATTGGGCCTGTGCCTGTTATGTTCATAATAAATAAATAACTTTTATCACAGAAGTACATACATACGTCACAGCTAGATATGATAAAACGTGATATGTATATTTCATCATGTGTATCTCAGTCGCAGAAATATGATAGTGTAAAGCTAAAAGCTTTCTCTAACAAAAATCCAATACTGAACTGAACACCTACCTATACATTTTCACTTTGTTGTTAACTACCTCCCTCAACTGCCATGTCTTTCTCCCCTCGTGTCCGTCCATCTGCAATGACACGTCCCTGAGTCCCACACTTGCAATCTCAATCTGATGTGTTACATTCACACGGCTTTCTCTACTCACTCTTGTACAAAGTATTCTTACAAACGCTTATTCTGTATCTACTTCATGTTAATAAAGATGAAGTTTCGTAGAAATTATCTTATTGCTAATTCTCTTGTAGGTACAAGGGCAATATGAGAATACAGTAGACTTAAGTGATAGCCAAATGCTTTAAGACCGGTTGCTACATTCTCTTTGTCTGGCCAAAAGAAAAAAGTCAACGACTTCCCATTTGCGAAAAATATGCGAAAATTCAGACAAATGAGAAGCAATGTCTTCGAAGTTATTCACTCCACAAAAGAACTGCATTAGACATTAATTGTGTGTTTTAACCAGATCTACTTTCTCCTGTCTTACGATTTATCAAATATGCAAAACTCGCCCTGGCTGCATAAGGCTTTTAAACACATTTCCAGAGAATTAAAGATAAGCATTTTATTTGTCATAACATATATTAAATATTTTTATAATGGCACATGTTTGAGTCACTTTTGAGAAAATTAAAATTTTTGAAAATATTCCAAATAAAAGGTAGTTGAGGTGGTTGCATCCTTAGAAGATTGTCAACTTAAATACCAAATGTTTTGGTATGTAATCGACCTTTCGTTTTTGATATATGTTGTTCACAAAACACGCACATTTTGCTGAAAATGCTTCTTTAGGTTAAGAGGTCCCAAAACATATTATATTTCCGGTGAAATCTCGCCATAGAATTTTTGGGTCGAATACAATAATTCCCCTACCTACTATACGTAGTAAAATGTAAACCCCGCGCGACAGCCCACGAAGGGCCAAGGCCTACCGCCCAGCCGCTGCGTCCCCCACCTCTGCCCACTACAGGCGTCATTGGTGAGGTGCAGTGCTGGAGGGTGGGACGTGGTCAGCGCCCCGAGCCCTCCCGGCCAGTTATGCGGTCTTCTCGACCTGGGGCCGCTACTTCTCCATCAAGTAGCTCCTCAATTGGTCCCCCCGGGACCTAACGAGGCTGAGTGCACCCCGTGACTATACGTAGTAGAGAAAGTAAAAAATGTTAGTCGAAAATGTTTTGTTGTAGTTTACGTAACCCACTCTGACACAAGATCAAACAGCATTATGATGTAAATTGTTTACGACTTTCTTTAGATGCCGAAGGAAACCTCGTGAATAATTATGAAGCTAAATTCAGTTTGTCCTGAGGTGCTTGGATCGCAGCAAAGATAAACTAGAACTGAATGTTGTGATTCTTCGAATTCGAAACTGAGGCAGGCAAAGGTGAGAGGTTATGTGTAGTTTAGAAACACGTTCATGAGTCAATCCACACCCGTAAAACATGACTTTTTCGTAGGAGGTTAAAACTTTTCTATGAATAATAGGCATCAAATAAGGAGACACGTATTTTTTTATGTTCGTATTTTAAAATTACTTGCTTAGTTATGGCTATTAGAAAGTAAGCAATTTCTGCGCGCACCGTAATATAAAATCACTTGTTACTCCAAGGCCATATAGAGTCCATAGTTGGGGTTTGGCGCACTGGAAAGGTTAAATATAACACTTTTAACAACTTTCGACCAATTACATATAAATTTTGAACGGCTTTTTATGCTATATTTTGTAAAACAAAAAACAGAATTTAAATCGATGTTTTAAAAATTTTAAAAAAAGATACACAGGTATTCCCTGACATTTTATCTATAAAATAAGACATTAAAAACTATGGAGCGTGCATAAGTACACTTGCAAGCGCTCGCGGACGACATTTGAGCATGTGCTATCTGCTATCCGCCCCAACTGCGAGCTCTCCTCTTTATCAGTTCCACATAGTGCCCTGATCAAACACTAACCAGTTACAAATTTAATTTCGGTGGGAAAAGGTCGTATCATTAAAACTGTGGTATAAATTTACATGAGTGGCAGTGAACATCGCAGAAAATACGATAAATTTTTAAATCCTTTTAATTTTCCTAAGCAGTCTTTTAAGAAAACTAATGTACGATACTTAAGTCGCTATTTATTGACAAAACTAAATTTAACAGTCTCCGGATGTGCGCATTTGTAATTCATGCCGCATAAGTGTATAGATAAACTTCATTCTAGGTCAAATGAACCGTTATCTGAAGCCTCTGGTTCTTGTGGTGATACCTATATCAAGTGAATGGCACGCAAACGAAGCAACTGAAAATTCCCTTTCTTCTTCAGGTAGCTCTGTGTCTGTGCAAGATGTTGGTAATATTAATAAGAGTTTAGCTTCAATAGGTGAATCCCCTAAGAAGAAAATAAAATTAATGCAAAAGCGATATCCCCGAGAAAAGCTCCAGAAATGACCAGTTCCCTAGCAAAGAGTATAATGCAGCAACATCCACTGAAAAATCAAACAATAATGATATTATTGCAAAATTAATTGAATCCTTCCGCACAGCAGAAGACAAAACATCGAAAGTTAAAATTTTAACAATTTTTGAAGATAGGTACAGTAAAATTAAGAACATTTTGAAGATGGTAATAATGTACTGTCAGCTAGCAGTGTTCTCCTTGTACTGGGACCTCAAGCAGTTGACAGTCGCCGGAATGGAAGGTGGCAAATTGTGCGAGGTTACGGTAGCCGTCACCGCTGCCACACGAGTCCGCTGCATTCATTTGTAAGGAATTTCATTACAACTGAACTATACAGACTCCATTCTGATTTTTTATGGCAATATTGAGTAAACTTCAGTGTATTTTAAGTTTGATTTTCAGTTTTAAATGGCCGAGTTTATTTTATATCTAACTTTACAAATTGAATCGTATAAAATATAATAATAATAATAATAATAATAATAATAATAATAATAATAATAATAATAATAATAAAATAAATTTTCTAATAAATACCTCACAAAAGACTGTGATTTATCTTTAATTTGAACCAAAGATCAAGTAATTTGATTACAATCAAAGGTATGATTGATCGAAGGGTGAGGAGCACGCGACTTTTGGTACATTTCAAAAATTAATATTTGCCAAAATAAACTTTTTTATAAAATAAAGAAACACAAGTAAAATGTCTTTTGTTCTAAAACGCACAAAAGAATTTTCAAGAAAAATTGAGATATTAAGGTCAATTTTTACCATATTTTGTGTCATTTGACGTGGAATGACTCAAAAGTACATTTTTCTCAAATATACATTTTTCAATACTATGTTGGAGCATGTGTACGAGTTTTACTCCAATATTGGTGAAAGTAAAATCAGTTATTGCTTTCATTTTGCCATAATTTTTTCATATGCAAAAATATTGAAAAAAATCTGATGTGTTGCACTCACATGACTTTCTCTACTCTTGTAGAGCCATTCTTACAAACTCTTATTCCTATATCTTCTTCGTGTTAGTTGAGATAAACATTTGTACAACTTATCTAATTGCTAATTTCCTTGTAGGTACAAGGGGGAATATAGTAGGCTTTGTGCGATAGTCAAATGTTTTAAAGCTTTGAGATTCCGTTCTCTTTGCACACTCAACATATAAAAAATTGAATATCGATGTTCCATTTCATGAGTTTTAAGTTTTCTGAAACTCACACACATAACAAGGAATATCTCTGAAATGGTTCACCCTACAAGAAAATTTATTTGAACATGAATTGTGTATTTTAGCAAGATCTACATTTTTTGTATAGTATGATTTGGTCTATCTCTAATGATTTACCAGTTATGCAAAAGTCGTCCAGAGTAAATACGACTACAGGGGCTACAACCAGAAAATTCAAAATATACATTTCATTTGTCATAAAAATATCTCATACATGACATTTTAATCAAAATCGTTAGCGCCATTTTTAAGAAAATCAAAATTTTTTAAAAATTTTCCATGTAAAGGGTAGTTTAATGTGGGGCTATTTTCTTCAAAATCTTCGTGTCACATCCTTGAAAGATATCAAAATTAAATACCAACCTGGTTTTTAACCTACTTTTCGTTTTTGAGTTATGCTGTCCACAGACACACACAACCCTTTTTCTAAAAATGCTTTTTTTTTTTGGATTCAGGGGGCCTCAAAACATATATTTCCAGTGAAATCTCAACATCGAATTTTTGGGTGGAATACAATACTTCCCCTACTTACCAGTAGAGAAAGTAAAAATGGTAACATATGCAAATATAAAGTATTTATTTTTGTCTCTTAATGTGACAAAAGAAGCAATAACATGCTATTTATTAAATAATTTTTGGCATAAAAAGCATAAAAATTTCTAGAAGTATGTTTGTCATATGCATACACCTAATTAAGATAATCGTTATTTTATGCCATCTACTTACTGATGGTTTTAAACGCACAAGTCGTGAATGGGCATTGTTTAGGAGGTGCAATCAAGACTGACAAATGCAGTGCCATTGCTGGGAGTAGAACCATGGATCTTCTGCTTCACGTGCAGCTGCTGTAACCACTATCTCTTAATTAAACCCGGGACATAAAGTACCTACTTACTATTGTAAGTTGCCCTTGGGTACTTCGCTCCGATGTGAGATTCCCTTTGTGGTCTACTGGGAAAATACGAATCAGTTGGAGAATTTATTGTCATACTGGTAAGTTGCCATGGTAGCTTAGTGGTTAGAACAGCTGCATGTGAAGCAGAAGATCTGTGGTTCAAATCCCGGCTATGGCATTGAATTTTTCAGTTGTGATTCCACCTCTCAGATAACATGCCTTCCCATTCTTGTTACTGGGCTGTTGAATGGCGCCTTGCTTCCTGATCCTGTTGCCAGTCTGATTACCATTACTGGTTATGAGCCAACCTTTATACTATTCACAAACACATTGAGAACCGGTTATAGCAACACTGCTTTAATGGCACATTGGTTATAACAATGAACTCTAATGGTGCTGTCTAAATCCTATACAAATGGTATATTTAAAAAAATCGCTTAGTACAGTCTTGGGTTAAATAAGGAAAATTGAAGCTATTAACAGTGAAGCAACAAGATTCTAAAGTAAGAACAAATTAGAAACTAAAAACTTCACTTATCTTAGTAATGTTGCATGTTCTACTTGAACAAGCTAACCCTGGGTTTCAAGTTGTATCCAACTCATTCTCAAAGCTATACAAACAAATTTGTTACCAAAGCTACAATCTTTAATTTTTTTCTGAAAACAAAAACAAATACTGATATTCAATTTTTATTTACCAATCTCTGAAAACAAAAATTTATAAATACAATGTATAGATGGTAATTCGAAGTTCATAACACTGTTCCTGTTTTTTAAAATAAAATTTTTTTCCCAAGCCATTAAATCTATTGGACCACTTAATTGTTTTAATAATTTAACTTCTGGATTAATTTCATGATTAAATGACCAAAAATGATCTGCCACAGCTGATTTATCAGTTTGTTTATATTTAATATTTCTAAAATGTTCTTTTGTTCTGGTTTCTAAATGACATTTAGTTTTACCAATATAAACCTTATCGCAATCTAAACAGCTAAATTGATAAATGCCAGATTTTTTATAATTTGGAATTTTATCTTTTTTAGAAAAATTAAGTAAATTTTGTATATTAAATTTATTTTGAGGGACCAAATTTATTCCATATTCTTTAAAAATCTTTGTAAATTTTTTATTGGCCCATGGATGGTAAGTAAACTTTTTAAGAATACAATTATCTTTTATTTTTTTAAGGGTTGAAACTTCTTTAACAGCTTTTTGATACTTAAATTTTTCTATCTTTTTATGTATAAAATCTGTATTAAAACCATTAATTACTGCAGTGTTAATAATGTGTTTATATTCTATGTCAAATTCATCTTTATTAAGGGGTATATTTATTAACCTATAAATTAAACTATTGAAAACAGCAAATTTGTGTGCAAAAGGATTAAACCTTTTATATTTTATGTAACTATCAGTGTGAGTAGAAACCCTGGGTTAGCTTGTGCAAAAAGAACATGCAACATTACTAAGATAAGTGAAGTTTTTAGTTTCTAATTTGTTCTTACTTTAGAACAGTCTTGGGTATTGTTGTTGGTAATGCTGGACTTCTGACAATGAAGTCATTAATCCTCTTGCTCTCCAATATTTTTCACTGATGGATGGGGAGGGCCGGGCATATTTGAAGGTGGTCTTGGTCCATTTCCTCTTGTATTGGGTATTGTGACTTATCATATAAAACGACGTATTGTTTATTATTTTTCAGACAAATATAGCAGCTGTAACCTCCAACGTTCATTTTTGTTTATGTATTTGGGAATTAACAACAATGTAACAAACTCTCTTTTTCTGTAGACTGTGGATTTCAAATTGACTATTATACTATACATCACTTAAAGTAAGTTTTGAACATGCTCAAAAATGTATCTCATTCATTACCTAAGACCGTATTTGGCATAATTGAATAATTTACATTGTTGCTACTTATTTATTATAGGTTTCTACACTTTGCTGGAATGCTATTGCTGCATAAACAAAAGAAAAATTCCTCTTCAGTCTCTCTCCACAAATACTGAATTATAAATTGTATAGGCACATGTATTTGTTACTTTTTGAAGTTTTAACTCTATAGCAGCCTTAAATTTACAGATACAATCTTTTTTTTTGAATAAAAAAAAAGCAAACACCCGGTTTGTGCTACTATCAGCTATAGTGACCGTAAACCATCGTCCCTTTGATGTCGTTACAACCAGTTTTGACTGTATTTGCAGAGAAAGTTTGGTAACCAACTTTTGGGTGGAATGCAATGTTATCAGCCCCTTGCTCAGGCCCTTTCTATAATTAGTCTGATAACTCATCATTTTATTGCTGAGATATAGGAACAATTACATAAAGAAATCTTAACATAGATGTATACTTCATTTATTTTATCGTTAAGTAGCCTACAATTTTACATTTGCAATGCAATCTACCCATTACACAGAAAAAATAACAACATTGATAAAATATACAAACACATGTTGATTAATAGGGCTAGGAAGTTCATGCATTTGCATGTTTTCTCATAGGGGTTAAAAATGTATGCTTTTACATTATGTCCACGAACTATGGAATTTTCAGTTATTTGGACATGATTTTATGGTGCATATAACTGCATATTTTCTTGATTTTTGATAAATGCATATTATTTCAATACTATAGCCCCTATATTGCATATTTCAATGATTTTTATGGTTTTTTATCATTGTTTTCCATCTGGATAATATTTTTCATATTGGTAATATTGCACATGATGACACAACTCACAAAGATTTCAATATTATAGCCCCTATATTGCATATTTTAATTATTTTTATGATTTTTTATTATTTTTTCCATCTGTATAATATTTTTTTATATTGGTAGTATTGCACATGATGATGCAACTCGCCAGGTGGCGAGAACTAATGCTGAGTCATGTTGTCATGCAGTGAATCTCCTGTTTCATCCTTTTATTATATGTATGTTCTTAGAAAATAATCAGTGCATTATCTGAGAGGTTTATAGTAGCAAAGATAAAGTGCAGGTCAACGTTTTGAGCAGCACGATTATAGCAACGCTTGCCTGCCCATCAGTAGTTGTGTAGTGGTCTTCAAACATAACAGTGTTGTGAACTGGTTCCCACCAAATTAAATTAGGCGTATAAAATGTTAAAAGCTCTTCAAATGTCACAAATAAAATAAACTCCTAGTGCCTAGATTAATTAATTTACAGAACGAGTTTTCGGGTGATTTAATATCTACAAATAATAGGGCACTGTTTTGTGGAGCATGTGAGAAAAATGTAGGGAGTGAGAAAAGATTTCAAATAGTTCAGCACATAAACACGGCAAAACATAAGGAGAATTTAATCAGAAAACTCGTAAACAAAGAACCTGTTCAAAAACAGCTAGTAGAGTGTTTAGGAAGTAGGGTTACTGAATTATATGACTTCTGTCAAGCATTTTTAGCTGCTGATATTCCCTTGTTCAACATTAATAATCCCACATTTAAAAACTTTCTTGCCAAGTAAACTCGACAACATGTGCCTGAAGAAAGTACACTGCATAAGACTTATGTAGGACATTGTTACAATAACGTATTGTCAAATATACAAAAATGAATTAGTGGATCAGTTTGTGTAGTTGAAACCCCTGATTCTGAGCGCCGTTTTACTGCTAATATAATCGTGGGTGCTTTAAATAATGAACAAAAGACTACACCTTATCTTCTTAATGTGTGCAAATTGGCGGCCACTAACAATGTAACTGTGACCCAGTTTGTGATGGACACTTTGAAATTACTATGGCCATGTGGAATCAAATACGCCCGGTTACTTTTATTTGTTACTGATGCCGGTCCTTATATGCTAAAATCAGGAAAAACTCTGAAAGGTACCTATTTTTCCTAACTTAATTCATATAACTTGTTTGGCACACGCTCTTCATTGCATTTCTGAGGCAATACGTGATTCTTTCCCATTGCTAGATATATTTGTGTCCAGTACAAAGAAAATTTTTGTCAAATCTCCTAAAAGAATTAAGTTGTTTAGTTCAACAGCACCTAATATCAGACTTACTCCTGCACCAGTGTTAACTCGATGGGGAACATGGGTCGATGCAGTTTTATATTATACTGAGCACATAGAAATAGTTGAAGAGGTTGTTAATTTATTGGACTCGAAAGATGCTTCATCAATAGAAACTGTGCAAAATATTCTGTCAGACACTAGGTTAAAAGAGGATCTTATTTTCATATCTGCCCATTTTTCTTTCATACCAACAGCCATAACGGCATTGGAAGCTGTAGGATCTCCTTTGCATGAATCACTTACTGTCTTTGAAAAAACAATATGTGATCTAAGTTCGGTTCCTGGTAGCATAGGACAAAAAGTGAATTATGTAATTTCGAAAAATTCTGGTTATAACCAGATGTGTGATATTCAAGACATCCTCAAAAGAAAACCATCTGTCACACCAAGAGACTTGACTCTCTCTGTAAAGCAGTTAACATAATTTAAATATGCCCCGATAACATCTTGTGACGTGGAGAGAAGTTTTTCACGTTACCAAAGTGTTTTGCGAGACAACATACGATGTTTTACAGTTGAACATGTTTGCAAAGTGTTTGTTGTGAACTGCAATTTAGCAGTTAATACTAGCAGCCGGACCACTTCTGCTTGAACGTCTAAGGAATATGGTAACTTTATTTATTATTTATACTAACTCGTCTTGTCTACTGCAAAGGGACATCAATCGTTTTAATTAATAGTGCATATTTCTTGGCATATTTTCAAGTTTTTAAGAGCATATATGCATGCATATTTCAGTGTGTTTTAGGGCATGAACTTCCGAGCCCTATTGATTACACAGACTTCTTCCATAAATGTACAAGCTAACATAGATGTATACTTCATTTATTTTATTTTTAAGTAGCCTACAATTTTACATTTACAATGCAATCTACTCATTACACAGAAAAAATAACAACATTGATAAAACATCCATTGGTTTTTGTGTTAAAATAAAACACATTGATTCAACAGACTTCTTCCGTAAATGTAACTGTACAAACAAAATATACAGCAGCTTCAACTTGAGGGGTTGAACAATTCACTTTTGAACCTGAAACATAAACATGACATAATAAATACATAAATAGCAATGGATAACAAAAATCTGAGGTATTGTATTCACATGACTTTCCCCACTCACTCTTGTACAAACAATTCTCACAAACATTAACCTTAATAGACATAAACATTTATAGAAATCTTAAAAATCTTAAGGTATTTTAAAATATTATAAAACCAATCTTTGTCTGTAAATGTAACAAAGTTTAAATCTTCAATGAAGCTTTTTAGTCTAGTGAAGAAAGGACTGCAACACACCAACACTATGTTTATAAAACCTTAAAGTTCCTTGTGTAAAACCACAGTTACAAATTGAGGTTGCAAATTTACAAACAAACACAATATTGAAAACACATTTACAAAACAAGGCTGGACAACATTTCCATCTCCCCACTCATTTGCTGCACATATCGATGCCATGTATAAGCAATTTTATCCTAAACTGAAGATGTTACATGTATGGAAACCCCAATACTCCTCATGAAGTAAACAATAAATGAAAACCCTCTCAGCCTGTGTATATGTATTAAGTATGTATAAAATAAAATGTGTCTTAGAGGGGTTCCTTTACACCAAATCGCCTCGTTTCAACCGGCTACTGTGTATTCACTGACGTCACAATCACCAATTTGCCAACTCCTGAGCTACACCATTCTTTAATAGCCATGTGACTCAAATAACTTCTATTACAAAAATTATTTGTATAATTTCAAATACTAACAAACATCAACATTGTAAAACTTTGTTAATTAAACCAGGTATTTTGACAGTGGTAGACTTCTGAGTTAGGACACCAACATTTTTGTGATGTTAATAAAAAGAACGCCTCCAATAAATAGATTCCATTTACTTTATACACAAGTATATAAGAGAAACCAATATCCTTGGCATTGGTTTTTATATGTATATAAGTAAATCACTGGTCATTTAGCTATATTCATTAATATTGTATTATAATTGTACCATAAAAGGTGAAACACTACAAGAATATTTCAAAAGATATGTTTGTATACACAGCACAATGGTATCTTACTTGTCTGTTTCATTTCACCATCTTTATTGTTGTATTTTAATGTGCTTAAATTGGGCACAGTGCTGATTCATTTCATGCCTATTGCCTCATGACTATAAACAAAATTACCGTCACTGTCACCACCACCGCCACCACCAACACCACCACCATCACCTCCACGTGCCCGCCTCGGTAGCGTGATGGTTAGTGTGTCTGCCTCACGTTCAAGAGGTCGCAAGTTTGAATATCGCTTAGGGTAAGTTATCCGGGTAAGGTTTTTTCCCCGAGGTTTTCCCTACCCTGAGAAGACGAATGTTGGGTAAGATAAAGCTCCATGGACCTCGGGCTCATTTGAGCATCATTTCACCCATTTCATTTCATTCATTTGTCCAATGTGACACAATGTTGGAGGATGTTAATTAAAAAAAATCACTGCCACTGCCACCACCACCACCCGCCACCGTCGCGAAACAAACTGTTGGTGTTACAGCTGTCACTAATTGAGTTCACTCGAAATTGTCTTTCACTATTTACACTATTCACAATGTGTTGTTGTTTTCTAGTGCCTTGCATCTGACAATGAAGCCATTAGCATTCGTGCTTTCCAATACTTTTGAACAATGTTATACATACAAAATGTATACACTAGCAAATAACACACATAACACTGCAATTTATAGTAATTAAATACTGAATTTACAAGCTTTACATTGCAATTTACCTTTTGTTTTGATTGAAAGTTTCTCATTTTTAATTTGCATCCGGGAACGCAACAGTTACGGGACACTGTGATGTTTGAGGTTAGATAGTACGGCAACAATAACACACGCTACTGGAACAGTTTTTCTTCAACAACCTCTCACCACTGTAATCGTGACACAAATTGTACTTGCAAACTGATAAATTAACCACACTATACGTCTAATGTAACCAGTCTTAGATGGCATACAATAAACACATGGAAAGCAAATGACACAGTCAACACGTTCTAAGATTTATTCTTGTACCCTGTACTGCCCAAATAGAAGTTTTTAAACACTCGCTTTGCTAATATGAAGATAAACTTGCATAGGAATTATTATAACAAACAATGACTCAAAGGCATAGAAAACAATATGGATAGCGTGTGGAGACACCTCAGAAATCACCACCAACTACCGCTGCCATTTTTGTACAACTCAGATGTCAGTGTCAGGTCCATTATCTAGAGGGTCCTGGCATGCAGAACAAACATCAAATATGAAGTACCTACAAAGGCATTTGTCTATATATCGATGGCTTTTTAAAAACGTATGAGGTATTATATGTTGAACAATCCTCATATATTTATTACAGAGGAATTTTGCATTTTCTATTTATTGTATAACACGTTTTTTTTACATCAAAAATACTATTTTCAAAATATTATTTTGTGATTGGTGAGAAAATCTTACATGATAGAGAAAAATGTAAAGCACCACTGTATTTAGTATATCTTAATTAATTAATTAATATCACCTTCTATCTGGTTCTTATTTTAGATTCTGGTGCTTCACTGTTAATAGCTTCAGTTTTCCTTGATTTAATACATTATAGGTTTCATTGGCACTAAAATGTTTGTTAGCCTCTGACATGAGTTGCAAGACCCATCTAGAATGCTATTGGATTGTTTAAAGACTGTTTAAACTATAGGTTGAATCTCAGACCTATACATAGTTAATAGATTGCTTTCATCCTGTGGTTTCCTCTTAATTCTTTCATACACTTATGTCATCGTCAGATATATGTAAATAAAAACTATTGCTGTATGAATTATTGTCAAATGATGGGTGTATTGAACTATAGCTTTATCCTGGAAAGTGCTACATTTTAATTCTGTTCATCATTATAAAATTTTTGTCTGAGAAAGATGTTATATTCAATATGACTGAGTTTCTACAAAGACCAAGGACTTTTGGATAGAGGTCCAATCCTTTTCAGGAATATGACAATATAGAATTTAAAATTTAGGTTCTTCAAACAAGCATTCATGGATATCTTATATGTGGCAGAGCTGCAGATTGGGAAACTGACTGCACAAAGAATGGCAGTATTTACATAAAATCAGCTGCTGATCACCCTTCGTATTTACGCAACTTTTTTTGTATTTTGAATTAACGTCTTCCAACATTGTGTCATATCAGACGAATGAATGAAATGAAATGGGTGAAATGATTCTCAAATGAGTCCGAGGTCCATGGAGCTTTAAGTTACCCAACATTCGTCTTCTCAGGGTAGGGAAAACCTCTAAGTGAGATTCAAACTCGCAACCTCTTGAACGTGAAGCAGACACGCTAACCATCACGCTACCGAGGCGGGCGTTATTACGCAACAAGAGCTTTTCAGAACGTGATATATCATATTTATGTTAGAAGTATACAGTGTGTAGAATAATAAAATGCCTCAGTATTGCACAGATTAGGCTACAGAGCATAAATATGCCTCTCTTTTCCAACTCTGAAGCAAGGTTTCTGATATTAGTCATTTTCCCAGGAATTGTGATATATTCTTCACCACTCCATGATCTGCAAGAGGAAATGAACCAATACCACCTTCAAATATGTCCGGCCACTTCTAGCGCCCTTCCCATCCATCAGAGAACAAGAGGAAATGGACCAATACCACTTTCAAATATGCCCGGCCACTTCTAGTGCCCTCCCCATCCATCAGAGAACAAGAGGAAATGGACCAAGACCACCTTCAAATATGCCCGGCCACTTCTAGTGCCCTCCACATCCATCAGGGAACAAGAGGAAATGGACCAAGACCACCTTCAAATATGCCCGGCCACTTCTAGTGCCCTCCCCATCCATCAGAGAGCAAGAGGAAATGGACCAAGACCACCTTCAAATATGCCCGGCCACTTCTAGCGCCCTCCCCATCCATCAGAGAACAAGAGCAAATGGACCAAGACCACCTTCAAATATGCCCGGTCACTTCTAGTGCCCTCCACATCCATCAGGGAACAAGAGGAAATGGACCAAGACCACCTTCAAATATGCCCGGCCACTTCTAGTGCCCTCCCCATCCATCAGAGAGCAAGAGGAAATGGACCAAGACCACCTTCAAATATGCCCGGCCACTTCTAGCGCCCTCCCCATCCATCAGAGAACAAGAGCAAATGGACCAAGACCACCTTCAAATATGCCCGGTCACTTCTAGCACCCTCCCCATCCATCAGAGAACAAGAGGAAATGGACCAAGACCACCTTCAAATATGCCCGGCCACTTCTAGTGCCCTCCCCATCCATCAGAGAGCAAGAGCAAATGGACCAAGACCACCTTCAAATATGCCCGGCCACTTCTAGTGCCCTCCTCATCCATCGGAGAACAAGAGGAAATGGACCAAGACCACCTTCAAATATGTCCAGCCACTTCTAGTGCCCTCCCCATCCATCGGAGAACAAGAGGAAATGGACCAAGACCACCTTCAAATATGTCCAGCCACTTCTAGCACCCTCCCCATCCATCAGAGAACAAGAGGAAATGGACCAAGACCACCTTCAAATATGCCCGGCCACTTCTAGTGCCCTCCCCATCCATCAGAGAACAAGAGGAAATGGACCAAGACCACCTTCAAATATGCCCGGCCACTTCTAGTGCCCTCCACATCCATCAGGGAACAAGAGGAAATGGACCAAGACCACCTTCAAATATGCCCGGCCACTTCTAGTGCCCTCCCCATCCATCAGAGAGCAAGAGGAAATGGACCAAGACCACCTTCAAATATGCCCGGCCACTTCTAGCGCCCTCCCCATCCATCAGAGAACAAGAGCAAATGGACCAAGACCACCTTCAAATATGCCCGGTCACTTCTAGCACCCTCCCCATCCATCAGAGAACAAGAGGAAATGGACCAAGACCACCTTCAAATATGCCCAGCCACTTCTAGTGCCCTTCCCATCCATCAGAGAACAAGAGGACTAATGACTTCATTGTCAGAAATCCAGCATTAGCCAATAACAGTACTTTCCCCAATGCTACAGACTGCAGTTAAATGAAAATTCAAAGCCTGTCAGAAAGTGAAATGTTTAGGATAGCTTACTTTTCTACTAAAGTCCAAGTACTTTGCGATGTGAATCTGAGGGCATAGATCGGTCAAGATTGCATATGTGCTAAAACACTTCACATTGCTTATCACATACATATAGCATTGTATTCGTGCACTCCTTCACTTGTAGTAATACATGCAATTAACAATAATTCACACTCAAGATATGGTATGGTAGCTGCTGACATTTTACTGTTACTATTATTTTTCTTGTTGTACAAATGATACTTATATCAGTGACTATAGAGTTACAGCGTCTTTAACCACAAAATGCTGCAAGGCAGGGCGAACCTATGATTTGATTTTGTATTGCTGCCTTTCAATTTTGCACCTACTATAGTTATGATTATGTACACAGTTCTAGATGTAAATGTATGCTTAAAATAAAGCTACGTAACTCAAATTGCTTAAAAGGGAGGGTGCACAGCCTCTATGATTTTAACAACAGTATGTTCTTAACCCATTACTAACTCAGCATAATTTTCCACCTACCCAGGGTTCCCTAACATAAGTACTTCTGACAAAAGTTTTTTTCACATATATGCAATAGTTGCACATTGTCAACATTCTTACTTGTTTGTAATTGCATCTGAGTTTATTTTACACTATTCTAATTTTTTTAAATTAGTGCTGACAATAATATTTTGTCCCTTTCAGAGAAAATTTTACCTCTGTTCCTTTTGTTATTCATTTAAGCGTGCAGAAAATACAAAACGACTATGTCAACAGAATCAGAAATACAATCCTGGATGGGTTATCCTGTAGGAGCCCGTCCTCACGTGGTCGATAGGCAGTTGTTTGTGACTGAAGCATTGTTGTTCATTTCCTTTAACTCATTGGTGACGTATTATTGCCAACACTAGAAAATTGAAATCAGCGGAAGTATGTGAATGTTGCCAACCAACTTGTTAACGTTATTTTTTGTTGTTAGAGTTATTGTTTTGTAATTAAGTGATGTGACTTAAGTTCTTGTGCAGTGCGGTTGTGGTTTTTTAATCTGTATTCTACATACGTTTGAAGATGAAAAATTGGACTGAGGAAGAGATATTGTGGCTCATCGAAGCATATAAAAATGAAAATTACCACAACAGGCACAAGAGAAGGTGGTAAACTGAGAAGGGCACCTGCCTAGTAAGTGGAGGGTCTGTCACTCAAATCCCAGCTGTGGTATTGAATTGTTAAGTTCTAGTACTACCTCTCAAACATTGCCCACACACGGTTTGTGTTTAAAAATACCAATAGTAAGTTTGTTGGCATAAATAATAAACTTGAACTTGTTGCACATTTTCACAGATGACTACACTTATCAAAGGCACAACAATCCTTATTTGAGATTGTATAATACGGTAATTTTATTACAGATTACGCAGTACTAACAACAATAATGTCGAGGTTGTATAATATAATAATTTTATTACATATTACGCAGTATTACGCAATAGTGCAACAATAATATTCAAGTAATTAATAATATTGAGGTTGTGTAATACAGTAATGTTATTACAGATTACGCAGTATTAACAACAACATTGATAAATAATTTAGTACATTGTTTTGACATTTTGTGATGCGTGGTTGGTAGTTTTAGCGAGTTGTACAATGTTAAGCTGGCAACAGATATTTCTGCCTTGCAGCGCCATCTTCCGCTGTAGGTCAGTGACATAATAGAACTATCAGTGAACCACGTGACGACGGTCTCCTACAGTTTTACCTCCTGGATGTGTGACGTGAGTTGTTTGTTGCAGCAACATCGCATGCCTGACAAGATAATTAAGTATGCCAATTACATGGTTCAGTTGTTTTGCTCTTTCTCTCGTTAAAGAAGGGAATAGTTAAAGGTTCATATAATGTCATACTTGCAACCACCTATAATTTATAAACATCAATAGGGTTATCCTGTAGAATAGTGGTGCCACGTGGTCGACAGGCAGCTGTGTTGTGACTGAAGAGTGGCATTATCAACTACCTGTCCTTCAACGCGTTGGTGACATATATGTCGCCAATACTGGGAGTATGAAATCTGCGGAAGCACGTGAATGTTGTTCTTATTCTTAGAGTTATTAGTGTTTTGTAATTAAGTGATGTGACGTAAGTTCTTGTGTGGTGCAGTTGTGGTTTTAATCTGCATTCTACATACCTTTGAAAATGAAAAATTGGACTGAGGAAGAGATATTGTCGCCTTTTAGCAAGTTGTACAATGTCAGGTTGCCAAGAGATATTTCTGCGTTGCAGTGCTATTCTTCCATTGTGTGTCCGTGACAGACTACAACTGTCAGTGAACCACGTGACGCCGCTCATCTACAGTTTTACCCATCAACAGTTCATTGATTCATTAAATAAAGAAAGGGATAACTATTTATATGGCAGTTTTCCTGTAACCCAGCATAAGTCTGTCAGGAAGAACAGTGCTTTTCAAAGATTAAAAACTTACCAAAATCAATTTGGTAGGTACCTATAAGCATATTTAAGTTTCTCTGTTTACAGTACTAGTACCTATACCTTACCTATATTCAACCTTCCTCCTCCTCGACATCTTCTTCCATCAGATGCAGCAGCTTTATCTCTTTAGAATTGGCGCTGGAATCTGATGGCGTCCTTTGTATCTTCTTCTTCTCTACTTTCTTCTTTTCCCCAACTACATACTCTGGCATTACTAACTTGGAGCTGCGGAATGATGGCTTCACTTTGGGTTTGACTCTGTGTTCTCGGTTTTCTGGAGGTTGTTTCCTGACAACGCTAACTGTGGCATTGTGATACCACAAAGATTTATTCTGTGGTCTGAAGATGATTTGTTGTGGAGCATCATCAAGTACTATCTTCGCTTCTGCCTCTTTACGTAGCTTCATCTCCTTGAGAAACTGCAATGCTGCAGCAGTGTTACTTTTGTCTGACATATCTTCCGGTGGTACATCTGCTAAACTGTACTTAATCCATTTGTGTGGATGCTTATGGTAATCCGGCACATCCCTGTTCTTAAAACTTGGGGGTAATGCTTCTGGCTTTTTAAAGATGCTTTCCTTACCTCGAAACTGTTTCATTTCGGACCTCGCCCTTTTTCGAGACACTGTCCCTTCTGTTCTAGCCAAAGGTAATTCATCATAATTATTTTCTTCTTGGTGAGAAGTGTGTTCTTTTTCAGCAACTGTCAAAAGGTCGAAAATATTTTTCTGCTTGTCAGCGAAATCTGTGCTTCCATTTTTAATATAAAATGTGGGGTCCTTGTAGCGGTTACTTCTAAGTGGCTCCATTCTACCTTACTCTAAAATGCACTTATAGATGTAAAACAAATGTAGTTATTTATTTCACTGGAAGAAACTATAGTACAACTTATAACGACGCCATTTTCTGTAGTAAATACCAACATAATTTTATCAAACCCTTCCACAATATTTTGATTGTTTCAGGAATTTCTCCACTAAATTAGAAGTACTTATTTATTTTTATTATTGACTGACATCCTAACGCTTTTATATAAAGATTTGGAGTATGATATTTGTGGGTGGAAGCTTCTCTGGATTATATTGGCTGCCTTGGTAAAACAAAATCGATGAGACGTCCGCAACGCGATCTGCATTTACAACAAAAATTGTTGGCTATTTGTTTTTTTTGAGTACGTGGTAGTAAACAAAGTTGAATTGTCATATTAAGTCAGATCCAATTAAACGTTAATACAAACGTTATTAACAAGTGATATACGATAAGAATACGTTATTAGGAGCGGTAATTGCGCGAATTCTTAAAATGTTAGAATATGAAGACGATTACTTTTTGGAAGAAGATAAAATGTAAGTAGATAACATTCAAAACATGCCACGCCTCCGTATTTTAAAAACAGGTGTAGGTTTCGTGGCATACTCCAGCGATAAGATGTAATAGTTCCAGTGCAGCTGTATGTATTTAATTGTCCGTAACCAGTAAATATTAACAGAAGTACCTTGAATTTTTCCCCCTCCGCTCTCCTTTTTAAGCTTTTGCATGAAGTTAGTGTACCTACTTCTTCTTTGAGTTGATTATTTTTTATGTAATAAAGCTCAGTTCCTTTTTTTTTTTTTTTTTACAAATGGCACATTTTAATTTGTTTTATATATTATTTAGTTGTTGCTATTTTTTGTTTCAGTGTAATACTTTAGTTGCATTGTGTTATCCTGCATGCAAATGCAAATGTGGCCTCCAGCTTCAGCCTATACAGAGTATACTGCTTTGCCTCGAGTCAACCTTGACAGTTATGGTGGCTTGCTGCCATTTTATGCAATGGAAGATCGACAGTACGTTTTCAACACCAGAAATTTATTTTTAAAATATATAATAATATTTTTATAGTATACATGTTTATTACAGTTTTTACAGGTACTGTACTTGATACCTATCTACCAATTGGTTAATACCTTAAAGCTTCATTTTTGTTACAAATTGATTTACAATAGCTACGCTAATTGAAATATTAAGTTTGTTTTTATAATTTGCTTTATGTGAAGCTTCTAGTTGATTTATTGTTGATAATTAAACAAGCGAGATTTACAAAGCAGCTGTTATATGGTCACAGTGACTTAAAGGTGGTAATTTGGTGTTGCCTTTATTTTTGTTGGTAGTTTGCAGGGATGTAAAACAGCAATAAAAGTAAAACAATTATGTAAGTACCTTAGGAACGTTGTTTGGTCTCAGTGATCTCACCTGTACAGCATGGAAAGCACCCACCCATTTTCTTCTATGGGAAAATAATGGTGTAAGGACAACAAACATGGTCATATAAAATTTATGAAAATGAAGTGATTAAATATGGCCATCTTCCCATTACTCTGCATGTGTGATTGAGATAGCCAACCTAAATGAGAAGTAAAATCCAGTAAATCAGAATTTTTGGATTTGTTGTTGTTCTTCTTTCTTGTGCACTCGCGGCTGATGTAAACAAAAATGCGTTGAATGAATTGAAGGTGTATTGCAGCAGAGAAAATGGTTTGCATCTTATGCTGCGAATTTGTGATATAATTATATACACACCCTTATTTCCAAGATGTATCAGAGGTTTGGTGGACACCTTAGTACAGTGGTAGCACTGCTGCTAGCCATTCAGGAGATCCAGCTTCGACTCCCGGTACCAGCATGTGGATTTTCTCCTGCTGTGAGACCTGGTCTAGGTTGCACTCAGCCCCGTTAGGTCCCTGAGGGGCCAATTGAAAAGTATTGGCACATGGTCAAGAAGACTGCATAACTGGCCAGGAGGGACCGGGGTGCTGACCAAGTCCCACCTCCAGTACTGCACCCCACTCATGACGACTAGCTGGAGGACTCAGCAGTTGGGTGGTACGCCTTAGCCCAGATGGGCTTTTGTGCCACAAGGCTACACTTTTATCATTGGGTTTAGCTATCCAGCTCCTGCGCTTCGTCATCACTCCACAGTTGCTGCTGCTGCCACTGCCTGAAGGCCACAACTTTGTCTCTTCTTATAAAATGCATCCCTTGGCAATGTTTTACAGTTTAGGACTCCCATTCTTCCTTCCATAATAATTGCAGCGTTAGTTGGTCATATGTTGGCTGCTCTGCATTTTGCAAAACAGCAGAAGGGAGCAACCCTTAAATGGTATACAGTGTTATATAGATCCCCCTTCACTGGACTGTAATAAAATGTATAGCACCACTAGTGACCTCTAGTAACTAAGATGTAAACATTGAATAATGGGTGACATGAATTGTAAATTATTACTTATGCCAACAAACTTACTGTTGGTGTTTTTAATCATACAAGCCGTGTATGGGAATGTGTGAGAGGTAGAATCAGAAGTTGTCACAGTAGCTCAAGTGGTTAGAGGAGCTGCACGTGAGGTGGAAGGCCTGTGGTTGAATCCCAGCTGTGGCATTGAAGTTTTGAGTTCTGGTTCTATCTCACAAACATTGCCCACACACAGTTTGTGTGCTTAAACACACCAGCAGTTAGTTTGTTGGCATAAATAAATAATAATTACCATCTGAAGGTTGATTAATCCTGGGACATAAAGTAGGTACTTATGATTGTAAGTCACCCTTGAGATATTTATCTCTGATGTGAGATTCCCTTTGTGGTCTACCATGAAAAATACGTATCAGTTGAAGAATTCAATGTGGCACTGGCAAGCTGTCATAGTAGCCCAGTGGTTAGAACAGCTGCGTGTGAAGCGGAAGATCTATGGTTCAAATTGTGACTGTGGCATTAAATTTTTCAGTTCCAATTCTACCTCTCATGAATTGTAAAGTTAACTCCTTTTCTAATTTGTTTGTGTTATTTGTATTTCTTGGTTGTGGAATATTACTTATACATTTTTTGTTTATAGTTGATGTTATAGATCACATGCATTCATTTTTATTTGTTCTTTGAATGGTCGCATTTGGCATCACTACTGTTTGGCGAGTCTTTAGTTGCAGCAAATTGAAGAATGACTACATATAGTTAGTTTATAGTTAGTATGCTATTTTATCAACAAGAACCAGTTGTTTAATTTTGATGATGGAAGCAAATTGGGCTCTTGAAACCGGTCAAGATTAATTATATGTAAGTGATGTTTTGTGTTTCAATCCGACTCAATTTTCATCATAATTTAAAGTCACATCGCTGTTACTAGTTTATTAAGATACCTTAAGCATTGTTTAGAAGGGGGTGTTTTCAATTAAGGATTTGATCTTCTTCCACATTGAGCCATGTTTTGAAACTAAGGAATGAACATATTTTTGTGTAGGCATCTCAGAGATATAAAATACCTATGTGTCATTTATGAGGGGTGTCAAAAAATAACTGGAATTGGTTTTTTACTGGAAAATGCTGCTCACCTTTATTCAAATTCCATTACACATCTTCAAAGTATTCTCCCTCGGACACAATACGATTCCAGCGTTCAGTCCAATGTTCAAAACACTCCCTGAAGCCCCTTTTTGATAGTCTGTTGAGTACATCCGAAATTTTATTGTTTAGCTCTCGATCACTCTGAAAATGATGACCCTGAAGCTCTTTTTTTACTGCAGGAAATAGGTAGAAGTCACACGGGGCTAGGTCCGGTGAATAAGGTGGATGTGGCATCACCTCAATGCCTAATTCAGTGATTGTTTCCTGAGTCTTGATGGCACGATGAGCGGGGCATTATCCTGATGAAGGATCCATCCCGTTTCAGTAAGATTTGGTCGTTTTGTTGCAATTTTCCTACTTAATGGCCCCTTCAGTGCCTCACAATAGTAATTTGCAGTAACAGTATATTGCTTATCCACCACATGATCATAAACAATGCCTTGCTTATCAAAAAAGACAAGATGCATCACTTTTCCTGCACTTGGTTGAAGTTTCCGCTTTTTGGGTTTTGCACTTGAAGGATGATTCCAAAGCCTTCCTGCTTTGTCTCTGGGTCAAAATGATAAAAACAGAATTCGTTGCATGTGATGACTTTGTCTAAAAGAATCTGGTTCTCGCTGAAGCCTTCCCTTCCATAGTTTACACGCCATCACACGGTAAGCCTTCTGTTCGTCACTGATCACATGAGGTGCCCACTTTGCTGCATCTTTTCTATACCCCAGAACATTTCGTACAATGTTTTCAGCTGATCCGTAGGATATATTCATAATCTCGGCAATCTTTGTCAATAAACGACGGTCTTCCCGCGACAAGACAACAATTGTGTTGACGTTGATGTCTGTTTTCGAAGTTGACGGTCTTCCGGGACGTGGAGCATCCTCAAGGTCATTTTTACCCTCCCAAAATCGTTTATACCATTCAAACACTTGAGTTTTCCCCATTACTTACCCTTTGTAGGCTTGCTGCAACTTTTCCAATGTTTGTGATGCAGTTTTGTGAAGAAGAACGCAAAATCTAATTGATTTGTGCTGCTGCAACTTGAGATCTATGTTGGGTACAGTAAACACGGCCTCACACTTCTCCTGCTACCCTCCAACTGAGCACCTCCAGGTCAATGACTTGTATGCCATTTCGTCACTCAAGGTCAGACCTCTCTGGTACTACCAACACCCATCTCATGTGCGGGCACTTTAAAATGCAAAAAACTAATTCCATTTATTTTTTGACACCCCCTCGTATATATGCTATTCTGCAATAAAGTACCATTAGCGTTTAACATTTATCTTAGAATTATGCGAGCTGTTGGGATTCATCATACCTGTCCAGAAAATCATCAATGCAGTGGTTTATGTCATACTGATACTCATCTTTATTTGGCAATCTGGTTAAAAAATACCATTCCATCACGTAGAGAGGGTGCTGTATAGTCGGCTTCATATTGTACTCAAAGCTCTGTGGACAGGTTCAAGGACACTCTCATGGTATAGTTGTGGAAATTGTGCAAACAGTGGATAGGAGGCAGCTCCAAATGAAAAATACACTTAAAATTGCACCTTATACCAGCCACTGATTCAGCTGCCGAGGCTGATAGAAATATCACAACTACATATTGTTAGATGGCGTAAAGCAGAGGTACATTTGTAGGTAACCATGGACTCACTTCAAAGAGAGACGTCGTAAATTGGCAAGTGAAGGTACAAATAGAAATGAACATTGTGTAGAAATTGTAGAAAGAAGTATCTTCCAGGCTGTTATGCCGTGGTCTGCTGTTATGCCATGCCAGCAGACCACGGCATAACAGACCGGAAGATACTTCTTTCTACAATTTAGACGCCGGCCGTGAAAGCCTACGTAGCTTTATTGTGTAGAAATCCATGCATAATCTAGGAAGTGGTGTTCTATGCTTTAATATGTGTTTATTTTGGTACCAGGAAGCAATACTCACAAATCTTCAGTCATTCCTTTGAAAGAGAATTCAATTTTTGTATATTTTCTACACTGAACATTGAGCATTGTAAATATTATCTCATTGCAAAATTATAAAGTCTCCTAAATGTTGGAAGGTTTTCAATTTCAGAAAGTTGGCAAGTATGTAATAAGTAAATAATTTTAAATAACTTATATTTGTTTAATATATTAATAAACAAGTGGTTTTGTATTGTATAAGTGATTAAACATTTGATTGCCTGAGCTAGTGGATATAATCTAATATTAATGACACATCATAAATAACTACTCTTTTTGAGAGGTAGAATTGGAACTGAAAAATTCAATACCACCACTGGGATTTGAACCACAGACCCTCCACTTACCAGGCAGATGCTCTAACCATTAAGCTACTGTGACAACCTGCCAGAATGACATTGAATTCTCCCAGCTGTGGCATTGAATTTTTCAGTTCCAATTCTACCTCTCAAAATTGTCCACACACGACTTGTGTGTTTGAAAACACCAACAGTAAGTTTGTTGGCATAAATAAATAATAACTACTCTTTTGTTTGGTGGGTAAAGGAATATCTGCCACATTGTGTCACTTTGTCATTTACCACAATATTCTTTTTCAGGCGAGAGTTGCCAGTCACAACTCTTGTTAGACAAGAGAACCAAAATCCAAACTTACTAGTCAGTGTAAGTCTCGTGGATGAATTGTGAGTAAATGCTCTTGGAAAACTGAGCACTCAACTTGAGATCCCATAGACTTGTGTAGGAATATTCCTAGAAGTATTACAGAACTCGTGTAATTCCCATTAATATACTGCTTGTAATATCTTGCTTACACCTTATCACAGACTGAAGTAGGATCCAAGGTGTCCTAGACTGTACAGGTTGGACAAATACACCACATTGTATTCCCCACACATGCATCTCTCCCTCATACAGCAAGTAGATAAACTTGGCTAGTTAATATTTGTGTATTAGAGAGTGGCGTAGCACAGGCAAACATCTGAAGCTCACATTTGGAGGTACTTGAGCCTGCCTTAGAAACTTTCAGGTTTTCCCAGGTTGGCAAGTGAATGACAGGATGAATTGAACTGGGTGACTCTTCCAAAACTACCACTGCAAGTGTCTTCATCTTCTTTTTTCCTGGCTTATTTTCCTCATGTGGGGGCTTACAAGGGGATGCGTTGTTGAGATGGTCATCAAGGAATGATGGGGATTAGCCTGAAGTGAGGAAGTGATGTTGGTGGAATGGATGGCAGGACACTGCTTTGTCCACTACAAATCTCCTGCGATGTAACCTGGGCAGCGTTAATGAGAGCCACGCAGTCTAACTACTTGACTATGACACCACCACGGTAAATATCTCTGAAACTTTCATATATATGAAACAGGAGAGAAGATGCATAACAATTGAATGGATGAAAATAGAATAGCTAGGAAACTGGTGGAGGTAAAGCCAGAAGGGGAAGACCCAGAACAACAAGGATGAAGATATGGAACAAAGAGAGGAACAACAAAATGAGAAATGAAAAGACTGGCTTTGGACCATGTACGTCGAGGATGTTGATTGGTGCCCTGATGCCAATGGAAGAAGAAAAGAGAAAGTAAACGTCTCAGTGGATTTCAAAATATGCTTATCAAATTTGTAGTTGGAATATAATACTTCCTCTACCTATTTATATAGGTGCTAAAGAAAGAAAAACCCACTTCATTTACGAAAAAGCAGGTCTTGTGGACTTTATGGTGATGGTTGAGTAGAGAAGGGGAAGTACCCCAAACTTAGGCCTTTCCCAGTGTGATTCCATATGTAGTAAGGATGCTATAAGAAAAAGTCCTTCTGTCAGTATCTGTGGTTTCACAAAAGTTACTAGTATATTGCAATCCTTGCTTCATTGTTTGAATGATAACAATGGCAGAATTAAGGTTGGTTTAGAACAAGGACAGAAAGCAAGACAGCACTCAACATTTTGATTCAGTGTGGTAACAAGACTAGAAATGCATATTGTGACTTTTGGTGGGTGTGAAGTAAATATGACAGATGTAGTCGAGATAAAGAAACACTTTTATTTCCGTAAACAGTAACTTTGTACACTCGTTGCAACAACAAGAAAGTCTTTTCCCATTCACCAACAGCACGGCTCCGAGTTCGTAACACAAAGAACTAACTCTTCTCCGTCGGCACAACTCTCCACATCGTCTGTCCGTCTCCGTCGGCACGACTACTCAACCTTCACATACGTCTGACTGCCTCCTGTCGCACTTTACCGCTATTTATATCTCCCAGGCACTATTCTGGAAAGTTCAGTTATTCGGTGGATATACAAAGTAGAAGATTCCAGTAGCCTCTATCCTTTTCTCTCTTTCGGCAAGCGCCCCAACAATGCGGCCATGCTCTGTCTCTTTCCTTCGGCTCCTTTGCGGTAGTGCCGACAATAATGCGATGGGTGACACTACGATTGTCGGCAATTAGATGCGGCGAGCGCGGTGACACTGCTCCCTCCTCAGAGCTGGTCGTCCCGACCAGCACTATCACTGCGGCATCTCCCTTGCGCCCCGGTGGACTAACCCATCGAACCTCTTCTCCAGGAGGCACGATCCTAGGTATCGCTGTTGGATAGTGTCCCTTGGTCCGGGTAGGACGATGTATGCCATCCTGCTTCGAAATTTTGCAACAGTACCGCCGGTCTTGACGGTCCCTCGTCCAGTTGCCTTTCTTCCTGGTGTGTTGACGGGCCATCCTGCGCACTTGGAAACGGCTCATTATGTACCGTGTCCGCCGACCTCTCTGGCGCACCTTCGCAGCCACCTTGCTTCCGATGGGTCTGGCAACAAACCCCGCCACATCCGCGCGAGTCGCGTCCAGCGCTGCACTCGTGTTCACTCGTGCTCGGCACGGCCTCTCCTGTATCCTGCCGTCCACGATGATGTCCACCATTCTTCCGTTCACGGCACTATGCGTCAGGTGCTTGGATGGCTCCGACGGTCCTCCCATGTCACACGCCAAGTCGGTTCTCGCGTGTTGCTCGCCTGCTTGTGCGCTTCCCTGCTGATCGTCCTCCACGTCATATCCTGGTTGGTTACGTACCCGACACACTCCTCCAGGGGATCCTCGACGACGTCCCTGAACTGCCCCTTTGTCTTCCCCGAGACGGACACTTTCGTTATCTGAAACGGGCGCAACTGTCGCCTCGGCCACTAGGTGCTCCCTCCCCGGGTCTGTGCTATTCCGTCTGCCCCTGGCATCCAGTACTTTGACGCTCTCGTCAACTCTTACTACCAGGGCGCCAAGACGTTCCCCGTCGTCCTCCACGACGTCCACATGCTGGCAGAGGTCTTCCACCTTTTCGCCGAGTTCTTCCACGCCTTCCGTCACGCCAATCAGTTCGCCGAGTTGTTCCACGTCTTCCGTCATGCCAATCAGTTCGCCGAGTCGTTCCACGTCTTCCGTCACGCCAATCAGTTCGCCGAGTTGTTCCACGTCTTCCGTCACGCCAATCAGTTCGGCAGCGAGGTTGTCGTTTGACGTTTCCATTTTGGCAGCGAGGTTATCGTTTGCCGTCTTCATCTCTTTCAGCTCGGCAGCGAGGTTGTCGTATGACGTTTCCATTTTGGCAGCGAGGTTGTCGTTTGCCGTCTTCATTTCTTTCAGCTCGGCGAATAATTCTTTCATCATTGCCATCATCCTGGTTTCCGAATCTCCCTCCATCTTGGTTCTAACGTTGCAACTTCTAACGACGATGTAACGAAACTAGAAGCAATTCGACGGATCCCACTTCTGACACCAGTGTGACTTTTGGTGGGTGTGAAGTAAATATGACAGATGTAGTCGAGATAAAGAAACACTTTTATTTCCGTAAACAGTAACTTTGTACACTCGTTGCAACAACAAGAAAGTCTTTTCCCATTCACCAACAGCACGGCTCCGAGTTCGTAACACAAAGAACTAACTCTTCTCCGTCGGCACAACTCTCCACATCGTCTGTCCGTCTCCGTCGGCACGACTACTCAACCTTCACATACGTCTGACTGCCTCCTGTCGCACTTTACCGCTATTTATATCTCCCAGGCACTATTCTGGAAAGTTCAGTTATTCGGTGGATATACAAAGTAGAAGATTCCAGTAGCCTCTATCCTTTTCTCTCTTTCGGCAAGCGCCCCAACAATGCGGCCATGCTCTGTCTCTTTCCTTCGGCTCCTTTGCGGTAGTGCCGACAATAATGCGATGGGTGACACTACGATTGTCGGCAATTAGATGCGGCGAGCGCGGTGACAATATTATTGATCAGCTTATCTATAGAAAGTGGAGCCTGCCTCTGCGGTATGGTGGTAGCGTGTCTGCCTCACATTCAAGGAAAACTTCAGTTCAAATCTTGGTTAGGGAGAGTTATCCTGATAAGGTTTCTTCTGAGGTTTTCCTTTTTCCTGAGAAGACGAATATCAGGTAACTTTAAGTTCTATGGACCTCTGGCTCATTTGAGCATCATTTCATTCATTTATCGTTTGATATGGTATTACTTTGGAGGACATTAGTATAGACGAAAAAAGAGATAGAACGTGGAGGTCAGTATTGTGCATTGGGAATTCATTAGTTTCTAACTGACCAATGATATCTTTTCTATGTTGTGACTAGAGAGATCTTTAGCAGCTGTTTCATGGTGTGGCTGCCTTGAATAATTTCTGCAATATAAATCTGATGTGCCATACCTGGTAACAAGAATGAGAAAACTAAAACTTGGTCAAGTTTTCTTTACCATTCTTGGGGCCTGGGAAAGCTTCCCTCTTTTCCATTATGAGCCTCATGATTCATGGAGCAACATGTGTTCATCTAGTTGGTTTGCTAATGGTGCTCTATAGTGCAGGAAACCAAGTCTGATGTGTTACACTCACATGACTTTCTCTACTCTTGTACAAACAATTTGTACAAATTCTTATTCCTATATCTTCTTCATCTTAGTTAAGATAAACATTTGTACAAATTATATTATTGCTTATTTCCTTGAAGGTACAAGGGCAATATTAGAATACAGTAGGCTTTGTGCGATAGTCAAATCTTTTGAAGCTTTGCGATTCTGCTCTCTTTGCACACTTAACATATAAAAAAATGAACGATGATCCATTTCACGAAAGTTTTAAGTTTTCCAAAACTCACACACATAACAAGGAATATCTCCAAAATGGTTCACCCTACAAGAAAATTCATTGAGACATAAGTTGTGTATATTAACAAGATCTACATTTTTTGTACAGTATGATTTGGTCTATCTCTAACGGTTTACCAGTTATGCAAAACTCGTCCAGAGTAAATACGACTACAGGGGCTATAGCCAGAAAATTCAAGATATACATTTCATTTGCCATAAAAATATCTCAAACATATGGCATTTTAATCAAAATCGTTAGAACCATTTTCAAGAAAATCAAAATTTCGAAAAGTTTTCCATGTAAAGGGTAGTTTAGGGTAGGGCTATTTTCTTCAAAATCTTTATGTCGCATCCTCGAAAGACATTAAACTTAAATACCAACTGTGGTTTTTAACCGACTTTTCGTTTTTGAGTTATGCTGTCCACAGACACACACACAGACCTTAAAAATGCTTTTTTTGGATTCAGGGGGCCTAAAAACATATATTTCCGGTGAAATCTCAACATCAAATTTTTGGGTGGAATACAATACTTCCCCTACTTACCAGTAGAGAAAGTAAAATATGACTAACAAAGGTATAAGCTTAGGCTTTCATGGCCAGTGTCTTGACTATTAGCTAGGTTTATCTCTTCTGGACTTGTAGGCCATGGTCTAGAAAGCATTGAAGATACCAACGTTTCACCAAGTACTGTGCTTGGCATCTTCAAGGTAAGATGATTCGTTGTCTGCCCTGGTCAGAGTTCGAATGCAGAAGCAACGACCACTGACATTTTGATATAGTGGAGGGGGGGGGGGGGAGCAGTACTCGGCAAAACATCGGTACCACAGCCTATAAGCCCGGAAGAGATAAACCTAGCTAATAGTTATAACTAGCAAAGTAAACTGTAGGATGGCAATGATATATCCACTTTACAACAGGAAACCAGCAATGTCTATCTGCAACAACTTGCTCCTCTACAAGCTGATATTTTGCCCTGCCCTCGCCTATCCATGCCAAGTCTGGGGAATTGCTGCCCAAACTCATCTTAAACAATTTCAAACCCCCTTCCGTCATACCACTGTTGACGTAGACTGGTACATACCAGAGACATCCATCGTGACCTTTCTATACCAACCCTTACTGATCACATCCTATCCCTTTCTCAAAAATTCTATAGTTTCGTTCCACAAAGCTTCAATGCCCTTATCTGTGGCCTTAACATTAACCCCGGGGAAACATACAAATTCACTTGGCCCAAACTAAAATAATTATACACTTATCCCATAATTAGGAGAAAGTCTCAGTGCCTCTCAAATCAACACTCTCTCACCGAACTAAACCACCGTCCCTTGTTACAAACATCATTGTACCAGTAAAGGACCGAGTCCTGGTCGAGAGACTCCACCACGATAGAATTACCTCTTATGACACCCTCCTCAAGAAAATTTCCCTGTAGCTGCAGAAGCTTTTGCATTTGACTATGGCATATAGATTAGAAAAACCTGCTCTGTTGCACTCACTCTGACCATGACAGCTTACGTACTTTAATAAATGTACTAATTGTTGTTTGTTATGGCATTCCCTTGGATTCTTCTACTCAACCCATCATATTTGTTCAGTAAGCTAAAGCCTGGACTCAAGTCGGAATGTAATGATTTGCATGATAAGGGGGAAGTGAGCTGGAGGTAGTTAACAGAATTCTGTTTGTTAGCAATGCTGGGACAAAGCCTTCAAAAGAAGAACCAGAGACACAAACAGAGGAAGAGAAAACCACTACAAAGAAAGAAGAAGAAAATGATGATGATGACGATCAGCTGATAGACATGTAAGTATACTAGAATTTATTATTTACATTAATTATAAGCTACATAGTAACACAAGTATATAAACTGTTTTGTTTTGTGTGTGGAATGTCAGCAAGTTGGACGAAGGTGAAGATGAAGACTTGGATGATGAACAAAAGTCGCTGTTGGGTGCCAGGAGAATACTCCACCTGAGAGCGATGCAGAATACGATGTAAGTGACTGTACTTTAGCAGGAACGTTGCTTGCGCTTGCCGCCCGCCCACGTAGTGTCGTGTCGCACCACTGCACCTAGGATCACTGTTACAGTAAACATACGAGTATCACAGTACTTCAAGCTTTTGCTCCCAAATGATTCTTGGACATTGCATTTGTATACATAAAAATATGTATCTAAAGTATGGATTAAAATGATTAGCCTTATGTTTAGAGCATCATCCTATTTAAGAAACAGTAGAGAAGGAAATTAGAAGAAACAAACTAATGAATAAACAAAGTATGAGGTGTTCAAATTTTCAGTAACAATGTAGCTGCAACAATTCTCAATATTCTTTGGTATTATGATTTGATATTGCAACAAAGTGACAAAATCCAGTCTAATTACTTTTTTTCTAACTGAATGCATAAAAACATTTCTCTTTTACTGATGTTAACACAGTGTACGGTCTTTCATGATATTACAGCTCACAACTGTTTTCTTCTCATAACCTTGACTCAGTCCTTCCACTGTGTTTCTTCACTTTGTCTCTCATGCACTAATTGCACAAATACAGTTCTCATTTACTACCGTTACAGTAGCTACAAAAGAGGAATGAACATGGGCCTAGCCAATAGTGATGTTGCTCTCTTGGTTTGCCAATTTTATGTGCAAGGCAGTTTTGGTGTGACAAAGACAGTCAAATCTTTCATCCCTGTCACCCGCTTGCTGGGCAACTGGCAACGCTGAGAGAGCAACATCACTATATTGGCTAGGTCCATTGTCATTTTGTAGCTACTATAACACAGTCTACAGTCTCATGATATTACAACTCACAACTGTTTTTTTCTCATAGCTTTGACTCAGTCCTTTCACCATCTTTCTTCACTTTCTCTGCCTCTCTCACACGCTAATTACACAAATACACAGTTCTCTTTTATTGATGTTAACACAGTCTGCAGTCTCATGATATTACAACTCACAACTGTTTTCTTCTCATAGCCTTGACTCAGTCCTTTCACATCTTTCTTCACTTTCTCTGCCTCTCATACACTAACTGACAATACAATCACTCAACAATTGTTAAAACTTCAATTTGATGCGCTGTATCTCACAACTACCTTGCACCCATTGTGGCACTGACCGACTCAAAAACTGCCTGCCTTGATGCACTCCACAAGCTTTTGTAGTGGCGATGACAAAGCCAGATCTTTCTTGAACACTTTGAATCACCTGGAGAAAAACCCCTTTTGGTTCTGCCGCGATGATTGTTGTCATGTGTTTGCTTGACCATGAGTGTCTGGTATGTGGCACGAAGTAGCTTGGCCCCAACCATCCTTTGTTGTGCGCTGTAACCATTGCCACTGTGTGCAGTTATCCTCATACCTGGGGAGGGGATTTACAAATTTTTGACCCCTAGGCTGATGAAGTTTTAGGACGCCATTACTATTGTAACAAATGACAACCCCAGGTACTTTTTATGTCACTTTATTTCTCTTAAAAATGAATCACAATGCACAAATGTTTTGTTCTATCATAACCTTGACACTGTACACAGCTCACTCTGGCAGTTTTACTCACAACTCTCTCAACACTAATTATCTATGTTGTCGAGAATTAGGTGCTGGCAATTTCTCTGGAAATGCACATTTTCTTGAAGCTTCCCATACAATCTAGAACCAACCTTGTTCTGCCCACTCATTGTTGTTCTTGTTTAATGGCTGTGGTGTGAGGTAGCAGACCTCGAGTATCCCATGCGCTACCACCGTCACAGTATTAAATATTATTTCATGCATTTGGAATATAATTAATTCTTTTGTTCCTTTTCCACCTTAAAATGATTACCATTGATTATTTGAAAAAAAAAAAAAAAAAAAGAAAGAAAAAAAGCATTATCCAAATTGGCTCAGTTACCTTTAGTTCAGTTAAGTAAGTTTGTATTGTGAACTTTTCAGTATGTTCTTCCTTGGACATAATTCTGATCGTTGTCATTTAATTTGCAGTATACAATGTTCATTTTCTGTAAATACTCAAGTGTTGCATTAACACAACTTGTACAGCTATTAAAAACAGAAATCACAAACAGTGAAGCTTTCTTTGTGTTGAATTTACAATGAGTCACAGAAGCATTCACTTACTAAATTTGTAAAACATTTCAAGGGCATTCAAGCTCATCATCAGCAGTTAGGTGACTCGTCACCAGTCAGATCCAACAAGGTTGTATGTTGAACATGTCTATACTCTGTGTATTAAGAGATTAAAGAAGACAAAATGGTCATTGATGCTTCTGCTGTATAAATAATCCCTTGAAAAAATACTGATACTAAGTAATTATTATTTATTTATGCCAACAAACTTACTGTTGGTGTTTTTAAACACACAAGCCATGTGTGGGCAAAGTTTAAGAGGTAGAACTGGAACTTAAAGAGCGTCCGCCCGGCAAGCGGAAGGTCTGTGGTTCAAATCCCAGTTGTGGCATTGAATTTTTAAGTTCCAGTTCTACCTCTTAAACTGATACTAAGGTTTGAAATCTCACTTAATGTTTGCTAAAGCACAAACTAAGCATACTAAGCATAGTTGAAGTGTATGAATATACAGTTAAGTGAATATGTAACCAGTCTAACTCATGTAGTGTGTGCATTACTCAGTATGAAAGTAACATGGTGGAAGAAGTGAGTGTTGTGAAAGATAAGCACAGGAAACCATTGTGAAGTGGTGAAAAGACAACAATATTGAACGCATTTAACAAGTTCTGCGAGAAATATCCCAAACTTGCTATCGATGGTGTGATGAAGTTAACATCTGAGTTTACCGGTGCGTTAGTTTCAAGTATTTACAGCGCATGCAAAGAAAAATCCCCAGTTGGTGAAGTCAGAACTCCCGGCAAGAAGAAAACATGCGCCAGTTCTTTGTGAACAATGAACCCCCCACCTTAAACAAAATGTTGTTGGCAGTTAACTCTGATCCCGATCTTCCAGATTTAAAATGAACTTCCCTACATAAGCTGCTTCTGGAGATTGGTTTCGAGTTTGTATGCAGGAAACGAAAAAGTGTTTTTGTGGACAGAGATGACATAAGTAGCAGTTAATTTCCATGTGCTGCATGTTATTTAGATTGAGTAAATATATCCTTTTAGTGGTATAAAATGCATATTATACTTACGCATAGTGGTAACTGTGTTCTGGTATTGCAAATGCCTTTGGCCATGGAGTGATACAAACCGGTGCTTTGTTTACGTCTCCTTTAATCTCTTGACGTACAGAGTATATAGATGTTATTGGACAGATTTCTGTCATGACAGATTCTGAAAATGTGCAAGCAGTGGTGCCACCTTAACAAAAGGAAACTAGAAAAAATTAACCTCTGTATCATGACACAGCCTTAAACTTGCACAACGTAGTGTTGCAGCGTAGATAAGGAAAATGCAATGAAACATCACATGATTTTGTTGCAACTGCACTGCAAAGGCCTGTTAAGTAACAACTATTATTTTGTCACTGATGTATTTAATTTCAAATTTAAAAATCGAATGTGTATTATATACTCAATGCAAGGAAAAATGCAGCAGTGCTGAAACTCTACAATTATTATATGCAATATAAAACTTTATGTGTAAGCATAAAATAATGTAAAACTTATTACGAAACTTGATTTCATATCAAAAGTAAAAACAACTTAAATACTTAATTGTATACAAATGCAATGTCTACTTATTATGCAAGACGGCTTAATGGATTGTCTCTGAGTAAAAGTAAAAATTATTTGTTAAAAAGGCTGGACGACATAATTTTAACTACTTTTCTACTGACTATGTATTCTCAGAAAAGCTTGTTTTTCTATACATTTCAAATTAGTGACAAAAACTTTCATTTCAGATCTTTTCAAAGTCAGTGCTATGTGATGGGTTTGAAAGTTCATGTTCTTTGTATGACCATAATAAAGAGAAAGAAAAAAGAACAATATAAATTTCCAGTTGAGAAGAGTATGAAGTATCTGAAAATTCAAACCAATATCAGAGAATACCTTAAAAATTTTTAACAGCACAAAAAAATGTTATTTTGCACATGTGCAAAGATGTACATTTTTTATGTAGTAATATTTTGTGTATCTCTCACAGTTTATCAGTTATACAAAAGTTATTTGAAATGAAGAGAACTTCAGAGACCATTGCCAGAAAATTCAACATGTACCTTTCATTGTCATGAAAATGCCTTAAATATATGATATTGTGACAAATATGACAAAGTCCAGTCTGTCACTTTATTTTCTCTTTTAAATTGCCTCACAAAAATGCAGTTCTGTTTTATCATTAACACAGTCCACAGTTCTTCATGACCTTACGTCTCACAGCTTTTCTGTTTTTCTGTTTTCTCTTTCTAGCAAACTGCTGACTTCAATAATCATATCACTAAAACTGCTTCACACTATAAACAACTCTGACGTGACATGAAATGTCCTAAACTGTCTCTGTTGACACAACAATGACTGTACATTCACACTGCTAACAACTTTCTTGTTCAACACTCAAGATTTCATCACCAATAAAACTCCAGCTCTCTCTTTGTCTCGCAAAACTCTCTCACCGCCCCACAAGCTTTTATACGCAGGAGTGGTGTCGCATGGATTTTTCTGGAAATTTGCCTTTTTTTGAACCTCTCTAATAAACCAGCAACATGAAGACATATGAGCACTGGATACCCATTTATTCTGCTACACAGATTGCCCAGTTGTGTGAGGTAGATTGACCTTGAGAATCTTTTGATGTGTGCCAGCCTCATTGTCACAATATTTTAATCAAAATCATTAAGAGCCATTTTTTAGAAAATCAAAATTTTGGAATATTTTTCCATTTAAAGGGCAGTTTGAACAGGGGATTTTTTCAAAATCTGTGTGTCATATCCTTGAAAGATGGTGAACTTAAATGTCAAGTTTAAGTTGCTGTTTGCTGACTGACAAATGAATGGATGTGTGCACACACACAGGGAAAGTGGGGTATGGGAAGTAACGCATGCAGTGTGACTAGTTTTATCTCGCTGACATCCAATGAAGCCATCTCACATATGATGAAAACCAAACATATATTCCTATTTTAATAATTGCCATTGTTGAGAGAATAGTTAACTTTGCTACTGAGGAATTCTAGAGTTAAATAATTGATAATGTTTTTCCAGATGAGAAGTAAGACTGTAGTGTTGGTTTGCTTAACCTCAGAACATGCGAGGTATAAAGTAATGACATTATTGTTCATCACAGCTCACAGATGGAAGTTACTAATGTAAGAGATACCAATGTAGTGTTTTGTTTTGGCAAGTAGATAGTTTGTATTGGTTATGTAACATATCTGTAGAATATCACTGCTATCATATCATGTAGTAAAATGCAAATAAAGATTAGTTGACAAACTTTTTAATTTGTTTTATTTCTCTACGTTAAGCATGTGTGGCTTGTTATTTAGTTAATGGTTCATCTCAAAACAGCAGCTTTGAGATCTCGCTGGCTATGAAGGCTTCATAGATACGACTCTAGGCTTGTTTATTAATAGTCTTATTTTATTCGCAAACAGAAAATGTATTCAAATAGGAAAATGAGTAGATTAATAACACTAAACAACACTCATGTTTTAAATTTCCTGCAACATGTTTCAGCGGCTAGTTTCTCCCATTGTCATCCAGACATTGACTGAACTTGTTTATTGAAGTTGGCTCTTCCATAGGCTGCTCTGGTGGTGGTTCTAAGAACTTGCACAGTGGGTCGTTCTGTGGGAAAACTGTCCTGCTGTTCTAGGTGAAGATGTTCCCTCCCACATGGAAACCAAGAACTGTCAACATGGGAGCAGACTAACATCTGGAAGAAAAGGACAGTTTACAACTTTCTTATCCCACAGAACGACTCATTGTACAAGTTGTTATAATCACTACTAGAGCAGCCTACACAAGGTCCAGCTTCTACAAACAAGTTCGGTCAATGTCCAGTTGATAATGGAGAAAACTAACCTCTGAAATATGTTCCCGGAAATTCAAAAAGTGAGTTGTTTAGTGTTATTAATCGACTCATTTTCCTGTGTTAATATTATCCAACAACAGTCATCAACTTCCAGAATATTAATATAGAAAAATGGTACTACTTTTACAGTTCAGATTTATTGAAACACAGTTTATTTGGTGATGAAAATATGGTATTTGTGTACACTTTAAACAAACTGCATTTTTCCATCTATTTCATGACAATTGAGATAAACGATTATAGGAATTTACAATGCAAACATTGATGAATAAATTCATTAAATGTCTATTAAATATCTGTTTGGCTACAAACATTTATTCCTCCGTCTACTTCATGTTAAAAGACATAAACATTTGTACAAATTATTTTATTACGTATTTCCTTATAGATACAATGGGAATAATAATAAATAATAACAATAACAATAATAATGTAAACACCACATATATAACAGTTGAAAAGAGTACAATTTAAAATAAAAGAAACATGTTGAAAAATGCCAGAAAGCATAATGTAGAATATCATTTGTTCTTTCAACATATTAAAAATGAGAGTTTCTTTTGTGTTAATGACATGCCAGAATTGTTTAAATAAGAGAGGGATATTTCATCCCTGAGTGTTGTGCATGTACATACATACAAATAAGTACAATAAAAAATATATTAAATAAACAAAACATAAAATAGTGTTTATGCATTGTAAAAATGTTGTTTCTTTTTCTCAAATATTGCATTTACATTAATTTTTTAGAGCAGGTTGCACACTTTTAAGATTTTCATAGCTATTTCATATATATATAGTTTTCATTGTGTTTTAATGCACATGAGACATGTTTCACAGACATTGCTGGACAAACAGTAATATAAATACCCGAATGTCATACTCTTTAGACTATAGTGTTTTCATATATCACGAGAGCCAAAAAATTCTGAACTAGCTGAGCGATGTTCTCAGTGCTCGATGTTCATGTTCTCAGTGCTTGTTCTCCATCTACTTCTATTATAGAAAGGTGCAGATGAAACCATACATTTTTAAAACTACTTTACTTAATAACTTTATGAAAGAAGACACTATTGTTGTCCATAAGCACTTCTTTAGGAAACTATCACTCACCATGGTTCACGTTGAGAAATGCTGGCAACTTCCTGGTAAATACTTTTTTTTAATTTTTCCAGGGTGCATGCATTTGTCTTGTACACTTTATGTTTTAAGTTACCACAGAGATAGAAATTGCAGGGTGTTAGGTCGGGAACCACAAATAATTATGTCCTGGAAAACACTTTCAATTGTTCTCATCAAAAGATTGGCTGTATAAGCTGTTGCAGAGTCTTGTTGAAAAAAGGCAAAATCACACTCCCTGTCCGTTAATTCTCTAAAAAAAAAAAAAAAGGGAGAAAAATTGTATTCATGTATGTACAGGTGTCAACTCTTGACACAAAAAAAATTCTTTCTGCACTGATGGCGCACCATACACCAGTTTTTTCATCATTAAGGGTACTTCATGAACAGTAATAGATTTCTTAGAGCTCCAGTAATGATCTCCTTTCATAAAGTTGGTAAGCAAAGCCTTTAAAAGTAGTTTTAAAAATGGTATATGGTTTCATCTGTGCCTTTCTATGATAGTGGCAGAGGGCAATGAGTGCCGAGGATGTAGACAGGCAAAACATTGTGCAGCCTACTGACTCTGGTACTATAAAGCAGTGGTGTCTAGGTTACATGCCTCTTTCTGAAAATGTACCACATTAGACACTTTACAAAAATTCCTCCTGGACGCCAGACAAATAGTTAAAATGTAGAGCATGTTCAGCAATTTCTGGACACAACATGTTATTACATTTTTCTTTCTTTCCCTGATTACCCTCCCCTAACGTAGGACTTACAAGCCAGTGCCTAGGGTCAGATGCCTGTCGGGGAGCAGAGGGACCTCTGGACCACACAGAGTAAAGACCTGGAAGCAGGTGGTCAGCGAAGCACCAGGTATGATAGTGAGGAAGAGGATGATATGAAATGCAGGCGAAATGGATGATTGGAAAGGTGATAATGGAGCAATTAGTGGAATGAGTTGTAGGGGAAACCGGAGCACCCAGCAAAAACCCGCCCTGATGCCGCTTTGTCCACCATGAATACCACATGCGGGTCCTGACTAGGTAGTAGGCGAGCGTTCTAACCACTCAGCCACAGTGCCGCCATTATACTTCCAGACTCAGGGAAGGATGAGGAATAATCCTGGCTGGAGAAAAATTCCTACCCCCTGCCGGGTATGGAACCCGGTACTCCTTGTACAGCAGACAGATGCTCTAATAACTGCGCTACGGGGCCAGCTAATCAACATTATCTACATAGTTTACATGAAGCACCTGATGTGCTATGTATACTCACATTATTCTCCTCATCCAAGTATTACTACACATCCAATCCATGTTAACATTGACCGATTTGCATAAATAGTTTTCTTACAAATTTCCTTATAGGTCCAATGAGAATGGGAGAATATTTAAGTGATAGTTAAATGTTTTAAGAGCTGGTCACTCTGTGATGGCTTTGATATTCCATTCTCTTTGTATGACCAGCATGGGGAAATAATGATTTCCCGTTTAAAAGAAGTATTAGAAAATTCAAACCAATAACAAGGAATGTCTCAGGAATGATTAACCAAAAATAAAATGCATTTGACAGAAATTGTTTTTTAACGAGATGTACATTTTTGTATAGCAATATTGTGTGTATCTCTTATGGTTTATCAGTTATGCAAAAGTCATTCAGAATAAAAATAGGGCTGGTTTTTATGTGTGTGTATTTATTCAATGCAAATAATAATTGCATAAACAATAGTAATGTAATATTAATATGAATAAAACAATTACATATAAATATAACGGGTAACTAATTTACATTCATTAATTGCATATTGTGTTAGTATAACCAATAAGTTTACCACTAATTCACAATTAGTTTATAAAATGTTGAACATACACCTAAGTAATAAATTATCCAACATTAACTATGTAACATTGATGGACAGAGGAGAGCCTTGAAACACTGCTACAGGGAAAGGAGAACTTGCCAACGTCGGTTCTGTGCCTTCTATCCTTAATTTTAAATAAATTATGGTTTCCTCCGTAATATGTCAATGCCCATGAACCACCATAAGCTTTACTAATGTGCATAACTTGTGCCTCTTGTGCCAGACTTTTAAAGGCTCCCATTTAGCCTCTTCCACTTTTGTAGATTCAAAATATTTACCTCTTGTTATGAATTTTATAGCCCTTAATGAATCAATTTGGCTAATTGTATGTGGTGCTCCATGTTGCATAATTGGCCGCACTAGTTTTATAGGCAAGGAGGGTGACCTAAAAAGTTATGCACAATTTTTAATTGTCAAGTGTGTAATTACATACATACGTACTAAATGACTCATCTTTGATGACACTCACGTATGTGAAAGTGGACGAATGGAAAGGTAAATTGAAATACTTGGCTGGTGTTGATTGTTATTATCTTGATCTGCCAGTCTGTGATAATGATTCCCCCAAAGTGAATGTGCAGCACCATTACAGACATGTCTTATTTGACAGTTAGAACAGGATGGGGCACCACCTCATTTCCAGACAGATGGCTTGAACAATCTGCCTGTGTGACTTTGATCTCAACATGTGTAGGTATCATCCGGAACCTTCATGTTCACATCACCCTACAAGAATGTGACAACTAGGTCAATGTGACTGTTAGTGTATGTGAAGTAAAGCAAATTGAATAAAAAGCTTGTTGAGTTTCCTTTTCTATTGATACTATTCTCATGTGTCTCAGTGTTTTTAAAGGTTAGGTATTCAAGTTTATAATTGGAAAAATTATTGTAATAAATAATAGTGCTCTGTATACTAAATTGAAACATTATCATATGTACGAGGACAATCTGGTTCTGGCAGTATCAAATAGCAAGGGGACATGTATAACAGGGCTCTAAATAAAGTTAAAAATACTCATTTTTTAAACCTGTTTTATCCAATAACATTACAATTTAAAATGGTTTGCTTCAAAGTATCTGCCTTGGGAAACTGCATAGTCAGAGCTGGAACACTATTGGAGTAGCCTTCAGCTGTCTGTCCACCAGGAGAAGGTGAACTGTATGCTCAACATCCCTGTGATTCATGTATCAGTGTTGTCAACTACCATTAGTCAAAAGTCACCAAATTTTTAATTAAAAGTTGCTAAATCAAAATAAATAGTACAATTAATTAAAAGGTATATGTATAATATTTAATGATGTTAAAAGAAAAGTTGACTTCTGTAACCAGAAGAAACATAGCTCATGTTCCAGCTACTTGTCAAGCAAGTGACGTTGAAGGTTGTGTGTGTGTACACTTGCCTGTGCCAGTTTTGTGGGATTTCTCGAACAAGCCAGCTGGTGTTTACAAAGTTCCTTGCCAATGTGAAACTATCTTATGAGTGATAGTCAAATGTTTTAAAGCTTTATAATCCTGTTCCCTTTGCACAGTTAAGATAGAAAAAAATTAATCACATTGTTCCATTTGACACAAGGAATATCTCCAAAATGGTTCACTCTACAAAAATTTATTTCGGCTTAAATTGTGTGTTTTAGCAAGATCTACATGCTGACCTGTCATGGCATGTAATACGTCCTCTGATTGGTAATCAGAGGATATGGTGGGTGAATTTATTTTGTTAATTCTCTCGGTCAGGTCGGTGAGACCCGTAAACCAACGACAGGTGTGGTCCTCCAGACATTCTGGGGGTTGTGAGAGAGCGATGTGACTGCCAAAACATAAAAATATGGTGCTCTCTTAAAAGCGGTTACTATACTGCTATTGCTCTATCAATATATTAAATATTGGAGAGCAAGAGGATTAATGACTTCATTGTCAGAAATCCAGCATTAGCTAACAACAACAACAACATTTTTTTGGAAAGTAAGATTTTGTTTATCTCTTACAGTTTAGCAGTTATGCAAAAGTCATCCAGAGTAAATAGGACTTCATGGGCTATAGCCAGTAAATTCAAAGTATACATTTAATTCATTGTAAAAATATCTTAAACATATGGCATTTTAATCAAAATCGTTGGAGCCATTTTCAAGAAAATCAAAATTTTCAAAAAATATTCCTTGTAAAGGGTAGTTTAGGGTGGAGCAATTTTCTTCAAAATATTCATGTCACATCCTTAAAAGATATTAAACTTAAATACCAACTTTGATTTTTAACTGACTTTCGTTTTTCAGTTATGCTGCCCACAGACTGACAGAAACACACACACACAAAGACACGCACTCACCTTTTTCTAAAAATGCTTTTTTTTTTATTCAGGGGGCCTCAAAACATAAATTTCTGGTGAAATCTTGACATCAAATTTTTGGGTAGTATACAATACTTCCTCTGCTTACTATACGTAGTAGAGAAAGTAAAAATGAGCAATAGCACAGCATAATCTCGACAATGATCACAGGATTTTATTTGATGAGGTCACGGTTTCACACCGCAGTAACCTACATTATGACAGACAGATTAAAGAGACAATTGAAATTAAACTAGAGCTAAGTAAGTATAATAGGGACAATGGTCTATGACTGAGCCCAGCTTGAATAGGAATAATTAAAAGAAGGCCATCATTTGTAGATGGCTGTTTATTTCTTATGCAGTTTCCAATTAAGGCCATGAGTTTGAGATGGACATTTATATTCACTTCCTATGATGGTCATGGAGTTAAATATGGCTGAAAGCTCGAGCAATTTGATATATATTACACAGCCGGTAATCCAAGAAGCGTTAATTAATAATTATCGCTGTGAAAGCTTCAAATTGACTGTTCACATAAAGTAAGATGGGTTATCCATCTGTCCGCTCATTTTCATTTAATCATCTCATCCTCTCCATTATAATGGCTTATTCTATTCCTATAGTGTCTTCCTACTGCCTCTCAAGTACTAGCTAAAACAGCAAATATCTATTGCTGAAGTATTGGTACTGTTGTGATAGAATGCAGCTCTAATATTTGTTTAATTTAAATGTGTTCCATGTGTTAATTTCTACATATAGCTGGCATAAGAGAAGTCCATCGTGGTAGAGAATATTCACATCAAGTGAGAAGGAATTTATAAAATAATTATAGCACACATTGTATGTGATTTTTAATCTAAATGTCAGGTGTGTTTGATATATGTTCCTCTGTGATTGACAAAAGGAGCACATGTTTTAAACTAAATGCAGATGTATATGATGAGAAACGTTTTAGGCACAGATGAAGTACTCTGTTGAAATGAAGAATGTGTGGTTTTTCAGGGGCATGACAGTAACCTCTGGAAGCATCACCATTAAGAAGGACAACTCCAATTTGATTGGAATAAGCATTGGGGGTGGAGCACCCTTGTGTCCCTGTCTTTATATCGTTCAGGTATGACCATGAATAAAAACAGTAACTTTCCAATGTAAGTATTTGAAAATTCAAACCAGTGTTGAAGAATATGTTGGAAATGATAAATACCACAAACATTTTGTTTGACATTAATTGGGAACAATATCCATAAGAAAATGTTGCTGTGGGGACAAATAGACAAAGAAGAAGTAAAGTGAAACACAAAAGATGATAGATGGAATAAATACAGACGAACAGAACAAGCTGCATGCAGTATGTATTGTATTAATGTACTTGTATCAATGCACATTGTGCGACTTCCTAATATTAAATTAATTGTGTGTTTTAACAAGATGCACATTTTTTTATTCAGTAATATTTTATGTATCTCATACAGTTTATCCGTTATACAAAAGTCATTCAGAATGAAGAAAACTTCAGAGAATATTCACAGAAAATTCAACATACACATTTCATTTGTCATGCAAATATATTAAACATATGGCATTTTAATTTAATCCGAGCAATTTTTCAGAAAATCAAAACTAAAGACACTGTATAAATGATTGTTTTGAAGTGGAAAATTCACTTGAAAATCTTCATGACACGTGCTGAAGTTAAATACTAAGTTTCATTCTTCACTGACATTTCATTTTTGCTGTCCATACACTCAGAGAGCTTCTTAGATTTAGATAACTTCAAAATATATACAGTGCCTTATTTGTGACTCTTGGCCAGCTGCTGCCGCGGGTCCACGACTATACACTGTTGCCAGCGAGTTGAATATTCACAGACTCTCAACTCAAGCATGTAGATCTACATTTATACAATAACCAAATACCTTTATCACAATGATGTCCTTGTGTATCTCTATATAATAAACCAATATCGGAGTAAAAATGAATTGTTCTTCCACATTGCCCTTGTGTAGGACAAGGTTGTAAAGGGGTACAGTGAGACTCAAAAATTCAGTGCCATGACCAGGATTTAAACCACAGATCTTCTGGTCTCCGTCTGCCTATTCTAACCTCTGAGCAACTATGGTCAATGTGCCGACACAACATTAAATTCCTAGCTCACTCGCATTTTTGCCAGAAGATCTGTGGTTCAAATCCCAACTACGGCATTAAATTTTTTTCTCTCTTTCTGCCCATTTCCATTCCTGGAATATTTCTGTGACATTAAATGCACACTGGCATATTTTCAACTAGACTCTGCTGCAGTACATACACCTGATCTCTCGTTGAAATTAATGGGAGAAATTTTTGAAGATAGGGTCATTACTAAAGGACTATAGCCACCATGATCCACAGACTTTACGGTATGTGACTTTTATTTATGAGGGAACTTTGTATCAGAACAACTCACATACAATGGAAGAACTGAAAGACAATATAAGAGAAATTACTGCAATTTCAGAAGAAGAATTAATGCATGTTAATGGAAATATTAAAAGTTGTGAGAAATACACAAGGACATCATTGTGATAAAGGTAAAAGTGATCATTGTATACATATAGATGCTTGAGTTGACGATCTGTGGATATTCAACTTGGCCGGCAGTAGCAGTAGTCACAAGTAAGGCACTAATCTCAATACCTTCTCTATTCAGTAGCTGCATGCAAGAGAAAATCAAAATGTAAACAATATTATTAATTTTTAAATTCTACTTAGTGATGATACCTCAAGTTTTATAAAATATCCACAGCCAAAGATAGGCCTACTTCAGTCGACCAATAACTAAGGATAGAACCAAATGTCTTTGAAAACTTACTTCAATTTTTAAACAATAAACATAAACAGAGTTTTTATGCATAAAAATATTGACTCATGTAATTAATTATGGAAGTAAGTTGATGTGAGAGTGTTTCTTTATGTAAATAATGATGGACATTTGTTTGGTAGGTGTTTGACAACACTCCAGCTGCCAAGGATGGTACACTGCAGAGCGGAGATGAACTGGTAGGAGTCAATGGTACCAGTGTCAAAGGGAAAACAAAAGTGGAAGTTGCAAAAATGATCCAGAGCTGCAAGGTAACATGATGTTTCATTACCTAAATTAGTACATGTGATAGTATGCTTGTTAAATCTATGAGAGATTCCCCAACGTTTTATTCACTTTTAATGATATCTTTTGTGTTGTTTTAATTTGTAAAGATATCTTAAGCTCAGTATCCAAGAAGTGAAAGAAGCAATAGCCAGATTAAAGAGCCAGGACCAGATCACATCCATGCACCTTGGCCCCAAGGACATAGAAGTTTATCTCCAACTATAGAACCAAGTTCGAGTCTCTGTAAATTGGGTAGTGCCCATACTGAAAGACAGTACACCAATGGAAGAGATAAACAGTTGTCGACCAATATCCCTGACAAGCATCATGGGCAAAATTATGGAAAGGATGGTGAACTCTAGATTAAATTGATATCTGGAAAACCAAAATCTTATATCACCTACACAAACTGGCTTCAGAACACATCATACAGCATCACAACAAGTCTTAAAATTAAGCCAAAGCATTAAAGACTTCCTACACAACAAAGAAACAGTAGATAGCAGTCTTTGTAGATTTCAAAGATGCCTATGGACCCATTTGGAAATCTAAACTAATGGAAAAATTGTGTACAATGGGAATTGAAGGAAAGATGCTTAATTGGATCTATTCTTTCACCAATCAATGTTTTGTGCCACAAAATATGGAGAAGCCATATCTACATACAAACAACACTACCTAGGTCTGCCACAGGGTCAGTCATTAGTCCAACGCTATTCAATATAATGATAAGTGATTTACCCAGAAAAGTTACAAAAACTACAGCAGCAAAATGTGCATTATATGTGCATGATTTAGCTATATGGAAAATTAGGAAAATGGTGCAACATAAATAAGATATTGATAAATACAACTAAAACATCATACAAGACATTTACACTTGCATACACCACCTCCCAGATGAACCTATCAACGCGGAAAAATTAAGTCAACAGGATAATTTTAAGTACCTAGGTATGTATTTTGACCAGAAATTAACGTGGCACTCTCATATCAAACAAATTATAGAAAAAGCAAGCAAGAAGTGTAACCTCAAAAAGAGACTAACATAAATCAAGTGGAGCTGTTCAAGATAGGGTTACCAGGTGCCCAGAAATTCCCGACATGCCCTACATATTTTCTGGCGTCCAGGGAGAATTTTTGAAAAGTCTCTAATGTCCTACATTTTCAGAAGCATGCAGTGATTGTTAGAAAATGAACTGGCAACTGCAAAAATAGTAATTAGTTATTAGCCACAACTACAACTCACTATGGCAACATGGCTACAGTCAAAGGGTATTCTCAAGCATAGTAACATTGAACGAGAGGTTAGCAAAAGGTTGGTATTCTGTGGGGCAAAGCAACACAATGCTAATGATGAAAGAGTATTTTCACTAATAAGAGTTGTGTGGAATTTTTTGATTATATTTCAAAACAAGCTAGAAGTTTTGTGCAGCTTACTTCTTCAGAGAAGTATAACTGACTGTTCATGATCACATTTAACACTGTATGTTTCAGGATTTTAACAAAATATAAGTGTATATGCCTGTGGGTATATACCAGGTGGAAGGGAAGTCTTTACATTAATTTAAACCAGTGGTAGATCTCAATATTTAGAACACATTTTGTATCTTACGTTTTTGTCTCTGACCATTTCCTATGAAGATAAAATGTTTTCTCGAAAACAAGCTGGCAACACTGCAGTTTGTATGGGTGTCACTTTCCCTAGCTCAGTACATAAACACAGTAACGGTCCTTCTTGAGAACACAAACAAATACCCTGTCTTGCCCTTCTGTGTTTACTGCATGGGTGTATGCCAATCACAAGCGTTATCTTCCAATGAAAGTGAAAGTGAAAGTGCCTGGCCTGTTTACATCCACAAACCAGCTCAATTTCCTGATCAACCTCAACACAACGTTGTCGACTTACTGCACGTGTGAAAAAGCTGCTTGGAGTATTCCTTCACATCTTTTAAGTGATTAATTATTTCAAAACCCTGTGTGATGTCCCATAATTACTACCAAAGCTATGTCAGAAATAAGTTACTCTACACATCTTACAAGTAACAAACTGTTATCTTCGCGCATTCCTGTGGAATTACACATCCAAATTGTATAAAAAAACATTTATTTTTTTGAAATCAGCTGATCAAAGAACAAAATGCCATTAGACTCTTTTATTTGTAATATTTCTATGAAGCACATATTAGAAGGAATGTAATGATTTCCCTTCCATGTATAAATAGCATTTAAATTATAAATTTACATTATTTTTGTGCAGACCTACATTTCCATAAATTAATCTGGTAACCCTAGTTCAAAAACAGTTTTAAATAGCACATATAAAACCTGTCAAGCCAGTGTTGTTGTATGGAGGGAACAACGTAGTTACTACCAATAAATGAACATTACATAAGATGGAAGTAACTCAAAATGTAGCAATGAGAATTATAACTGGTGGTGTTAAATCTACTCAGTTAAATCTTAAAAATTATAAATCTGTTTAGGTCACTTAAATTGGAAAATAATTGCCTTTTTGTGTAGTCTTGTTAATTGGAATTTCCTCTTTTATACTTCATAGTTGAAGGTATAATAGTTATGTTTTGAATATATTTGTTAAATCTCTGCAAGTTGACTTAATGAAGAAGTCAAATCCTTTCTACTACAAGATACCTTTTGTTCAGTAAGTGAATATTTGACATTGTAACTTGTAAACATGTAATTATTCTGTAAATCTTTATTTAATAAGTACATTTGACATTTTATTTGTAATATTGTAAAATTAGTTCTGTAAATCCTATAGAAATTGTTCTTTTGATGAAGCCCATATCATGTAACATGATCTAAGTGGTGAATAAACAAAAATAAAAAATAAAACAAAATTAATGATTCACTTACAGGATGAAGTGACAATAAACTATAACAAGCTGCATGCAGACCCCCAGCAAGGCAAGACGCTGGATATTGTGCTGAAGAAAGTGAAGCACAGACTGGTGGAGAACATGAGCACTGCAACAGCCGACGCTCTGGGTCTGTCTAGAGCCATTCTGTGTAACGATACCTTGGTGAAGAAGCTGGAGGAATTGGAGCAGACGGAGTGTATGTATCGAGGACTGGTGGAGCATGCCAAGCGTGTCCTCAAGGCCTTCTTTGATCTGCTGCAGGTGTACAAAGGTGAGACATACACCTCAATCAACACTGAACCTGTTAGGTTCATGGTGTTGTAGTATATTCCTCATTGTCGACACTATCAGTTCACCAACTGCCGAGATGGTGGCTAGTCCATCAATGAATCTGATTGGTTCAAGCACCTAAAGTGTGGGAACTAAGCAAGAGATTGGAACTATTTGGTTCCAAGTGAATAACTGTCTCATTAAATATTACAAATAGAAGTAATATTAACAGTGAAGTATTCTTCATGTATTGTTGTTGTTGTTGGCTAATGCCAGATTTCTGACAATAAGGTCATTAGTCCTCTTTCTCTCCAATATTTTTCACTGATGGATGGGGAGGGCACTAGAAGTGGCCGGGCATATTTGAAGGTGGTCTTACTCCATTTCCTCTTGCATAGAGGACAGAGTGGGGAAGAATGTATCCCAATTCTATTCTTCATGCATTGAATGTTTGTGAGATCATCTGATCTCATCCTCAGTCGTTGGATGACTGAAAAACTTCTCCCTCCTTTACGTGTCTGTTGCTACAGTCCTGTTGCCATTTGATATTAAGGGTGCAAAGTTTTAACATGAATGGCTCCATATTTATACTGATAAGGGAAAAAAACCAGTAAAAATAAAATAAAATTTTGAGGGTCAACAATTACCAGAAACAAAGGAAGGAAAGTATTTGGGAGTTATATTTGATACCAAACTTACATGCATCAAACAAATAGAAAATGTAATACAAAGAGCAGAGAGGCGCCTTTCACTGTTAAAACGTCTAACAGGAATGAAGTGGGGATGTTCCGGAGCAACTCTTAACACAACATACAATGTATATATAAAGCCATTATTTACTTACTGCAGCGAAGTTCTTGTAACAGCAAACACAAAAAAGATTCAAATCTTTCAAAACCAAAGTCTGAGACTAATTACAGGTGCTATCAAAACCACACCAATAGCAGCTATGGAAATACTAACCAACCAATACCCCATTGAATATGAAATAGAAAAAGCTACTCTTATTCAATGCAAAAAGTTGATCAGACTTCCATTCAATACATGGAACAAGAGAAATTTTACACATGCACTAAAGACTCAGGAGAGCTTTCTCTCCAAAATTCAAGGCATCATGAAGAACGTAGACCTTCCTAATTCAAAGGAAAACTTAATTATAAATTATTATTTATTTGTGCCAACAAACTTACTGTTGGTGTTTTTAAACACACAAGCCGTGTGTGGGCAAAGTTTGAGAGGTAGAACTGGCTTGTGTGTTTAAAAACACCAACACTAAGTTTCTTGGCATAAATAAATAATAATTACCATCTGAAGGTTATATAAACCCGGAACATAAAGTACTTGCAGTACTAAGTCACCATTGGGGTAATTGTCTCTGATGTGAGACAACCTTTGTGGTTTACCGGGAGAAATACTAACTGGTTTGTGAATTCAATGTCATTCTGGCAGGTTATCATAATAGCTTAATGGTTAGACCACCTGCATGTTTGCTGCTATTGTGTGTTATGTTGCAGTGTTTGGAGACACGTTTGCTGCTATTGTGTGTGTTGTGTGTTGCAGTGTTTGGAGACACGTGTGCTGCTATTGTGTGTGTTGTGTATTGCAGTGTTTGGAGACACGTTTGCTGCTATTGTGTGTGTTATGTTGCAGTGTTTGGAGACACGTGTGCTGCTATTGTGTGTGTTGTGTGTTGCAGTGTATGGAGACACGTGTGCTGCTATTGTGTGTGTTGTGTGTTGCAGTGTATGGAGACACGTTTGCTGCTATTGTGTGTGTCGTATATTGCAGTGTTTGGAGACATGTGTGCTGCTATTGTGTGTGTTGTGTATTGCAGTGTTTCGAGACATGTGTGCTGCTATTGTGTGTGTTGTGTATTGCAGTGTTTGGAGACGTGTGTGCTGCTATTGTGTGTGTTGTGTGTTGCAGTGTATGGAGACACGTGTGCTGCTATTGTGTGTGTTATGTTGCAGTGTTTGGAGACATGTGTGCTGCTATTGTGTGTGTTGTGTATTGCAGTGTTTGGAGACCCGTGTGCTGCTATTGTGTGTGTTGTGTGTTGCAGTGTATGGAGACACGTGTGCTGCTATTGTGTGTGTTATGTTGCAGTGTATGGAGACACGTGTGCTGCTATTGTGTGTGTTGTGTGTTGCAGTGTATGGAGACACGTGTGCTGCTATTGTGTGTGTTGTGTGTTGCAGTGTATGGAGACACGTGTGCTGCTATTGTGTGTGTTGTGTGTTGCAGTGTATGGAGACACGTGTGCTGCTATTGTGTGTGTTATATTGCAGTGTATGGAGACACGTGTGCTGCTATTGTGTGTGTTGTGTGTTGCAGTGTATGGAGACACGTGTGCTGCTATTGTGTGTGTTGTGTGTTGCAGTGTATGGAGACACGTGTGCTGCTATTGTGTGTGTTGTGTGTTGCAGTGTATGGAGACACGTGTGCTGCTATTGTGTGTGTTATATTGCAGTGTATGGAGACACGTGTGCTGCTATTGTGTGTGTTATGTTGCAGTGTATGGAGACACGTGTGCTGCTATTGTGTGTGTTGTGTGTTGCAGTGTATGGAGACACGTTTGCTGCTATTGTGTGTGTTGTGTGTTGCAGTGTATGGAGACACGTGTGCTGCTATTGTGTGTGTTGTGTGTTGCAGTGTATGGAGACACGTGTGCTGCTATTGTGTGTGTTGTGTGTTGCAGTGTATGGAGACACGTGTGCTGCTATTGTGTGTGTTATATTGCAGTGTATGGAGACACGTGTGCTGCTATTGTGTGTGTTGTGTGTTGCAGTGTATGGAGACACGTTTGCTGCTATTGTGTGTGTTGTGTGTTGCAGTGTTTGGAGACACGTGTGCTGCTATTGTGTGTGTTATATTGCAGTGTATGGAGACACGTGTGCTGCTATTGTGTGTGTTATGTTGCAGTGTATGGAGACACGTGTGCTGCTATTGTGTGTGTTATGTTGCAGTGTATGGAGACACGTGTGCTGCTATTGTGTGTGTTATGTTGCAGTGTATGGAGACACGTTTGCTGCTATTGTGTGTGTTGTGTGTTGCAGTGTTTGGAGACACGTGTGCTGCTATTGTGTGTGTTGTGTGTTGCAGTGTATGGAGACACGTTTGCTGCTATTGTGTGTGTTGTGTGTTGCAGTGTATGGAGACACGTGTGCTGCTATTGTGTGTGTTATATTGCAGTGTATGGAGACACGTGTGCTGCTATTGTGTGTGTTATGTTGCAGTGTTTGGAGACACGTTTGCTGCTATTGTGTGTGTTGTGTGTTGCAGTGTATGGAGACACGTGTGCTGCTATTGTGTGTGTTATATTGCAGTGTATGGAGACACGTGTGCTGCTATTGTGTGTGTTGTGTGTTGCAGTGTATGGAGACACGTGTGCTGCTATTGTGTGTGTTGTGTGTTGCAGTGTTTGGAGACACGTGTGCTGCTATTGTGTGTGTTGTGTGTTGCAGTGTATGGAGACACGTGTGCTGCTATTGTTTGTGTTATGTTGCAGTGTATGGAGACACGTTTGCTGCTATTGTTTGTGTTATGTTGCAGTGTTTGGAGACACGTGTGCTGCTATTGTGTGTGTTGTGTATTGCAGTGTTTGGAGACACGTGTGCTGCTATTGTGTGTTGTGTATTGCAGTGTATGGAGACACGTGTGCTGCTATTGTGTGTGTTGTGTGGTTCAGTGTATGGAGACACGTGTGCTGCTATTGTGTGTGTTGTGTGTTGCAGTGTATGGAGACACGTTTGCTGCTATTGTGTGTGTTGTGTGTTGCAGTGTATGGAGACACGTGTGCTGCTATTGTGTGTGTTGTGTGTTGCAGTGTTTGGAGACACGTGTGCTGCTATTGTGTGTGTTGTGTGGTTCAGTGTATGGAGACACGTGTGCTGCTATTGTGTGTGTTGTGTGTTGCAGTGTATGGAGACACGTTTGCTGCTATTGTGTGTGTTGTGTGTTGCAGTGTATGGAGACACGTGTGCTGCTATTGTGTGTGTTGTGTGTTGCAGTGTTTGGAGACACGTGTGCTGCTATTGTGTGTGTTATGTTGCAGTGTTTGGAGACACGTGTGCTGCTATTGTGTGTGTTGTGTGTTGCAGTGTATGGAGACACGTGTGCTGCTATTGTGTGTGTTATATTGCAGTGTATGGAGACACGTGTGCTGCTATTGTGTGTGTTATGTTGCAGTGTTTGGAGACACGTGTGCTGCTATTGTGTGTGTTGTGTGTTGCAGTGTATGGAGACACGTGTGCTGCTATTGTTTGTGTTGTGTGTTGCAGTGTATGGAGACACGTGTGCTGCTATTGTGTGTGTTGTGTGTTGCAGTGTATGGAGACACGTGTGCTGCTATTGTGTGTGTTGTGTGTTGCAGTGTATGGAGACACGTTTGCTGCTATTGTTTGTGTTATGTTGCAGTGTATGGAGACACGTGTGCTGCTATTGTTTGTGTTATGTTGCAGTGTATGGAGACACGTGTGCTGCTATTGTTTGTGTTATGTTGCAGTGTATGGAGACACGTTTGCTGCTATTGTTTGTGTTATGTTGCAGTGTTTGGAGACACGTGTGCTGCTATTGTTTGTGTTATGTTGCAGTGTATGGAGACACGTTTGCTGCTATTGTTTGTGTTATGTTGCAGTGTTTGGAGACACGTGTGCTGCTATTGTGTGTGTTGTGTATTGCAGTGTTTGGAGACACGTTTGCTGCTATTGTTTGTGTTGTGTGTTGCAGTGTATGGAGACACGTGTGCTGCTATTGTGTGTGTTGTGTGTTGCAGTGTTTGGAGACTCATGTGCTGCTATTGTGTGTGTTGTGTGGTTCAGTGTATGGAGACACGTGTGCTGCTATTGTGTGTGTTGTGTGTTGCAGTGTATGGAGACACGTTTGCTGCTATTGTATGTGTTGTGTGTTGCAGTGTATGGAGACACGTGTGCTGCTATTGTGTGTGTTGTGTGTTGCAGTGTTTGGAGACATGTGTGCTGCTATTGTGTGTGTTATGTTGCAGTGTTTGGAGACACGTGTGCTGCTATTGTGTGTGTTGTGTGTTGCAGTGTATGGAGACACGTGTGCTGCTATTGTGTGTGTTATATTGCAGTGTATGGAGACACGTGTGCTGCTATTGTGTGTGTTATGTTGCAGTGTTTGGAGACACGTGTGCTGCTATTGTGTGTGTTGTGTGTTGCAGTGTTTGGAGACACGTGTGCTGCTATTGTGTGTGTTGTGTGTTGCAGTGTTTGGAGACACGTGTGCTGCTATTGTGTGTGTTGTATATTGCAGTGTTTGGAGACACGTGTGCTGCTATTGTGTGTGTTGTGTATTGCAGTGTATGGAGACACGTTTGCTGCTATTGTGTGTGTTGTGTGTTGCAGTGCATGGAGACACGTGTGCTGCTATTGTGTGTGTTGTGTGTTGCAGTGTTTGGAGACACGTGTGCTGCTATTGTGTGTGTTGTGTGTTGCAGTGTATGGAGACACGTGTGCTGCTATTGTTTGTGTTATGTTGCAGTGTTTGGAGACACGTGTGCTGCTATTGTGTGTGTTGTATGTTGCAGTGTTTGGAGACACGTGTGCTGCTATTGTGTGTGTTGTGTGTTGCAGTGTTTGGAGACACGTTTGCTGCTATTGTGTGTGTTGTGTGTTGCAGTGTTTGGAGACACGTGTGCTGCTATTGTGTGTGTTGTGTATTGCAGTGTATGGAGACACGTTTGCTGCTATTGTGTGTGTTGTGTGTTGCAGTGTATGGAGACACGTGTGCTGCTATTGTGTGTGTTGTGTGTTGCAGTGTTTGGAGACACGTTTGCTGCTATTGTGTGTGTTGTGTGTTGCGGTGTATGGAGACACGTGTGCTGCTATTGTGTGTGTTGTGTGTTGCAGTGTATGGAGACACGTGTGCTGCTATTGTGTGTGTTGTGTGTTGCAGTGTATGGAGATACGTTTGCTGCTATTGTGGGTGTTGTGTGTTGCAGTGTATGGAGACACGTTTGCTGCTATTGTGTGTGTTGTGTGTTGCAGTGTATGGAGACACGTTTGCTGCTATTGTGTGTGTTGTGTGTTGCAGTGTTTGGAGACACGTTTGCTGCTATTGTGTGTGTTGTGTGTTGCAGTGTTTGGAGACACGTTTGCTGCTATTGTGTGTGTTGTGTGTTGCAGTGTATGGAGACACGTTTGCTGCTATTGTGTGTGTTGTGTGTTGCAGTGTATGGAGACACGTGTGCTGCTATTGTGTGTGTTATGTTGCAGTGTATGGAGACACGTTTGCTGCTATTGTGTGTGTTGTGTGTTGCAGTGTATGGAGACACGTTTGCTGCTATTGTGTGTGTTGTGTGTTGCAGTGTTTGGAGACACGTGTGCTGCTATTGTGTGTGTTATGTTGCAGTGTATGGAGACACGTGTGCTGCTATTGTGTGTGTTGTGTGTTGCAGTGTATGGAGACACGTGTGCTGCTATTGTGTGTGTTGTGTGTTGCAGTGTTTGGAGACACGTGTGCTGCTATTGTGTGTGTTGTGTGTTGCAGTGTTTGGAGACACGTGTGCTGCTATTGTGTGTGTTGTGTGTTGCAGTGTTTGGAGACACATTTGCTGCTATTGGAGTTAGGGAACCTCAGCCAAGAGCAAGTGAAGCGTTCAGACAGTTTGGTGACTATCACCGCCAGTTGGAGAAGTGTGGCATCAAGATGCTCAAGACTGTCAAACCTGTGAGTAACCATCAGCTTCAGTGTAAGATTGACATTTACATCACTGTCCTTACAGACTCTAATTCCTCTATTTACTTTGTGTTAATATAGATAAACATTTGTACAAATTGTTTTATTATATATTTCCTTATAGATACAATATGAGAATACAGTAGACGTAAATGATATTCAAATGTTTTAAGAGCTGGTCATTCTTTGATGGCTTCGATATTCCATTCTCTTTGTATCACCAAGAGATAAAATACTGAATGACTTCCCATTTGACAAAAGTATTAGAAAATTGAGACGAAAATATTATATATACACTATGTGATCAAAAGTATCTGGACACCCCCAAAAACATACGTTTTTCATATTAGGTGCATTGTGCTGCCACCTCCTGCCAGGTACTGATTATCCACGACTTCAGTTGTCATTAGACATTGTGAGAAAGCAGAATGGGACGCTCTGTGGAACTCACGGACTTCAAACGTGGTCAGGTGATTGGTTGTCACTTGTATCAGAAGTCTGTACGGTAGATTTCCATACTCCTAAACATCCCTGGGTCCACTGTTTCTGATGTGATAGTGAAGTGGAAATAGGAAGGAACATGTAGAACACAAAAGTGTACAGGTCAACCTCGTCTGTTGCCTGACAGAGACCGCCGACAGTTGAAGAGGGTCATAAAGTGTAATAGGCAGACATCTATCCAGACCATCACACAGGAAGTTCAAACTGCATCAGGATCCACTCCAAGTACTATGACAATTAGGCGTGAGGTGAGAAAACTTGGATTCAATGGTCGAGCGGCTGCTCATAAGCCACACATCACATGGGTAAATGCCAAATAACGCCTTGCTTGGTGTAAAGAGTGCCAACATTGGACGATTGAACAGTGGCAAAAAGTTGTGTGTAGTGACGAATCATGGTACACATTATGGTGATCCGATGGTAGGGTGTAGGTATGGCGAATCCTTGGTGAAGGTCATCTGCCAGCGTGTGTAGTGCCAACAGTTAAATTCAGGAGTGGTGGTGTTATGGTGTGGTCTTGTCTTTCTTGGAGAGGGCTTGCACCCCTTGTTGTTTTGCATGGCACTAGAGCGCAGGCCTACATTGATTTTAAGCACCTTCTTGCTTCCCACTGCTGAAGAGTAATTCAAGGATGACGATTGCATCTTTCAACACGATCGAGCACCTGTTCATAATGCACGGGCTGTGGTGGAGTGGTTACACAACAATAACATCCCTGTAATGAACTGGCCTGCATTGCTAAACTAGTTGATAAATTACACTATGAAACTTGGGACACAATGTATTCAGCGAACAGTGTAAATGAAAAGTGGGAAGAATTTTATCATGCATTTTGGATGCATTTCAATATTAATTGTCCATTTAAAGCTAAAGTTTTGCATAGAAAATATAATACAAGGGTTAAACTTAATGAAGAAACCATAAAATTAAAAGATGAAATAAAGCAGCTTTATGATTTTCATAAAGCAACAAAAATTGGATATTATAAAAATAAGTATAATCAGGCAAAAAATCAATATTTGGCAAGTCTTAATCAACTGAAAGCTAATGTATATAAAGAAAAAATAAACAACTCAGATAATATATGTAAAACCACTTGGGGGATAGTTAACGAAGCTAGACAAAACAGACCCAACCCAAAAAACCTTGAACTGAATGTGAATGGATTGGCACTAAAGAATCCTATAAAATTATGTGAACACCTCAACAAATTTTTCTTAAACGTTGCATCTCAACCGAACAACCAAAGCTCTACAACCAACTTTTTCTCTACAAAAATATATCCATCGGTTTTTATTAGTTATGTCACAATAAATAAAATAATCAATATCATTACTAAATTACAAAAAAAGACTACTAGTGGATGGGATGAAATTAATACAGTAATTCTAAAACAATGTAAACATGCTCTTGCAAGTTTTCTTGAATACCTTATTAACTACTCTATATCAGAAGGGGAATTCCCAGACTGTTTGAAAATATCTGTTGTTTGACCTATACATAAAAAGGGGAATACCATGGATATTAATAACTACAGGCCAATTGCTTTAACTTCAGAATTGGATAAAATCTTTGAAAGGGTTATTTTGCAACGACTGGTCCACTTCTTTGAAAAAAATAACACCATTATAAATTCATAACATGGCTTTAGAAAACATTTCTCTACAATTTCAGCAATCTTGGAGTGCACAGATAATATTGTGAAACAGCTGGAAAATAAAGAAGTATCAGCAACTTTATTTTTAGACCTCGCGAAAGCATTCGACTGTGTAGATCACAACATTTTACTGGATAAGCTAGAAACATATGGGATTAGGGGACTAACTAAGATCTAATCAGCTCATACCTTACAGGAAGAAAACAGGCAACACAAATATATCACAACCAGGGAAATTTAACAACAAAAATTACATCAAAATACGAAACTGTAAAGTATGGAGTTCCCCAAGGTTCCGTATTAGGTCCTCTTCTGTTTATTCTATATACGAATGATATTTCTATGATAGAGAAAAGCAAAATTATTTCTTATACAGATGATACAACTGCTTTATGCTGGGCTTCTACGACTGATGAATTCAAAGAAACTGTGACAAACACTATTGATACACTTTTTAAATACCTTAAACAAAATAATCTCAAATGCAACCTATCTAAGACTACGTTAATCAATTGCAATCTAAGAAATGTAAATTATATACATAATACTCCACAATTATCAGAACACGACATAGTTAGTACCAATAAACATACATTTTTAGGAATCATACTGGATCAAAAGTTGACTTGGTCGGAACACATTAATTATATTTGCGGGGAAATAAGCAAATTGCTATATCTGCTCAGGCATTTTTCAAGTTTCTTAGAAGTAAGGGAATTGAAATTGATATATTATGGAGTCATATACCCACATATGATATATGGGCTGGAGCTCTGGGGATGCGGTACTAAATCACACATGGAAAGACTTTTTAAATTACAGAAGAAAACAATCAGAACTATATATCACTTACACCCTAGGGAATCATGCAGGCAGTATTTTAGAGAAGAACAAATTCTTACAATATTTTTACTATATGTCTATAAAGCAATAATACATGCACTACAAAAAGACAACTTAAGAAACAATAATGTCCATCACTACAACACACGGCATAACTGTGACTTTTATAGACAAGGCTTTAGATTAAATATTAGCTACAAAGACCCTTGTGTAATGGGACTATATCTTTATAATAAGTTACCAAATTCAATAAAGCAAATTAACATAACTAATACTTTTAAGTTTCAGCTCAAGAACTATTTAATAAATAAGTCATTGTATAATCTGGATGAATTGTAAATTTGTAATTGAAGATATATATTTTAATTATGTAATTGAATTTGTCAAAACTGTATCGCAGTCTACTGACAATAAAGTTCAAAGTTATTGCATCAGTCAGTATGTGGATGGCAAAGTGACAACACTGTATCTCCAGTGCTTGAAAGTCAATCACCAACTAAAGTTGCACAGACTTTTTTACCTGTTCATATTTGCTTCTCATGCAACAAACATGGAATTTGAATGCCATCATGTAGCAAGTCTCTAAAACTCTTGATTATCACTTTATCTGCAATATTCTTCTAGAAAATGTGTGAATGTGTGATTAAAGTTTTTCACTATTTATTTATATCAACAAACTTACTATTGGTGATTTTAAACACACAAGCCGTGTGTGGGCAATGTTTGAGACGTAGAACTGGAACTTAAAAATTCAGTGCCACAGCTGGGATTTGAACCACAGACCCTCCGCTTACTAGGCGGGTGCTCTAACCATCTGAAGGTTATTTAATCCTGGGACATAAAGTACTTGTAATAGTAAGTCACCATTAGGGTAATTGTCTCTGATGTGAGACTGCCTTTGTGGTTTACCGGGAGAAATATAAACTGGTTTGGGAATTCAATATCATTCTGGCAGGTTGTCACAGTAGCTTACTGGTTAGAGCACCTACCTGGTAAGTGAAGGGTCTGTGGTTCGAATCCCAGGTGTGGCATTGAATTTTTAAGTTCCAGTTCTACCTATCAAAGTTTATCATGTTTAACAAGAAGTGGAAGAAGAATATAGTATTTGTAATAATCATTTATACAAGAGTGAGTAGAGAAAGCTTTAGACTCTTGGTGATGAGTGTGTTTATGTTTCAGATACTATCAGACCTTGGTACATACCTGTACAAGGCAATACCAGACACTAAACTTACAATAAGGAAGTACGCTGATACAAAGTTTGAGTATCTCTCGTACTGTCTCAAAGTGAAGGAAATGGACGATGAGGAGTACAGTTACGGAGCCCTCCAGGAACCTCTCTATCGAGTTGAAACTGGCAATTATGAATACAGGTATGTTAGTTACATGTTAACATCACCTTTCATTATGAAAGGTGTCCCCACAAGCTTGACACATTATTTCCCAAGATATATATGAAGAGTACAATGCTTGGAGATAATGAAAGGGTTATTTGCTGGTTAATTCTGCGATGCAGACAAGATGTAAGGGCAAGGTTTGATCAAGTACGCTAAGACGTACAATGCTTGGAGATAATGAAAGGGTTATTTGCAGGTTAATTCTGCGGTGCAGACAAGATGTAAGGGCAAGGTTTGATCAAGTACGCTCGGACGTACAATGCTTGGAGATAATGAAAGGGTTATTTGCAGGTTAATTCTGCGATGCAGACAAGATGTAAGGGCAAGGTTTGATCAAGTATGCTCAGACGTATAATGCTTGGAGATAATGAAAGGGTTATTTGCAGGTTATTTCTGCGATGCAGACAAGATGTAAGGGCAAGGTTTGATCAAGTATGCTCAGACGTACAATGCTTGGAGATAATGAAAGGGTTATTTGCAGGTTATTTCTGCGATGCAGACAAGATGTAAGGGCAAGGTTTGATCAAGTATGCTCAGACGTACAATGCTTGGAGATAATGAAAGGGTTATTTGCAGGTTATTTCTGCGATGCAGACAAGATGTAAGGGCAAGGTTTGATCAAGTATGCTCAGACGTACAATGCTTGGAGATAATGAAAGGGTTATTTGCAGGTTAATTCTGCGGTGCAGACAAGATGCAAGGGCAAGGTTTGCTCAAGTACGCTCGGACGTACAATGCTTGGAGATAATGAAAGGGTTATTTGCAGGTTAATTCTGCGGTGCAGACAAGATGCAAGGGCAAGGTTTGCTCGACTACGCTCGGACGTACAATGCTTGGAGATAATGAAAGGGTTATTTGCAGGTTAATTCTGCGATGCAGACAAGATGCAAGGGCAAGGTTTGATCGAGTACGCTCGGACGTACAATGCTTGGAGATAATGAAAGGGTTATTTGCAGGTTAATTCTGCGATGCAGACAAGATGCAAGGGCAAGGTTTGATCGAGTACGCTAAGACGTACAATGCTTGGAGATAATGAAAGGGTTATTTGCAGGTTAATTCTGCGATGCAGACAAGATGCAAGGGCAAGGTTTGATCAAGTACCCTCGGACGTACAATGCTTGGAGATAATGAAAGGGTTATTTGCAGGTTAATTCTGCGATGCAGACAAGATGCAAGGGCAAGGTTTGATCGAGTATGCTCAGACGTACAATGCTTGGAGATAATGAAAGGGTTATTTGCAGGTTAATTCTGCGGTGCAGACAAGATGTAAGGGCAAGGTTTGATCAAGTATGCTCAGACGTACAATGCTTGGAGATAATGAAAGGGTTATTTGCAGGTTAATTCTGCGGTGCAGACAAGATGCAAGGGCAAGGTTTGATCAAGTACCCTCGGACGTACAATGCTTGGAGATAATGAAAGGGTTATTTGCAGGTTAATTCTGCGGTGCAGACAAGATGTAAGGGCAAGGTTTGATCAAGTACCCTCGGACGTACAATGCTTGGAGATAATGAAAGGGTTATTTGCAGGTTAATTCTGCGGTGCAGACAAGATGTAAGGCTGAGGTTTGATCGATTACGCTCGGACATACAATGCTTGGAGATAATGAAAGGGTTATTTGCAGGTTAATTCTGCGATGCAGACAAGATGTAAGGGCAAGGTTTGATCGAGTACGCTCAGACGTACAATGCTTGGAGATAATGAAAGGGTTATTTGCAGGTTAATTCTGCGATGCAGACAAGATGTAAGGGTGAGGTTTGATCAAGTACACTCGGATGTACAATGCTTGGAGATAATGAAAGGGTTATTTGCAGGTTAATTCTGCGATGTAGACAAGATATAAGGGTGAGGTTTGATCGACTACGCTCGGACGTACAATGCTTGGAGATAATGAAAGGGTTATTTGCAGGTTAATTCTGCGGTGCAGACAAGATGCAAGGGCAAGGTTTGATCAAGTACACTCGGATGTACAATGCTTGGAGATAATGAAAGGGTTATTTGCAGGTTAATTCTGCGATGTAGACAAGATATAAGGGTGAGGTTTGATCGACTACGCTCGGATGTACAATGCTTGGAGATAATGAAAGGGTTATTTGCAGGTTAATTCTGCGATGCAGACAAGATGCAAGGGCAAGGTTTGCTCGACTACGTTCAGACGTGCTGGTGAAGATGGAGCTACTGGATAACAAGCATGTGCAGGACGTCGTATGGCAGTTACAGAGATTCGTGGCTGGACTTGCGGACTTCCACAAAGACACACTTAACTTGCTGAGGGGGAACTCCTTGTTCCCTATTGAGGTGGATCTGTCACGTTCAGCATTCCAGTACAAGTCAACTAGTCCTGCTGTTCAGGTACAACATTTGTTTCTAGCCAGCATCAAAATTGTAAAGAGTAAACATTTTCTAAATGCAAATTCATTATTATTTTCAATTTGTGTAGACATACCACGTTTCATTCTTTTATTAATGGATATAACAGTACGTTTACTGCAAAACTTGGCCAGCAGGTGCACAGCCTGTGTGACTTTCACTACATTTCCCTATGTGCACATGCTGATCATCACACTTACTTCTGTTAGGTAGGCGTTCTGTGCTGTTCTATTCCAGTTCACATGTGAATAACATTAGAAGTTTGGTAGAATTGGAACTGAAAATTTCAATGCTACAGCTGGGATTGGAACCACAGACCCTTCGCTTACCAGATGGGTGCTCTAACCATTAAGCTACTGTAGCAGCCTACCAGAATGACACTGAATTCTCCAACCAATTCATATTTCTCCCAACAGTAAGTTTGTTGGGATAAATAAATAATAATTACCATGTGAAGGTTATTTAATCCTGGGACATAAAGTACTTACAATAGTAAGTCACCATCGGGGTAATTTGTCTCTGATGTGAGACTGCCTTTGTGGTTTACCAGGAGAAATACGAACTGGTTTGAGAATTGAATGCCATTCTGGCAGTTTGTCACAATAGCTCAATGGTTAGAGCAGCCGCCCGGTAAGCGGAAGATCTGTGGCTCGAATCCCAGTTGTGGCATTGAATTTTTAAGTTCCAGTTCTACCTCTCACCATTGGGGTATTTGTCTCTGAAGTGAAACTGCCCTTGTGGTTTACTGAGGTCAAAACGCATGTGGCTTTGTTTACGTCTCCTCTAATCTCTAGATGAACAGAGTATAGCTTTGTTTACCTCCCCATATTCCTTATAAATGGAGAATCTTCATGTTCACATCTATCTCATTGTATTATGTGAAAACTGTGTAGTCTTCAAATACAAAGGAAATAACTTTTTTACATGAGAGTTATTAAAATATTCTGACATTGATATCGCAAACACAGCAGTTCTCTTTTGTTTTTCTGTGTCTTAATAAATAGAACCATCTATATCATATATATTGCTTGGAATGAAATATCCATGATGTTCGTCATATTTTATTTATATTGTGTGTAGTACAACAATTGCAGTGCATTGATAGGTCAGCTGGACCACCACATGGTGGCACCAACCTGGGAGAGGACTGACACACCCTCCACTAGAGTAACACATAAACAAGCAACACAGAACACATTCTGTATATCCCTGCAAACAATTCTAATTTACTCGCAAAAGTTCATTCTGTCATGATTTTGTCTTTCAATTCTTGTAACATGTGCGGTTTGATGCATACACTTTATTCTCTAACATTTCCCATAAATATAAATCACATGGAGATGGGCCAGGGGAACAAGGTGGTTGCAATCTTCAACCAATTATTCTGTCACCATACTCACTTACCAGTTGATGCATAGAATTCACAGCAGTGTGTGCTGTAGCTGAATCCCACTGGAATCAGTCACACATTTCACATCTTTCATTTCTTTTTAGTTGCGGAAAAAAGTTATTTAAAATAGAGTTTATATTAACAAGTGAATCAACCGTTGTGTCGTAAATATGCAACTGATAATTCTATGTCATTTGCTTCACACTAAACCCCAATTTTTGCAGTGTGGTGAGGAACTTCATAAATAATATGGGAATTTTTGGCAAGCCAGAATTGTTTTCAGAGATACGGGGAATGTGTTCACATTAAAGGTCACCAACTTCAACATCTGTTGTGATGCAGGTAAGTCTAATGTGAGTTAGTACAATAGTAAGTGTTCCGTACTCATGACTTGCCGGTTGTTGATGTGTAACTCTGGTGTAGGGTGCACTGGTTCTTACTCAGTTCAGCCAATCTACAAACACACTGCATGACATTCTGAACTAGAAATCTAAGTCTTCTTTACAGTTATGTTCAAGTGCAAGGACTTTCTAAATACATTTTAGTCTCTTAGTAGTTTATGAAATAAAATTATAAATGTTTAATAACCCCATGTGTGTTGACTGGAATTGACTGGCCTCATAATTCAGTCAGTGGAGCACTCCCCTACTTCCACAGGGTCCTTGGTTTGATTCCTATGTTCCCCAGAGTCTGTGTGTATAGAAAACTCACTGTGTAAAGTTAACACTCCTGTAACAAGTTCCAAAGGAAAGGCCGCCAATATGACCATTCAAGTTAGATGGGGTATAAATGCAAGGTTGGACTTTTTCAAGGGTGAAAAACTATCAAGTGGTTAACACACACTCACTGTCTTTCTGTGTATATCACAAAATGTGTCACCATAGAAGTGTTCTAGGTGACTGCACAATAGTTTCATAAAGGATAATAAATCTGTTTTCCTTTAGGATGGAGTTGAGGAAGATGAGGATGAAGATGATGACCTTCTGCAGGCAGACGAAGCCAAAGAAGAGATTTCAAATCTAATACCTGACCTTGGAGATTAAACATGAGATTGTATATAATACACATACACACTAGTCTGTTCACCAAGTAGTTGGTACTTATTGCCACCTTGAGTCCCATCTCACAACTCTTCCCACCAGGTGAAAACATGGCAATTTTCTAGAACTCTGATGTAAGGACTGGGCGAGTACATACTTTATGCATAACTTACGCATAATGTTGAACATAGTTTTCTATACAATGTAAAGATTAACAAAATCAGTAGTTACTTAATTCCTGTTACGTTTATTAATGCTCTTATGTTCAAATGTCCATGAAAATAAACAAGGAGTGTTGACCTGCAAGGGACAGCCATGCAGGGTGCAAGAACACAGCACAACCATCATTACTTGCTAAAAATGTAATAAACTTGACATCTTTGGTAAATTGTGAACACATATTTTGAAACAGCTAGACCAGGTTGCGACAAAACTCAATTACTTGCATCCTCAGTAGCAATGTTTATTATTACAGACACTAGGTGACATATTTTCGGCTAAGTTGTCTGCTGTCTCATTACCATAGATTTCTTATTGTATTACCAAGTACAGTGACCGGCAGCTAACTTGGCGGCTCAGGCTGGATGCACAGTGGCATTTCCCAATGACATCAACCATGTCCACCAATTCAGTCTGTTGTTCACTCTCTTACAGAGAAGGCTGTGTTCACCTTTTATATATTAAGGTGGTTTTTTAATAGTGTAGTGGTAGTCTGTGTTAAAATTGATAGTTAAATACATAGTACTTAGTGTAAGTAATGGAAGAAAAGAAAAAGAAGCAGCCAGTTTTACACAAACAGACAAGTGATATAATACATAAGGTGCATTCCTTCTCATCTGCTAGCAGGCCATTATGTAGCGTTGTCAAATGTGGTGAACACAACTGAGGCTTGCGGCGTAGGTCTTAGGACTGTGCAATGAATTGTTCGAGAGGGCAGATTATTTCTCTCTCCTGACAAAAATAGGCAATGGCAGAAATCTGCAATTGGAATGAACACATTTGACTTAAGCATGCTGGGTCATAAAGTTTTAGATTTGTATGATGGAGGGGAATTTTCTACAGTGCGAAAGCTAATACCAGAAAGAAATCCAGGATATAAGGGAAGTGATGTTAAGAATTTTGAGGTCTCTGCGATTTAAATTTGCTGTTAACCAAGAATAACATTACTACATAATTTTCCATTTCTTTTATGTCATCTTCCCCCAAAATTCCGGTTTTGGAAACTGACTTAAAAACATTACTGCTGTTTTGCAAATTGTTAGATAGTGCCATAAATGTAATTTAACAATATTGCCTACTTACATTACAAATGTTAACACAACTCCAAAAAGTTAATAAGACTGTTCATCTCCAATGGATTCCAGCACACTGTGGAGTCATGGGGAACGAAGCTGCAGACTCACTTGCAAAGAAAGGCACAACAATAAAACAAAAGTCTAAATTCAATTTCTCATATTCCTCAATAAAACGCTTGATCATAAAAAATTTTTGTCATTCATATCTACAAGAAATAGAAACAAATGCCAAAGATAAAAAATGGATTACACTACTTTCCAATCCAGATATAATCCCCCAGAGACCAAGGAAAACAGCTGTTGCAGCCTTCCGACTATTGACAAATCATGACTGCTTGGCAAGTCATCTCTACAGAATAGGTATCTCAGCCTCACCAATATGTGTCCTGTGTAACGATCCAGCAGAAATGAACGAAGACCACTTGAAGACCTGTGAAGCATTAAGATCAGAAGAAACTACAGTTCAAAAGTATTGGAAAGCACGAATGCTAATGGCTTCATTGCCAGATGCAAGGCACTAGAAAACAACAACAACAACATTACAAATAATGTTTTGTTATTTAATATAAAACTAAAGCACATAAAATGTGTAAATTGGCCGTGCAGAGTCGTTTAAAGTAAGCCAATATCGACACAGTAATAAACAGAAGCTTACAACATAATTGCATAAGATGGTATTACATAATCTGTAAAAGACGAATATGCAACTATTTTAAATATCATCAGTGGTCCGAATTGGCGGATTTTGCGCCGTTCAAAGTTTAGATAATTTTTGCCATCTTACGAGAGGTGTGGGCGGGCGCCCGTCGGCGCGATTGCGGATGCGAAGGTGTTTCTGGATAGCCCTCGAGAAGTACTACCCAGCCGCGGTATCCGGGTTCGAATCCTGCGCACCGTTGGGGAGTAAATCGGTTTTTCGTTTCTAGAGGGCGCTGGTAGTGCGCGGGGGCGGACGTTGCACCGGCATACGCTGGCATCTCGCCATCTGGCTCCGCATCCCGAATTTCGCGGCTCCAGCTCGATTAGGGGCGCCGTTATCGATTTTTAAGACTCTTTTGACTCCTGCGGGCTAACGGCCGGAGATGGCGCCAAAGTGCACATAAGCGATGTTGCTCGCCTCGCCAAGACGCGTCTTTTGAGCCCTCGCGCGGCGCGCTAGCTCAATTTTGAGAAATCGCCGGTGGCTCAACCGTAAGCGGCGCTGCGGAGCAGATCGAGAACGCGTGGTTGTAGAGAGACGGGGTTTTTTGCATCGGGAGCGGCGAGACGAGCCCCTTCCAACGCATCCCTCGCCGTCCTCGTATCTTAATAAATAAGGTTCATTTTGACGGGTCTCCGTCGTTATGGGAGGTGGGTGCACGGGACCCGGACCGTCGGGTGGGGCACCCCCGGAAAGCCCTAATCGAGTATACCCACTCGGGGGGTCTGCGGCCCATAGGTTCCGAGATATTGGCACTTTTGTATCGTAGGGTGGGGGAGACCGGCAGCGGCCTTTTTGAACCGCCCGACCGACCGAAAAGGAGGGGGCAGGCAGGGGGAGAGTCAGCCACAGAGCTTGGCACAGAAGAATCACAACACCACTCTTGACGACGGCCAAAAAGACGAACCTAGCATGTCTAGGTCTAGGGTGATGGATCTGCCCAGATCACTGCCGCGAACCTGCGATCGAACAGTCGCCTATAGACGAGAACGCAGCCTCCAGTTCCTGTACACCGTCTGTTTCTCCGCGCCTGGCAGCGCTCCTGGTCATCTCCCGTCGCTCACACAAGCCCGGCCTGATTGCGCCAGCTCTTCTCAGTCTTACCGTCCTACGAAGAAGCGCCGCTGCTAACCTTCTCTTAATTAAATGCACAAACAGCGTGACGCACGTGTGTTTTGTAGCCGGCCGCCATCTTTCGGAGTTGGGAGAAGCAGCTGGTCGTGCTCTCTGAGTGACACGTTCACACGCAGCCAGCTAGCCAGCACGCTGAAGGCTGCCAGCTAGTCGCTCGCTCGGCCGACCGTCCGTCCGGCGAGACAGCACGACATTTAAAACTAACATTTGCTCTAATATCTCTAACGGTTTACGAGTTATGCAAAAGTCGTCCAGAGTAAATACGACTACAGGGGCTGTAGCCAGAAAATTCAAAATATACATTTCATTTGTCATTAAAATATCCTAAAGTATATGGCATTTTAATCAAAATTGTTAAGAGCCACTTTCCAGAAAATAAAAATTTTCTATGTAAAGGATAGTTTAGGGTGGAGGAATTTTCTTACAAATCTTTGTAGCTCATCCTTAAAAGATATTAAACTTAAATACCACCTTTGGTTTTTAACCAAATTTTCATTTTTGAGTTACACACACACACCTTTTTCTTGGATTCAGGCAGCCTCAAAACACATTGTGACATGGCTTCAGACTTCTCCATATAAATGAATACTCCTTGGTTTACAAGAATGTTGCCACGGGGACAGTTAGCAGCAGGGTGTTGAAAACTCTTGTTTGGCAACACCAGCAACTTCAGCCTCTCGTACAGTGTCACTAGCCACAGGTTGCCCATTCTTCCTCCTTTCACACACGGAATGTCTTCCTTATAAACTTCTTCCTACTAGCTTTAGTAGCAAATAACACAAATTTCTGTTTTTGCCACAAGCAAATGTTACTCTCTGATACTCCCATACTCCATGCCCTCCCTCCCTCTTTCTACTACCATTTCTTTTTTCAGCATAAAGGATTACTTTACACTTTAAAGAAGCATCATAAGATGTTCTCTGCTTGCCCTCCCTCCATATCGTAACTAAAAACACTGAATATCAGCAGACAAATGAGCTTGTCGTATGCAGCATGTTAACTACTCCAGCAATCCATTGTGACATTAATAAATGAAAAAATTACTGGCCTTGTTCTGTGGAATGGATCTGCACTTGAATCCAATGTGTCAGCAAATGTAATGCACACCATATTTGGTCAAGAAAGGTGTAGGTACATTAGTTTCACATAAATACGGTAAATATGTTCTCTCATTAATATGCCACATTTTTCTGGCCCTCCTCATGTATGAAATATTTACATGTTATATTAAGATATATTACAAACAGTAGGCATATTGGGTGAGGCATCAATAGTCAGGCAGTACTGGTATACATGTTATGTTTATTATTTATTGCTTTCTTATATTAAATAATACATACCATGTTTGAGTAATAAAACTGCTTCAATTTTATAAGAAAATTCACTTTTGCTTTTAACAGCAACCCCTTTCATTAAATAAATATGTGATTTGTTGTAGACAGTAAAGTGAGTCAGATCTACATCACTAAATGGCACATGTTTTGAGGGAGGGCAAATACCTGTGTACAGGTCCAGTGGAAAACCATCATGAACTTTAACTCAATATACACAAAGCTTATGTATGGCAATGAACCAAAACATGTACACATTTTCAGATACATACAATGTTTTTATTTTTCCTTTTATAAATCAACTTAAACTTGTCAATTTATATAATTTGTGCAATGAGTTAAAATATTTAATATGTATGAATTATATTTCATTTTTGAGTTTAAATTTGTAAAACAAGAAATATCATTACAAGATAAATGTTTGCTAGATATGTTCAGCTCATCAATATTCTCCAACTGATTTTGCTGGGAACTCTAGATGATGGACGCCTCTTGGACATTCTTTACACTGGAGTGTCACAATTTTCATGTTTTGTTATATGCTAAAGGTTCCCAAATATCAGGAAAACAATAGTAAAAATAAATATTTTGTTTGTTAATGCGTCTATTGCCAGGATCATATCAGCACTGCCAGTGTGCCAGAATTTCGTCCTGCAGGAATTCTCTTACATGCTAGTAAATCTACTGACATGGGGCTGACATTTTTAAGTACACTTAAAAACCATCACTCTGGGCTGGATTTGAACCTGTGAACTTTGGTCAGTAGGCGAGTGCCTAACCAACTGAGCCATTCACGCCAAGTTTTACCCACAGGAAGAGTAACAGACACAGAGGGGGCTCAGCACTGATGCCAGGCTTATTGTACCTATACCCCCAAGGGAGGAAGGATGAGGTGAGAGGAGACGCTGGGCTGCCAGATCCAGACTAATGACACAGACAATGTCGGAGGTCCATAAGGTTTACCAAGTTTGATGAGACTTGAAGTCTTTAGGTCTTCTGAGGCCAACTCCAGGGGATCCCAGTGGGGTCCAACACCCACAAATGTCACTCCCTTTTCCACCCGGATACCAAGGACGAGGGATATGCACATATCATCCCTGCCAAGCTGCACCTAACACCCACTAACACTTGTGATGAAGGATGAATGAAATGGACAGGAAATCTGGGGGATTTAACTATTCTTTCCAGTATTCACCTGGTGACCTAGGGAAACCCATGGGTCAGGACGGTCACCCTCACATGTTACCATCTCGCCATCTCAGTTAACCCATAGTGATGGTCACTTACTGTCGCAGGAAAGCAGACTCTGGTTTTCAAGGTCATGGCTTCAAATCTGGCACAAGACAATGGACTTTTTCAGGCATAAAAATCCTTACCATCACTTCCTTCAGAAGGGAAGTAAAGTTGGTGGTCCCGTGTTGTAGATTTACAGCACATAAAAGAACCTCAAGACTGAGAAGAGGTCTTTTAGCAAAATTAAGCTTTCACAGTCCAATATAGAATGGGACACAGTAATCAGAGCATCTGTAAATAAAACTCAATTTATTTTAAAAAATGAAACTCCTTGCAAAAGCCATTGCCACATCTAAGGCATAGTCACAGTTTTCATTAGATTTGTGTAAACCATTAGTTGATGTGACCACATTTACAGCAATACCTTGTGGTAATGTGCAACAGTAAAAATGCATATTTGCAGAATTTTTAAACCAAATATTGCTTATTAAATATATTATGATTATAACCTTTTAAATGTAATGTTTTTATTGCCTATTTTGATTGTTACACAAGCGCAAACACGCACGCTATAACTGTAATAGATCTTTGTGGACTCCATCTATCCATGACGCAGATGGGGTTAAGCCAGTAAATTGTTTTTCAATTTACTGATCTAGTCTGAAACCCCTGAGCGGTTATTGCACAACCTTGTTTACTGACCAGACGCTGATTATTCCAACTATTGCTACGGTGGACATCTATACTGAAAGTCTTTGGGGCACTCCAGTGTGGTCAGCTGGACATCTCCAATATGACACTGGACGTCCTTCTTGTACTCGTGGTCAGGTTCGTTACCAAGTCTCTCTTGGGAACACTCAATGAGAGGGTCTACGAGAGGACCTTCAATGCCTGTCAGGGGCACATCCCCCATCATGTGAGGTCGATACGGTTTCAGCGTATCGTAGTTCAGTCTGGGGTCCATGTTGAGTCTCGTGAAGTCGATGGATGCCATCTGAGGTTCTCCAGGGTGACAGCGCATGTGTTTTGTCAAACTGTTACGTTGTCCAAAACTCATTCTACAGGCCGGGCAGTGATAGGGCTTCTCTCCTGTAACAAACTTACAATTATGTTTTATATTCCATAACACTGAACATCAATTACACACATGACGTTCTCTCTCTACTCTTCAAAACCCTATTCTAATAAAAGTTTTCTACCATGTACTTACAGCAATAAGCTTTGTATTCCACACAAACATTTCAGAGATTTCACCACAAATACATGAGGTTTGTTCCAACGTGATCCAGAAACAAGTCTGAATTATTCAAACATACGCAGTAGCATTCCAACATGACAGAATCAATTGACAATTGGTTCTGAATTTCCAATTTGTTGTCCCAACATTTTGGAAACTCGTTCGGAACTAGTGAATTTGTTCTTGATAGAGTGGGAACTAAAAATTCTGGAAATGTGCAAATCGTATAGTTCACTATTCACAGATTAATAATGCTTTAAGTAGTGTTACAATCATACAAAATTCCAAACAAGCTCTGTGAGCATAGTTGAATGGGACATATGCATGAGAAAAAGTTGTGTTAATTCGGAATGCATTCAGAGCCAATTGTTGGAACAAATGTATGTTTTGATGCTCTCTGAATCAAAAAAAAAAAAAAGGTGCTTTTAGAAAAAGACCTGTGTACGCATCTGTCTGTATGTGGTACAAGGGTAATCCCAAAAGTACGGTCTCCAAAGAACTGTTTGTGTGGATGTTGGTCATACTGCTTCCACTCTCTACAGAGTAGAGCACATCCACTGGAACTCTCAGTCTTGACTTGTTAGCCACTACTGCCAGGTGTGAAGTTTGCAGTTATTCGGTTTTTAAGTGCAAAAGGGATTAAACCAATCAAAATTCATTGACAGTTGACAAAAATGTATGGAGAGTCTTGTATGGATATCAAAAATGTCCACAAGTGGTGTAGAGAATTTGTAAATGGTTGTACAGAAATTCCTGATGGGGAAAGAAGCAGACCATCAATTCCTGACGAAATAATTGCAAAGGTTGAACAAATCACGCTTCAAGATCGCAAATCACTCTCAATAAGTTCTTCATTGTTTTCCCTGAGATTTCTCTAAGCATCTTCACCGGACTTTGAAGTGTTGAAATTTCACCAGGTGTGCACAAGTTGGGTCCCAAGAATGCTGACAGAAGATCACAAAAGGTAATGTGCTGAAACTTCCCGCCAATTTCTTCCACGCTATGCAGATGAAAATAACAACCTTTTGGATTCAATAGTTACGGGTGATGAAACCTGGGATTTCCGCTTCACATCTGAGACCAAACAACAATCACGTGAGCGGTGGCTTTATGATTTGCCCCAGCCGTGAAAATTCAAAAGAACACAATCTGCCAGTAAAGTCATGGCAACTGTGTTCTGGGATCAAAAAGGGATATTGCTGGTCGACTTTATGGATCCTGGGACAATGATAAATGTCGACAAGACGGGTGATTCAGAACTGAAGAAGTGGAATGTTGAGCAAGGGCATAAGCCTTCTCCATGATAACACTCGTCCTTCCACCCTAAGTGCCCAGTGACTACCACTTGCTTCCCCAAGTTGAAACAACACTTGGCTGGAAGGCACTTCAGTAATGACGACGCCCAACACTTCTTCAATACCATGGTGCTGCACTGGTATAACATGGACATACAAACACTGCTGCAGCGCTTGCAAAAATGCATAAGAGTTTAATCATAAAACACAAACACCACTTAATGAATTCTGAATTGGTGCCACAAATCCAGTATGAAATTTCATTATTCCACAGCTAGATGTCACCAAACATGCAGTATTTTATTCCATAATTGTTGCACCTTGATAAGCAATCAGGACTTAAGCATTTCAGTGCATAAGAAATACTGAAAAATAGCGTGCCACTACTGTAACCTCTTAGATTCATGGGAGAGAGTAGAATATGTCAAGTATTGTAATATATTCCTCATTCTAAAGTAAGAACAAATTAGAAACTAAAAACTTCACTTATCTTAGTTATGTTGCAAGTTTTTCGTGCAAATTGCTAACTTAAGTTTCGAGTTTACTCCAACTCATTCTCAAAGCTATACAAACAAATTTGTTACCAAAACTACAGATGTTCATTTTAATCACTAATCTCTGAAAACAAAAAATCTATAAATACAATCTATAGGCGATAATTCAAAGTTCATAACACGGTTCCTGTTTTTTAAAATTAATATTTTTTCCCAAACCATTAAATCTTTAGGTCCACTTAATTGTTTTACTAATTTAACTTCTGGATTAATTTCATGATTAAATGACCAAAAATGATCTGCCACAGCTGGTTTCTCAGTTTGTTTGTATTAAATATTTCTAAAATGCTCTTTTATTCTGGTTTCTAAATGACGTTTAGTTTTACCAATATAAATCTTATCACAATCCAAACAACTAAACTGATAAATGCTGCCTGTCAGGAAACACAGGAACCTACGTACCAGACAGAGTAAACACCTGCAAGTATGAGAGTGAGGAAGTGATTACCCTCCCCTTATGTAGGACTTACAAGACAGTGTCTAGAGTCAGACGTCTGTCAGGGAACACAGGAACCTATGTACCAGACAGAGTGGACACCTGCAAGTATGAGAGTGAGGAAGTGATTACCCTCCCCTTATGTAGGACTTACAAGACAGTGTCTAGAGTCAGACGTCTGTCAGGGAACACAGGAACCTATGTACCAGACAGAGTGGACACCTGCAAGTATGAGAGTGTGGAAGTGATTACCCTCCCCTTATTTAGGACTTATAAGACAGTGTCTACAGTCAGACGTCTGTCAGGGAACACAGGAACCTATGTACCAGACAGAGTGAACAGCTGCAAGTATGAGAGCGAGGAAGTGATTACCCTCCCCTTATGTAGCTAGAGTCAGACGTCTGTCAGGGAACACAGGAACCTATGTACCAGAGTGAACACCTGTAAGTATGAGAGTGAGGAAGTGATTACCCTCCCCTTATGTAGGACTTACAAGACAGTGTCCAGAGTCAGACGTCTGTCAGGGAACACAGGAACCTATGTACCAGACAGAGTGAACACCTGCAAGTATGAGAGTGAGGAAGTGATTACCCTCCCCTTATGTAGGACTTACAAGACAGTGTCTAGAGTCAGACGTCTGTCAGGGAACACAGGAACCTATGTACCAGACAGAGTGAACACCTGCAAGTATGAGAGTGAGGAAGAGATTACCCTCCCCTTATGTAGGACTTACAAGACAGTGTCTAGAGTCAGACGTCTGTCAGGGAACACAGGAACTTATGTACCAGAGTGAACACCTGCAAGTATGAGAGTGAGGAAGTGATTACCCTCCCCTTATGTAGGACTTACAAGTCAGTGTCTAGAGTCAAACGTCTGTCAGGGAACACAGGAACCTATGTACCAGACAGAGTGAACACCTGCAAGTATGAGAGTGAGGAAGTGATTACCCTCCCGTTATATAGGACTTACAAGACAGTGTCTAGAGTCAGACGTCTGTCAGGGAACACAGGAACCTATGTACCAGACAGAGTGAACACCTGCAAGTATAAGAGTGAGGAAGTGATTACCCTCCCCTTATGTAGGACTTACAAGCCAGTGTGTAGTGTCAGGGAACACAGGAATCTGTATACCAGTGAACACCTGCAAGTATGAGAGTGAGGAACAGAATATGAAATGCAGGCAAAAGCAATTGGCAGAATGAGTGGTGGGGGAAACCTGAGAACCTGGTGAATACCTGCCCAGATGCCACTTCTCCACCGTGAATATCACATGCAGGTCCCTGGTGATTGGCAAACGGTTTATCGCTCGACCACAAGGCCGCCCTCTTGTTGAAATTGTGGAAATTTTTTAAGATAGGGACTTCAGTGAAGGACTATGGCCACCACGATCCACAGACTTTACAGTATGTAACTTTTATTTATGAGGGAACTTACAAAGTAAAGTGTATCAGAACAACTCACATACGATGGAAGAACTGGAAGACAATATCAGAAGAGAAATTACTGCAATTTTAGAAAAATTAATGCATGTTAATGGAAATGTTAAAAGCTGTGAGAGATACACAAGGACATAATTTCCAACACCTTCTGTGATAAAGGTATGTGGTTACTGCATACATGTAAATCTATGTGCTTGAGTTCAGAAGGGTAATGTTGCTGTGAAAGCATCCACGTGTCGCACAATCTCACTAAACTAGCCATAGGGAGACAACAAACTCCACAAACAGGTGACAAATGCAAATAATACAACATGCATAACCAAAGAATATGCATAAGTAGAGGAGTGAAGCAAGGTTGCAATTACAGAAATGACGGACCATGAGACCCATGATGAACATACGCTTGTAATATCAAGTAAATGCTTCCTATATGTTACAATTGTGCAATATTCATTCTTCATAGGTTACGTGGCCTAGCATGCTTTGGCAACAACTTTACCCTCCTAACCTCAAAAAGCTTATAACAAAGTAGGCCCTTTGGGCTCTATAGCACATCTGAGCAGACTTCTGCAGTGTAGGAGAGTCAAGTCTTGCATTGACAGATACCAATGTGATGGCTTCCAGTTTAGCTGAGAGGAAGCTTGCTTGCAGATAAGAGTGTACTGGCATAGTTTGAATCATCATCTGCTCCTTCGCCCAAAAAATTGGAACAACTCCCTCCAAGCTACTACTATAAAGAGACCATAAGCTGCCAAGCACTGCATCGGTATACTGGACAAGGTATAACTTGGCACTTGCTTATTAGAAAACAAAACAAATAGTCACCATCTCTTACTAAGCCATCCCTCTTATAGAGTAAACCTACTTACCCTCATACCACTGTAGGTAATTAGGGAATACAATAGGGCTTTAAATGTCACTGACCATTTCAAGGAAAGAAACACAAGGATTTTCCATAGCCCATGCTAGACAAGGACAGCAGAAAAAGTGTAAAGTTACAACTCGTCCACTATAGTGCAAGACATTCATTGCTCAAGACTGACTCCAGGTATTCAAGTGCTTAGTTTGGTATTGTCACTAGTAGCAAAACAATACCTGTATGACAACGCATGTGTTTCTTCAGGTCATAGCTCTGCACACATCTCCAGCCACACTCAGTACAAAGGTATGGCTTCTCCCCGCTGTGAGTGCGTACATGATTGGTGAATGTAGATCGGCGTGCAAACGCAGAGCCACATATGTTACAATGGAATGGACGTTCCCCTGTGTGCGACCGCATGTGCTTAGTTAACGTGTCGATTCTACCAAACGAGATGCCACAACCTGTACAAAGATAAGGTTTCTGTCCTGTATGTGTGAACACATGCTTCTTGAGGTTGATGCGACTGGCAAATGTGCGACCACACTGTGGACATACAAAGGGCTTGGCCCCTGTGTGGCCGCTCATGTGCAGGGCTAACTGTGTCTTCTTTGCAAAGTCTTTGCCACAGTCATTGCACTGGAACACTTTACGTTCTTGCTTCTCCTCCTCGCACTTCACGTCAGTTGCACTTTCACTTTCTGCATTTTCTGTCTTTATCCCATCTTTAGTGTCCGTGTTGGCACCTTTACCAACCTTGCGCTGTTTAGCCTTGGGGGTTTTCTTCAGGGCCGTTTTTGTTCTGTGAGGCTGCTTCTTGGGGACCTTAAGTTTATTTCGTTTCTTGGGGGGTGGCTCATCTTTCTTGTCCTCAGTCCATGCCTCGGAGTAGCTGTCCTCGCTGCATGATCTGTAACACACCAACATTCTCTATATCATGAGCAAATTAGACCAGCAAATAACAAATCACATTTGTCTACGATAAAACTTACAATGAATATGTACAATTTAACAGAAACTTACATAAGATTACAAATTATTTACATGAGCGTAAGTACTAGTGTAGTAAAATAAATTATACTTCAAAAAAACTAAAAAGAAACACACTTTTATAACAAACCGAACTAAACAGTAGAAAATCATTTTTAAGTATGAAGACTTTGTTCTACAGCGATATAAAGCCAACTAGTTCATTATATTTCAAAATGTTGTAATAAGTTTAAAATAAAACCAATTCATATTAAGCAAATAATAAACGTTATTGTAAAAAAGCACAGGGTACCTTTCAGATATTTTCATCATATCTTTACTTTTATAAATAGCTGCCAATGAACTATTTATAACATTTGACGCATTTGTACATAAAATTTATTATTTTGTTAATATAAATTAGTTTTTAATTTTAAACTTATTACAAAATAAAATGAATTAGTTGGCTTTATATCACTATAGAACAAACTCTCCATACTTTATTTTCTGCCTTTTAGTTTGGTTTGTTATAACAGCACTTTTTTTTTAATTTTTTAATCCATAATTTATTTTTAATTTTAAATCTTTTTAAAGCTTATGAATTCGAAATTTCATCCAATTTCTTTCCTTTTTTTTTAAAATTTTCTAATCACTTTTTTTTTTGGAACAATATTAGATTACAATTAGTGTTTTAACTATGCTATCAGCTGTTGTGCACTCCCTGGCCAAGGGTAAATTATGATCTGCAATCCTTCCCCCGAAATCTCGTGTCCCTCTCAGGTCCTATCTGAGGCATCTCTTTTTCAATATTTTCAAGCAATTTAATTCCGTTGTCCAGTGTAACAAGTCGATTTCTAAACTACCAGCTGTTGTGGGTGTCTTGGCCCTGTGTGAACTTAGGTCTGCGATATTTTCCCTGGATCTCGTGTTCCTTTCAGGTCCTCTCTCTGGACATCTACATCATCCAATATATATATATATACATATATATTTAATTAAAGCTATTTTCAGGGTGCATGTTATTTTTTTACAGATAATCCTGGTCAGGACATTAGGACAAAGTCATGATATTGTTATTGTATTGTCATAGGTCCTTGGCATGTGTGCAAATTTTCAAGTCAATCAAACGACTCTAAGTTGGTGAAAATTGCATCACAAGATTCTACTTATAAGAGAAAATCCATTGGAATTATTGCAACCTACCTTCAGTTTGGAATTAATAGAGGAAATAAGTAAATCAGACACACCAAAAGAAATACAAAAACTTCTAGCTCTGGAAACAATCAATACTAGGTATCCCACAGAAGAATGGCTGCACATATACTCTGATGGATCCTCCACGGAAAACCTTACTGGAGCTGGAGTTACGTGTTCACATTTTTCCTTTTATCATTCTGTTGGCAGAGACACAACAAATTATGATGGAGAAATAGAGGCTATACACATTGCTCTCCGACAATTATTAAATCTTCCCTTAAATAAATTTAACAAGGCAGTCATTCTTTCGGATTCTAAAGCTGCAATTCAGGGAATATGTTCAAATACTACAAAGAAGTCAACAAAAATTAGAGAATGCTACAAAATGTTAACACAACTCCAAAAAGTTAATAAGACTGTTCATCTCCAATGGATTCCAGCACACTGTGGAGTCATGGAGAACGAAGCTGCAGACTCACTTGCAAAGAAAGGCACAACAATAAAACAAAAGTCTAAATTCAATTTCTCATATTCCTCAATAAAACGCTTGATCATTAAATAATTTTCTCATTCATACCTTTAAGAAATAGAAACAAATGCCAAAGATAAAAAATGGATTACACTACTTTCCAACCCAGATATAATCCCCCAGAGACCAAGGAAAACTGCGGTTGCACCCTTCCGACTACTGACAAATCACGACTGCTTAGCAAGTCATCTCTACAGAATAGGTATCTCAGCTTCACCAATATGTGTCCTGTGTAACGATCCAGCAGAAATGAACGAAGACCACTTGAAGACCTGTGAAGCATTAAGATCAGAAGAAACTACAGTACAAAAGTATTGGAAAGCACGAATGCTAATGGCTTCATTGCCAGATGCAAGGCACTAGAAAACAACAGATTCTTTGCATTGATAAATTTAGCTTAGTCAATTTTTATCCTGAAGATCCTGATCAGTACATTAAGACAAATTCAAGATATTATTGTATTCTCATCGATCTTTGAGATGTGTGCAAAGTTTCAAGTCAATCAGACGAATCCAAGTTGGTGAAAATTATGTCCAAGGATTCCATTACATACATACTTATAGGTAAAGCTTATATAAAGTGTGCAATAGAGTAATAATGAATTCATTAATACTGTAGAATAGGTGAGTTATGAGATAATTATTAACTTTTTGTTTAAACTGTGTTTGATTTAAGAGTTTTTTAGTTACCCAGTAGCTTGTTCTAAGTAGAGAATTTTTTATTTAAAAGGTGAGTTAATTAATAACACTGAACAACACTTACAACATATTTTTCCGGGACGCGTTTCGAAGGTAACTTTCCTCCATTATCAACCGGACAATAACTGGGTTTCCATGGTGTTTCATGGTGCAGATGGTGATGCTTCTTCTGGTGGCGGTTCAATGAACTTACTGAAAATGTCACTCTGAGGAATGTCGAAATTAAATACTAGGTTTCTATTTTTTAAAATAAAGATTTGTTCCCATGTGGACAGTTCTTGTTTTCCGGTTATGTGTTTGAGAAGTTTCGGTTCTAGCTTTATGTCATGATTTTTTGTCCAAAAGTGAAATGCAACCGCTGATTTTTCTAATTGTTTACTCTTAATGTTTCTAACGTGTTCCTTGGATCTAATTTCTAAAGTTCAGTGTTATTAATTAACTCACCTTTTAAATTAAATTAATTACAACACTGTTTTCAAACTTCTATGAAAGGAAGATAGAGAATTTTTGGTTTAATATAATATGATAACAGAGTTTATTGCTTTGGTTATTGAGGTGTGATCCTCTGGTTTTATAGGAATGATAGTCACAATATGTATTAAAACGTGAAAGTTCTTGTGAATGAAAACAAGAGTCTCATTAGAGTCTCATGGCAATATACAGTACTCACTCAACACTGCTGTATGTAGTCGGTACATTTATAGCAACATGTTTAATGATTTTTGAGAGGTAGAACTGGAACTTAAAAATTCAATGCCACAACTGGGATTTGAACCACAGACCTTCCGCTTACCAGGCGGCTGCTCTAACCACAGTTCCAGTTCTACCTTTCAAACTTTGCCCACACACGGCTTGTGTGTTTAAAAACACCAACAGTAAGTTTGTTGGCATAAATAAATAATAATTCATGTATCTTACTGATTGAAAACTATGTATCTGTGTATCTTTTTTTTATTTTTTTTTCCTTCTTTTTTTATCTCAATGTTTAGTCGCAATATGACTTTTGTGTTGAAGCGACTTTAAATAATAAATTAAAAAAAGAAAATAATCTATGGTGAATGCATCCTCTTTTGAAACAGAAAACCAATGACATTAGTTGCATTTTATTAATACAAATTTACAAGGTCAGTTCTTTTCTTTCTTTCTTTTTTTTTTTTTTTTTGAGCCCAAGTGTTTTTAAATGGATTTTATTTTTACATATAAATGTAAACAACATTTGAAACTTCACTATTTTGCGGGAAGTTTTATATAGAGTGCTGCATAAACACATATGAGTTGGGGAACATAGCAGATGACAACATTAGTGCCACGCCAGGCTCCAGCAGTCAGCATCGTCAGTCAGGTTCATGATGGGAGGTGCAAAACTACAATGCTAACTGATTTCTTCTGCAGCTTTTCTCCTTCCTGGAGCGCAATACCACACTTTCTAACTCCCAATTGTAGTGGTTGTGAATCAATTTTCAGGGTCATGAATTTCTCCAAATTTTGCTCACTAATCTCATATAGAATATCATTGTGGGGGAATAGTACCAAAGGAATTAAAACATTCAAATTAGAAAAAAGCATGATTAAAATTACACTCGGTTTACCTTCTGTTGTTGACTACAAACCATACTTTAAAGAATTCAACATTTTGTTATTACCTGTATGTATTTATAGAAAACAATTGTACAAATGCAGGCACATATCAAAGATTTTACCATGAATTTTGAGATTCATTATTATTATACAAGAGAAAAAGCAAATTACATATGACGACACACAACAAAAAATTGTTTGAAAATACCTTTTATTAGAGGCATTAAACTTTGCTGCAAATTGCCTGCTGAAATAAAAAATATAAAATCTATTCACTGTTTCAACAAATATCGTAAAATGCTTTTATACAACTGATAAGTCTTTGCATTAATTATTATTTATTTATGCCAACAAACTTACTGTTGGTGTTTTTAAACACACAAGCCGTGTGTGGGCAAAGTTTGAGAGGTAGAACTGGAACTGTGATTCAAATCCCAGTTGTGGCATTGAATTTTTAAGTTCCAGTTCTACCTCTCAAACTTTGCATTAATGTTTATTTAAATGTATTGTGGCATCAGGCTTGACACACAACGAAAGACAGACGGTGCCAAGGTACTTCATATCACATGCTGTGCCAGCAAGCGGGCAAAGACACTGTGTGTACATGACCGTCAACAATCAAAGTGCAGAAACAAAAGGGGTTTCTAGAACATTCACAAGGAGGCCAGAGAAGAGCAAGTGAGTGAGTTACAGACATCAGACGATCAGTGTAATAGCGAGTGTGAGACAGCTGTGCATCATAAGAAGATCCAATGAGTGTCATGAGTGATTACATCATTGTAATTAGTACATGAGAGACAGAGAAAGTGAAGAAAGACACTAAAAGGACTGGCTGTAGAAGTATTTTTGTTAATAACAGGGAGGAGACCTTTTGATTCCTTCTAAAAATTAACTGAATATTATTATTATTTAATTATTAATTTTGTTATTAACAGAAGGGAGACCCTTTGATCCCTTCTAAATTTGAAGACTTAACGGAACCGATCTGGTGATGAACTAGAGGGAAGGGCTGCTCACCAATAAGCACTGGCCAGCTTGGCGAGTCACTGACTGAGTTGCTATTTCTTCCCCTTCCTAAACCAACTCCCTCTTTAAACTTTCCTATCCAGTCTCTCTTGACTCAATTCTTGTTTTCTTTGACTCTAATGGTATTAAACAATTCGGGGCCTTGGGGATCAGTTCAATTTCTTTCATATAAATACTTTCCAATATCCTGGTGACGTAACTGCCAAATACTAAGCCCACTGCTTAACAGTTACAATTTGTTTATTACACACCATATGAAACACTAAATATTGCAGTGCAAGAAAACAAATTATTTCATTATCAAGCGTTTAACATTAGATGCCAACCAACCACCACTAAAAGGACCGAGCAAGGTTATGAAAAGTAAAAGTTGTGACTTGTGATAGCCTGAAAGACTGTAGACTGTGTTAACGAGAAGAAGACTGTGTATTTGTGGTATTTTATGTGTATTTTCATTACTTTTTTGCTATTTTTAACATTTTATAGAGAAGGTAAGTAGACCAGCTTTACCATGTTTTGTAGCTTATGTCAATCTGGAAGAATAATGCTTTTCAATTGTGAATGAATTTCGGTGTCCAAGATAACATTGGATATACAACCACTATAAACAAACCAACACTATTTCTCTCTGTAACATTAGCTGCTATTCTCCTTGCTCTTTACAAACCCTGGAAGAGGTACAGGGTATTGTATCACATCTCTCCGCTAGATATCCCTGCTTCTGCTGTTTCCATACAGCTGTCCAGCATTTTTATTGCAAGGCATTTGAATATAAATCCACTACTTATGAAAATTACCCATCAGTATGTTGTATAGCAAACCTTTGTCCTCCAGCATCAAACTCTTCTACTTCTTCTTTCACCTCGTTCTTTATCCCATTCCTTGTTTCTGTGCTATCACTTTCAAGGACTGTGACGAGGATGTCGTGTGGATTTTGCTGTTAAAACAGAACCAATAATAAACTGCATTTATATGGATACACAAATGTACAGTTCTACATACTATTAACATATTTGTTCAGCAAATACGTTCATTAAATTAATTTGATCGCAGCGCATCGGACTTCAAGAGAATCGTATGCACTTGTAGGTTAGGGTGGTCTAATTTAATCTAGTTTAGCAGCAATAATACCTTCGTACTGTTAACTTACAGCAATGCACTGATCTGCGACATATTTCCTCAGAGTTGCATCAGAAGTTTCGCACTGAAGTTTAAATTTGTAGGACACATCAACTTGAACGACACACTTTTGACAGACTTGATCCGGTAGCCCGTCTCCAGCAAACAGCTGTTTAACCCAAGATAAAGATTAATATTAACATTTCTACCATAAATAATTATTTTAGCCGTGAATACTACATCTTGCTTAACAAAACGCACCTCTAAAAGCGGTGCAAAACTCTTTATTTTGGAAGTCAATGTTGGCATAATGTCACTGGACTCATCTCTGAAAATGGGCATCAGAGAATCGTTTTCAGCTAAACATAGTCGACAAATACACCGGAAATCTAGTGTCATCTTTACCAAAATTTCTTCACACACTTTCTACTCATCTAATTTAAATTAATATCCACCACAACACTTAACACCGCAACATCCATATTGCATTTCTCAGCTTCTCCTAGATGGCAATGCTATATATTTGTAGTGGCTAACATGGCTTCTCAAGAAAGGGAATTGGCAGGGAATTTGTCTTCCGAAAGTGTATCATGGGCTTGCAAGCAAGAAGAACATGTAATAAAATAATTTACTTAAACTCATAACGCTACACCTTTCGTTCAGAAGCCAATATATAAACGTCCAAAGTCTCTTCAGTTTTTCTAACTGTAGGTAAGTCAATATACGTATGGTTCTTCATACAACATTTAAAGTTAAAAGTTCAAATCTTACCTAGCTACATAACCTCAATAGAAATGCTAAATCCAAATGCAACAAATTTATCAAATATATGATGAAATGGAATTTAATTAAATTGTTATGGCACCCCTGAAATCAATCGTAATTGTTGGCTGTGTTTTAAGTCATCCGTGCCATTGTCAATCTTACAGTGATCTCATGCTACACCGCAACATGTGTGAAGTAATGTTGGTTCGAAAACGCCGTGAAGAAATCCAACATGATTTCATGATTGATTATTGGATTGATGGACATAGATAAGATAAATTTCGGTAATTATTTAGAAACAGTCGACCAACCTACTAACTTGGGCCATATTTCAATATCATTCCGTTCATACACGAACACTAACCTAGACGTTGTAGCGGGAAGTCGGGCTTCACAGTTAAATCGATTATTCAGAGTAATGGGGTAGGGGAGAAAATCGAAAAACCTGTAATTTAATGTTTTTAAGGTACAATACACATGAATAGAAAACGTTTGAAAAAAAAGCTTATTTTATTTGCCTGTTCATTTGGTCCAACATCAGAGCTAAGGGATATTGAACATGCCATAACATGTATTTTCAAGCATGTATCTATTGTGTTAAAGTTTATCCAAGCTCTGTTCTTGTAGGGCTACTTATTTAAATATTTAGTCCATGATGTTGCTCTGCATCTGAGAAGAGCTCATACTCTTACACATAGCAATTGGAATTAAAATGACAATTCCTGACAAATCCTTTTATTTCCCACTTATTATTTTTAATGTCCAGAACATTGCCTCCAGTCCCATAATCTGTACTTAATTTTTCAGAGCTTCCCCGTTTCTCTAATCTTTGTTCGCTAAGTGTAATTCTAGCTTTAGTGTCAACATGTGTCTTTTTTCCCCCATTGTTTCACCATTTCTTATACAAACTTCTTTTAAATTATCAACTCTTTTAACATGTGCACACTGATTAAACTGAGAAAACTGAGCTTGTTTTCACAAAAAAGGCAGGCTATAACAATGGAAGCAGTACTCTGGCATGCGGCGAGTCATTATAGTTGACCCCTCTCTCAGCAAGTACCAGAAATAAGGCACTTTCAGTAGAAATGTGCCCGAATAGCAGATGAATAGTCAGGCATTTACTGTATTTTGATAGCACAGGACCACATTACTGTTAGTCACTGCCAGAGTCATTAAGGGTTGGTTGGCTCTTCCTGAATAAATACTGCAGCTTTTGTGAATGTGTTCACTTCGAGTGATTTCCTGTTATGTTTAGTGACAGGGATCCAAACAAGTTTATGGAAATAGCTTTCGGTATATGAATTGTCCGAAAAAGTAAAGGTTCTAAATTCAAAATGTAGTGTTGCACTCTGGCACCATGACCTTTAACTCTTTAAATCTTCTGTTTAGCATTTGTTCCATCATGACGTTCAGTTGCTTGGTGCTACCATTGACCCTTCTTTTGAGACATGAATGGGTTGGTGAAGATCTTCAGTCTTTCTGCCAAGCTCTTTCACAGTTCTGTTTACATTAGCCAATTGCTTGTCAATTTTACATGATAGCTCCATCTTTAAATTGGGCATTTGCATCTTGATTTCTTCCATCACAGAGCTCACTATCATTATTCCCCTTCCCATCTTGTCCATTCAATAATTTTTATTCTTGAATTCAAATTTCATTTCCATCTCCATATTCTACATTCTCAGTTTCATTTTCTCCATACTTTCCAATGATTTTTCAAGCTTTATGTTTTTGTGGACTTCATATCCCACTGCTGACACTAGTGTAACAAATGAGAACACCAGTTAGCGCCAATCACACTTTATTTGACTCTTAAGTAGTTAGTGTAGTGCCAAGGTTACACCGTTGTGATTCACAGTGATGCCATTCCATTGACTGCCGCTTTGATTCAGGTTAAAAAAAATGAACCCACGTTTCGTCTCTAGTAACAATTTTTTCCAGAAACTCCTCTCCCTCCAAATTGAAGCGCTGCAAGTGTTCGGAGGCTATTATTTTCCTTGTTTCTTTGTTTTGGGCAGTTAACATTCTTGGTACCCAACGTGAACAAACTTTTGAGTAACCCAGTTGTTGAATAATCGTCATCACACTGCCTTTACTGAGGGAGGTAATGCGACACAATCCACCTGTTGTTATCCGGCGATCACCACGAATGATCTCATTGACTTGCTGAATGTTGCATGGAGTCACCGGCCTGCCGCTGCCAATAGTGTTTGCCCTTCAGCTTCGTTACAGCGATGAACCCATCATCTAACACTGCTGACATCCACCGTTGCATCACCATACACATTTTTTAGCCTTTTGTGAATGCGAATTGGCGTTTCACCTTCTGCAGTCAAAAATTCAATCACAGAACGCTGTCTAATACGAATGTCGATGTCAGCCATTTTGCAAGAGGATGCAGTGCTGCCATCTGTTGACTTAGGAAGTTACTACTGCAGGGGATTGGAGAAGAAGGTTTGAGGATTTGCGCCAAATTCAAATTTTTCACATAACTAACTTATTTAAGGAAAAAAAATAGGAGGCATTACTTATTGACCCACCCTCGTATCTATGTTATAGTCAAATACCATTTAATTCAGTTCTACTCTTTTTGTTTGGGTGAGACCACCTGCGTTCCATTGTAGAATTCTGATGTTAGATCTTCCATTAATATAATGTTTTGGTTCTTGAGAAGTAGTCCCCGCCCGGAGATCCGAATGGGGGACTATTTTAACTCCGGAACATTTTACCCCTTGAGTCATATTTCATAAATATTGAAGAGACTTAGCAGTAATAGTAACCGTTTTTTTAGAGAGCACCATATTTTTATGTTTTGGCAGTCACATCGCTCTCTCACAACCCCCAGAATGTCTGGAGGACCACATCTGTCGTTGGTTTACGGATCTCACTGACCTGACCGGGAGAGTTATCAAAGTAAATTCACCGACCATATCCTCTGATTACCAATCAGAGGACGTATTACATGCCAGGACAGGTCAGCATGTTAGGGGTTAAGGTTTTATAGAGAAAGTAGAGAAATGGAGAGGTGGGAAAAATAAAGACTCCCTAGCCCTCAGGAACCATAACAGCATTGGGGTCGGAAGAGAACAAGAGATGACCAAGGTAAGGTCAGATACAAAAGTTACAGTGAGGAGCAAAACACCAGTAAGTGGAAGTAATGTTCTACTCAGCTTGGGTACCTTGTGGTCACTATCCACATATCCCCTAGACACCAGTAAGTGGAAGTAATGTTCTGCTCAGCTTGGGTACCTTGTGGTCACTATCCACATATCCCCTAGACACCAGTAAGTGGAAGTAATGTTCTGCTCAGCTTGGGTACCTTGTGGTCACTATCCACATATCCCCTAGACACCAGTAAGTGGAAGTAATGTTCTGCTCAGCTTGGGTACCTTGTGGTCACTATCCACATATCCCCTAGACACCAGTAAGTGGAAGTAATGTTCTGCTCAGCTTGGGTACCTTGTGGTCACTATCCACATATCCCCTAGACACCAGTAAGTGGAAGTAATGTTCTGCTCAGCTTGGGTATCTTGTGGTCACTATCCACATATCCCCTAAACACCAGTAAGTGGAAGTAATGTTCTGCTCAGCTTGGGTACCTTGTGGTCACTATCCACATATCCCCTAGACACCAGTAAGTGGAAGTAATGTTCTGCTCAGCTTGGGTACCTTGTGGTCACTATCCACATATCCCCTAGACACCAGTAAGTGGAAGTAATGTTCTACTCAGCTTGGGTACCTTGTGGTCACTATCCACTAGACACCAGTAAGTGGAAGTAATGTTCTGCTCATCTTGGGTACCTTGTGATGCTATCCACATATCCCCTAGACACCAGTAAGTGGAAGTAATGTTCTGCTCAGCTTGGGTACCTTGTGCTGCTATCCACATATCCCCTAGACACCAGTAAGTGGAAGTAATGTTCTGCTCAGCTTGGGTACCTTGTGATGCTATCCACATATCCCCTAGACACCAGTAAGTGGAAGTAATGTTCTGCTCAGCTTGGGTACCTTGTGGTCACTATCCATATATCCCCTAGACACCAGTAAGTGGAAGTAATGTTCTACTCAGCTTAGGTACCTTGTGGTCGCTACCCACATATCCCCTAGACACCAGTAAGTGGAAGTAATGTTCTGCTCAGCTTGGGTACCTTGTGGTCACTATCCACATATCCCCTAGACACCAGTAAGTGGAAGTAATGTTCTACTCAGCTTAGGTACCTTGTGGTCACTATCCACATATCCCCTAGACACCAGTAAGTGGAAGTAATGTTCTGCTCAGCTTGGGTACCTTGTGGTCACTATCCACATATCCCCTAGACACCAGTAAGTGGAAGTAATGTTCTGCTCAGCTTGGGTACCTTGTGGTCACTATCCACATATTCCCTAGACACCAGTAAGTGGAAGAAATGTTCTACTCAGCTTGGGTACCTTGTGGTCACTATCCACATATCCCCTAGACACCAGTAAGTGGAAGTAATGTTCTACTCAGCTTGGGTACCTTGTGGTCACTATCCACATATCCCCTAGACACCAGTAAGTGGAAGTAATGTTCTGCTCAGCCTGGGTACCTTGTGGTCACTATCCACATATCCCCTAGACACCAGTAAGTGGAAGTAATGTTCTACTCAGCTTGGGTACCTTGTGGTCACTAGCCACATATCCCCTAGACACCAGTAAGTGGAAGTAATGTTCTACTCAGCTTGGGTACCTTGTGGTCACTATCCACATATCCCCTAGACACCAGTAAGTGGAAGTAATGTTCTACTCAGCTTGGGTACCTTGTGATGCTATCCACATATCCCCTAGACACCAGTAAGTGGAAGTAATGTTCTGCTCAGCTTGGGTACCTTGTGGTCACTATCCACATATCCCCTAGACACCAGTAAGTGGAAGTAATGTTCTGCTTAGCTTGGGTACCTTGTGGTCACTATCCACATATCCCCTAGACACCAGTTAGTGGAAGTAATGTTCTGCTCAGCTTGGGTACCTTGTGGTCACTATCCACATATCCCCTAGACACCAGTAAGTGGAAGTAATGTTCTGCTCAGCTTGGGTACCTTGTGGTCACTATCCACATATCCCCTAGACACCAGTAAGTGGAAGTAATGTTCTGCTCAGCTTGGGTACCTTGTGATGCTATCCACATATCCCCTAGACACCAGTAAGTGGAAGTAATGTTCTGCTCAGCTTGGGTACCTTGTGGTCACTATCCACATATCCCCTAGACACCAGTAAGTGGAAGTAATGTTCTGCTCAGCTTGGGTACCTTGTGGTCACTATCCACATATCCCCTAGACACCAGTAAGTGGAAGTAATGTTCTGCTCAGCTTGGGTACCTTGTGGTGCTATCCACATATCTCCTAGACACCAGTAAGTGGAAGTAATGTTCTGCTTAGCTTGGGTACCTTGTGGTCACTATCCACATATCCCCTAGACACCAGTAAGTGGAAGTAATGTTCTACTCAGCTGGGTACCTTGTGGTCACTATCCTCATATCCCCTAGACACCAGTTAGTGGAAGTAATGTTCTGCTCAACTTGGGTACCTTGTGGTCACTATCCACATATCCCCTAGACACCAGTAAGTGGAAGTAATGTTCTGCTCAGCTTGGGTACCTTGTGGTCACTATCTACATATCCCCTAGACACCAGTAAGTGGAAGTAATGTTCTGCTCAGCTTGGGTACCTTGTGGTCACTATCCACATATCCCCTAGACACCAATAAGTGGAAGTAATGTTCTGCTCAGCTTGGGTACCTTGTGATGCTATCCACATATCCCCTAGACACCAGTAAGTGGAAGTAATGTTCTGCTCAGCTTGGGTACCTTGTGGTCACTATCCACATATCCCCTAGACACCAGTAAGTGGAAGTAATGTTCTGCTTAGCTTGGGTACCTTGTGGTCACTATCCACATATCCCCTAGACACCAGTTAGTGGAAGTAATGTTCTGCTCAGCTTGGGTACCTTGTGGTCACTATCCACATATCCCCTAGACACCAGTAAGTGGAAGTAATGTTCTGCTCAGCTTGGGTACCTTGTGGTCACTATCCACATATCCCCTAGACACCAGTAAGTGGAAGTAATGTTCTGCTCAGCTTGGGTACCTTGTGGTCACTATCCACATATCCCCTAGACACCAGTAAGTGGAAGTAATGTTCTGCTCAGCTTGGGTACCTTGTGGTCACTATCCACATATCCCCTAGACACCAGTAAGTGGAAGTAATGTTCTGCTCAGCTTGGGTACCTTGTGGTCACTATCCACATATCCCCTAGACACCAGTAAGTGGAAGTAATGTTCTGCTCAGCTTGGGTACCTTGTGGTCGCCATTCACATATCCCCTAGACACCAGTAAGTGGAAGTAATGTTCTGCTCAGCTTGGGAACCTTGTAGTCACTATCCACATATCCCCTAGACACCAGTAAGTGGAAGTAATGTTCTGCTCAGCTTGGGTACCTTGTGGTCACTATCCACATATCCCCTAGACACCAGTAAGTGGAAGTAATGTTCTGCTCAGCTTGGGTACCTTGTGGTCGCCATTTACATATCCCCTAGACACCAGTAAGTGGAAGTAATGTTCTGCTCAGCTTGGGTACCTTGTGGTCACTATCCACATATCCCCTAGACACCAGTAAGTGGAAGTAATGTTCTGCTCAGCTTGGGTACCTTGTGGTCGCCATTCACATATCCCCTAGACGGAGACCCCTGAGTACATATACAAAAAATGTAGATATTGCTAAAATACACAATTTATGTCTGAATAAATTTTCTTGTAAGGTGAACCATTTCGGAGATATTCCTAGTTATATGTGTGAGTTTCAGAAAACTTAAAACTTTTGTGAAATGGGTCATCTTTGTTCATTTTTTTATATGTTAAGTGTGCAAAGACAACAGAATCTCAAAGCTTTAAAACATTTGATTATCACACAATTTCCCTTGTACCTACAATTAAATAACCAATAAGATAATTTGTACAAATGTTTATCTCAACACGAAGAAGATAGAGGCATAAGAGTTTGTAAGAATGGTTAATACAAGAGTAGAGAAAGTCATGTGAGTGCAACACATCAGATTTTTTGAATAATGGTTTGCATGAATCTGTAAAGCTAGCATGTAACATTATGCATATTATGTTTTTTTGAATTTTAAAAAACTGTTTCCCTTCCAGATGCATTTCCCCATAATATTGTACTATAGGCCAAGATCAAATAAAAATAGCCATAATAATTATACTGTGGTAAAGACAAAAGAGTCCAGTTACTTTTCTACCACTTTATTGTCTCCAAAAAGTTTACTCGAAATATAGTTTTCTGCAGGTCACTAACACAGTCTATATAGTCATTCATGATATTACAACTCACAGCTGTTTACTTATTCATAACTTTGACTCACTCCTTTCAGTGCCTTTCTCCACTTTCTGTGTCTCTCATACACTAATTACACAAATACACAGTTCTCTTTTACTGATGTTAACACACTGTAGTGTCTTTTATGATATTGCAACTCACAACTGTTTTTTTCTCATAACCTTGCTCAGTCCTTTCTTTGCTTTCTCTGTCTCTCATACACTTACTACAATGTTACAATCACATGAAACTTGAATCTTCTTGCCGTCATCTGGTGTCTTTCGTGATGACACACACACACACAGCGACTAATATCTGTAACAGTAAACTCACTGGCCTCCTTGTATAGTGGAGATGATGTGACATGGATCTTTCTTGAACTCCGCAAACATGCCACCAGTTACACTCCTGTATTTTGGTGAAAACTGGAGAAAACCCTTTTATGTAGATGTTTCTATTGTTAGTCACGGACACACAAACAATTGCACAAAGCAGAATGACCTTGAATGCGTTTGTCTGCTCACCGGCTGGGCTTGTGAAATTAAAAAATTATTTTCTTGTTTAACGACGCTGTCAATTGCCAGGATCACATCAGCGTCGCCGGTGTGCCGGAATTTTGTCCCGCAAGAGTTCTTTTACATGCCAGTAAATCTACTGACTTGGAGCTGTCGTTTTTAAGCACACTTAAAAACCATCGGCCTGGGCCAGGTTTGAACCCGTGACCTTGGGATCAGTAGGCCAGCGTCTAACCAACTGAGCCACCCAGACCGACAAGCTGGGCTTGTGGTATGAAGCACTCCAGTCCCAGTGGTGCTTGGTTATGTGCCGAGCGTGGCATCACAATACATTTGATTATAGGTAAATTAGGAATACAGGATAGTCAGCTGTTTGAAATGTGCATTGCTATTTGAAGGCTTAGAAATTCCATACTCTTAACTTAAAGTTTATGTCTAACTTATATGATTTGCCATTTATATAAAAGTAAATAAAATTTGTTCAGAATGAAGACGACTTCATGGACTATTAAAAAAAAATTACAAAATGGTTAAAATGTTTTCTCAATGTAAAAGGCTGTTTGTGTTGAGGGGCGGGGGGTGTGTTTGTGGAAACTCTTTTTGTTGTCTCTGTAACAAGTGGATTTAAATGCAAGTGTGGTATTTGTAGGAGTGAGTTTTTTTATTTTTATTTGATTTTGGGGAGCCCCATGATATGTATTGCAGTGACATGTTATATTGAACACACACTATTACAGTGCATGCAATGGTAGAGATGCATAATTTGTGATATTGTCTACAGGGTGAGAATGTATGATAACGAAAAAATGGAACCTCTCACACCAAAGAAACTGAAGCGACTGGAGAAAAAGAAGAAGAAAATAGCCGCGTTTTTGGAAATAGCGAAATTGAACGACAGAGATAGAGAGGTAAGTGTAACTTTGAATATCACTAGCAACCTCCTCTATGAATTTGAAATAATTGGAACCTATGTACAGTGAAGCAAATATGGAAAATTAATCAGAGTTGTAAAATGTCAACGACCAGTCATAAAATTCACTTTAGGAAACAACATAGATATTTACTATCTTTTTGGGCCTAAAACTCACCAGAATTAATGACAAAGTAACATTCAGAATCTACAGAAAAAGCACACATATAAAGACAACAGTTATGACTAGATCACACAAACATGCCACAAATTTACAAATTGGTAAAGTAGCAGGAGTATAAGAAAGAATACAGATACATATTAAACACTGCTAAATATTTTAGAGGCAGAACTGGAACTTAAAAAATTCAATGCCACAGCTGGGATTTGAACTATAGACCCTCCACTTACTAGACGGGTGCTCTAACCATTAAGCCACTGTGACAACCTGCCAGAATGACAGAAATGGTTTGAGAATTCAATGTCATTTGGCAGGTTGTCACAGTAGTTTAATGGTTAGAGCTCCCGCCTGGTAAGCAGAGTGTCTGGTTCAAATCCCAGCTATGGCATTGAACTTTTAAGTTCCAGTTCTGCCTCTTAAACATTGCCCACACACGGCTTGTGTGTTTAAAAACACCAACCGTAAGTTTGTTGGCATAAATAAACAATAATTACCATTTGAAGGTTATTTAATCCCGGGACATAAAGTACTTACGATAGTAAGTCACCATTGGGGTAATTGTCTCTGATGTGAGACTGCCTTTGTGGTGAGAAATACAAATTGGTTGGCAGTGGTGTGCATTCAACCCCAGCTACCCCAGCACTGCTGGGGTAACTGATTTATTTACAAGTTTGAAATTAAAATAATTTTGTCATATCTCAATCAAATACGCACATCGAACTTGAACATTACGGTACTTAAGATTCAAATTCCCGCCCCGCCATTAGGTGGCTGTTACTCTTGGCGACTGGGCTTGTTTCAAAGGAATACTCCTTACAATACCAGCTAGCCTACGAGTGCTGTATTGACACATACGTGTCTTGTATAGAGCCCTAGCTAGCGTAGCTCTGGTTGCCAACCGACAGCAGACAAGTGTGTATTCGATTGGTTAGTTCAGTTTCATTGCAGCTAGCTAGGCTTTGACATCATAGAGCAGAGCCTAGTCGATCGGTTGCATATCGATATGGAAAGCTTGAATGAGAGATAGCGATACACGCAAGCGTAGCAACCCTGCAATAATGGTGTCTTTTTATAGGACATAGCACAATAATGCAAATGATATGAAAAGTACATATATTTAAAATTGTTAACTAACATTAAACAATTTTAGTAAGAAATGACTTAAATGCTTTTTTTTGTTTTGTTTTGTTTTGTTTTGTTTTGTTTTGTTTTGTTTACAAAAGTGACCCCCATTAACAAAATGGAAATAAACAGGGGAAAATATAAGTTGGTCATCATGCAGATCAGATCAGACTTATAGTGTTGTTGCCACAAGTTTGAAAGTTCGTTTGAGCCCAGCGGAAACTAAAAGGCAAAGATTGCATTGTTTTATATGTGTTTCTGTTAAAGTATTTAGTAAATGTGACAGGTGAATTCATTGAAAATGAATGCGAGTGACTATAATAGACGATATGCAAAAGAGGCCATTTTTATATATTTATATGGGTTATAATGAGCTAAGGGTATGGTAGATATCAGAAAAGTATTTAGGATAACAAATACCTCTACTGTTTATAACGTGACCATTTTGGAATAAGGATTATTTATTTTAAAGTGTAGGATGATTTTTTCAGTTCCGTAACCTATACAGCTGGGGTAATTGTTGTGACCACTGCACGCCACTGTTGGTTGGTGAATCCAATGTCATTCTGGCAGGTTGTCACAGTAGCTTTTAGAGCCCCTGCCTGGTAAGCAGAGGGTCTGTGCTTTAAATCCCAGCTGTGGCATTGAATTTTTCAGTTCCAATTCTATCTCAAACTTAGTTACTGTTTTTGTTACTTTGTAACTGTTACTACTCACTGGTTAATTTGTATTTGTTACTTTTGTAAACATTGATGGATAACTAGTCACTTTGTGCTTGTTGCTTCATTAACTGTACATTAAGGTAACCATTTTTATTTTCTGTCTATCCCCACCCAATACCGTGCAACTCTGCAGGAAATGGTAATGGAGAAAAATGTAGCTTACAAAATGTGTTGTAAACGAGATCTGTAACTAGTACCACTACTGTATCACTGACTCTGACATTTGGTGCAACTGAGAGAGGCAGTGTTGCCAGCTCTTGCCACTACTGTATCACTGACTCTGACATTTGGTGCAACTGAGAGAGGCAGTGTTGCCAGCTCTTGCCACTACTGTATCACTGACTCTGACATTTGGTGCAACTGAGAGAGGCAGTGTTGCCAGCTCTTGCCACTACTGTATCACTGACTCTGACATTTGGTGCAACTGAGAGAGGCAGTGTTGCCAGCTCATGCCACTACTGTATCACTAACTCTGACATTTGGTGCAACCGAGAGAGGCAGTGTTGCCAGCTCTTGCCATTACTGTATCACTGACTCTGACATTTGGTGCAACTGAGAGAGGCAGTGTTGCCAGCTCTTGCCATTACTGTATCACTGACTCTGACATTTGGTGCAACTGAGAGAGGCAGTGTTGCCAGCTCTTGCCATTACTGTATCACTGACTCTGACATTTGGTGCAACTGAGAGAGGCAGTGTTGCCAGCTCATGCCACTACTGTATCACTAACTCTGACATTTGGTGCAACCGAGAGAGGCAGTGTTGCCAGCTCTTGCCATTACTGTATCACTGACTCTGACATTTGGTGCAACTGAGAGAGGCAGTGTTGCCAGCTCTTGCCATTACTGTATCACTGACTCTGACATTTGGTGCAACTGAGAGAGGCAGTGTTGCCAGCTCTTGCCATTACTGTATCACTGACTCTGACATTTGGTGCAACTGAGAGAGGCAGTGTTGCCAGCTCTTGCCATTACTGTATCACTAACTCTGACATTTGGTGCAACCGAGAGAGGCAGTGTTGCCAGCTCTTGCCATTACTGTATCACTGACTCTGACATTTGGTGCAACTGAGAGAGGCAGTGTTGCCAGCTCTTGCCACTACTGTATCACTGACTCTGACATTTGGTGCAACTGAGAGAGGCAGTGTTGCCAGCTCTTGCCACTACTGTATCACTGACTCTGACATTTGGTGCAACTGAGAGAGGCAGTGTTGCCTACTCTTGCCACTACTGTATCACTGACTCTGACATTTGGTGCAACTGAGAGAGGCAGTGTTGCCAGCTCTTGCCATTACTGTATCACTGACTCTGACATTTGGTGCAACTGAGAGAGGCAGTGTTGCCAGCTCTTGCCATTACTGTATCACTGACTCTGACATTTGGTGCAACTGAGAGAGGCAGTGTTGCCTGCTCTTGCCACTACTGTGTATACATGTGCTGTCTCTTTCTGAAAAACCACTAGCCATAACAAGGATATTGCAGTAAACTAAAGCATACAGCTACTGATGATACGTGTTCCACTTACAACAGATCTGGCAACAGTGGAAAATGCAGTGTGCGCACATGGGCAGAAAACCTGTGATTGGTGCTAGCAAACAACTGTAGCACTGTAACCTTGCCTGTGTTGGTTTCTTTTCTTTCGCATTGTGTTTTGCCTGTAGCTAAGCTCAAAGCAACAACAGTAAACTATATTTATTAAAATGTTACAAGAAATCAAATTGTTGATGTATCCATTGAAATGAAAGAGAATAACTTTCCTTTGTTGCATAAATTGACAGCAGTAGTATTACTAAAGGTGATCATTCTGATATGTGACTATCTCTTTCTTTACCCTGGGGCGCAAATGACCAACTTGTCGACGGGCTCTTAAACATCACTCACTCTTACTCTTGGCGGCACCGTGGCCGAGCGGTTAGCGCGCTCGCCTACCACCTAGGCAGCCCGGGTTCGATCCCAGGGACCCGCATATGGTATTCGTGGTGGACGAAGCGGCGTCAGGGCGGGTTTTCTCCGGGTCCTCCGGTTTGCCCCGCCATCTCATTCCACCGGTGCTCCATCTTCATTCCATGTGTCATCAGTGTCACCGCCTGCGGTGCCGTAGTAGTAAAAGCGGGTTTTAAACACTACAACAACAACAACAACTCTTACTCTTATCAAACATCTGGGCCAAAGATACAGCACTGGTACTACAACTTATCTTTCATCTGGTGTATTGACATTATAAGTATTGTCTCTATGGTGATAAAACATATCAAAGGAAAGAGGAAATTTGAGTTTATAAGGTTGCACAAAAAGCTTGCTATTTAGTCTTTCCTTAAATTGATAACTGCCAGTGGAAACTTATACTGATATGTGTATAGTTGCAGAAACAACTCTTAAACCTGCATTGATCACTTTTGCAGGCGAAGATTGTGACAGTCCTTCAGCCCAACATGAACCATGACCTTGAGAGCTATGACGGCATCGAAACCATTCTTTCACCAGATGGTCCATCCAGGAAACGCCAGAAAAAAGATCTGGAGCCAGACACTGTGGTAAATACCTCCATATCAGCTGTTGGGATAGATAGAGGATCCACTTATATCACTGCCAAATAAAACAATTAAAAAGAACACGTACCGCAATGGCCCGTTGCAGGCCAAGGCTTACTACCCAGCTGCATCGTCCCCCCTCTACCCACCTCAGGCAGAACTGGAGGGTGGGACGTGGTCAGCACCCTGAGCCCTTCCAGCTACTTATGCGGCCTTTACAGCCTGGGGTCACTACTTCTTTATCAAGTAGCTTCTCAGTTGGCCCCACCGGGACCTAACAAGGCTGAGTGCACCCCCTGCAAGACCTGCCAGCAGAGGATTGAACCCAGATCCTCCGTGCCAGAGGCAGGTGCACTACCACTGTGCTATTGAGGTGCTCAAATAAAACAATACTTGACAGGTAGAATTGGAACTGAAAAATTCAGCACCACAGCCGGGATTTGAACCACAGACCCTCCATTCACCAGGCAGGTGCTCTAACCATTAAGCTACTGTGACAACCTGGTAAGCAGAGGGTCTGTGGTTCAAATCCCAGCTGTGGCATTGTATTTTTCAGTTCCAGTTCTACCTCTCAAACATTGCCCACACATGGCTTGTGTGTTTAAAAACAGTAAGTTTATTGGCCAAAATAAATAATATTTACAGAAATAGTTTCATTACACATTTCCTTGTAAGTCAAGAGGAAATTGAAATTTAGTTTTTATTTATGTACGTTCTTTAACTTGTGTGGTTCACAGTGTCCTATTCTATATTGGACGTAAAGACTTTTTGTTCAGTGTTCTTTATCAGGCTTGAAGTTCTTTTATGTGCTGTAAACCTACGACATAGGACCACCGGCTTTACTTCCCTACTGAAGAAAGCCATACTAAGAATTTTTGTGGGTATAAGAATCACAGGAAACAAAAGAAAGGTGATTTAGTACTTCAGACAATTTATGACAAAGTTTTAGATTATTTAAACCAGTGGCAACACACATTTCTGAAATACTTAATGCCACAAAAGGAAATATATTGATATACGTTGTATGTTTTGATAATATACAGTTTTCTTGATGTAAGTATTAAACTGTATCACCTACTTATAATAGGTAGAGGAAATATTGCATTCCATTCAAACATTTAGCTTATAATATGCGCAACTATGAGTTTTAAAAAAAAGGCATTTTTACTTTCTCTACTACATATAGTAATTAGGGAAAGAATTGTTTTCCACCCAAAGTTCAATATCAAGATTTCAGCAGAAATGTGTTTTGGGACTCCCTGATTCTAGAAAGAGGATTTTCAGAAAAATGTCCATATGCATGAATGTGCACGCCATAACTCAAAAAGAAAAGTGGCAATTAATTGTTCTTTCACTCTCTCAGACTAATGCCATAGCCAGGATTTGAACCATAGATATCCAGTTGCTCTAATCTCTGAGCTACTGATGCAACGTGCCAGCATGACATTACATTTTGTGTGTTTAGTGGGGAAAATGTGAGTCAGTTGAGTTATGTTGTGCGATAGCTCAGGAATTAGAGCAGCTGGACAAATGGCATCTGATTCTACCATTCCAATCAGTGTGTAAGTTGGGCACCTCCCCTGCCCCCCCGAATTACCATATATTAGTTGCAGTGTTTATGATGAGTCACATTAAGCAATGGTAACAAATAAAAACAAAATGGCGAGGGCTAGGATTTTCACCAATTAAAGTCTTAATTTCATTAAAAGTAACTTTATTTTATGTTTTGAGCAAACTGAAGGTTGTAACAAATCTTAGAGACTATAACCTTCAGTTATCTTACTATCTGTTGAAAGTTCCTCAATTCCAGTGCAGAGAATGAGCTGGATATAGCTTGAAACCCAGGGTCAGCAAATCATACTAAGATAAGTGAAGTTTTAAGTTTCTAATTTGTTCTTACTTTAGAATCTTGTTGCTTCACTGTTAATAGCTTCAATTTTTCCTTATTTAACATGATCCCTATTTTTCAAAATGAATATCTTTTCCCAAACCGTTAAACTACGGATCCATTTAATTGTTTTAATAATTTAACGTCTGGATTTATTTAATGATTAAATAACCAAAAATGATCCTCCACAACTGATTTATCAATCTGTTTATATTTAATATTTCTAAAATGCTCCTTCATTCTGGTTTCTAAATGACGTTTAGTTTTACCAATCTAAACCCTGTCACAATCCAAACTGCTAAATTGATAAATGGCAGATTTTTCTAATTTGGAGTTTGATCCTATTTAGAAAAATATAGTAAATTTTGTATTCTAAATTTATTTTGAGGCACCAAAGTTATTCCATATTCTTTAAAAAAAGTTTGTCAATTTTTTATTAGCCCAAGGATCATAAGTAAACTTTTTAAAACTACAATCTTATTTTATTTTCTTGAGGGTAGAAATTTCTTTAACAGCCTTTTGATATTTAAATGTTGTTGTTAGCTAATGCTGGATTTTTGACAGTGAAGTCCTTAATCCTCTTGCTACCTTTTTATGTATAAAATCTGTATTAAAACCATTAATTACTGCAGTTTTAATAATGTGTTTATATTCTCGCATTCTTCCTTATTAAGGGGTATATCTATTAACCTATAAATTGAACTACTGAAAACAGTAAATTTATCTGAAAGAGGATTAAAGCTCTAATTTTTTATGTAATTATCGTATGAGTAGATTTTCTATAAATGTCAAAATTCAATTTATTGTTATGTTTTTTAATTTTTAAATCTAGGTACGGAAGGTACCCATTTTCCAAAGTGATGTATGGCTTTATCTTGTAAATTTAGAAGTTTTAAAGCATAATTTATCTGTTTCTCAGAGACCACAGCAAAACTGTCATCCACATATCTACACCATATTTAAAAATTGGAGGGAATAATTTTGTAATTTCTATTTCAAAAAAGCTCATGAAAAGTTTAGCAAAAAGTGGTGAAAGTGTACTACCCATTGCCTAATCAGAAGTTTGTTGAAAAAAAATGTCCATTAAAACTTAAGTGATTTAGATGTTATGATGGTGACCAGTATAAACAAGATTCACACTGATGATACATTAGAATTTAATGTGAAACTGCAGTCTGCGCTGGAATTGAACTTTCAGCAGATAGTAAGATAAGTGAAGCTCATAGTTTCTAAGATTTGTTAAAACCTTTAGAATTTATTTTATGTTTTAAAATAGAAACAAATCACAAATTTAGTTAATCATATTTGTAAAACTACCATCTGAAAACATTCAGGTTACTCCCATGGCAAAGTTTCTCCTTTTAATCACCTCCAACCTGAAGCATATATGGCATCACTTTCATAACAATCTTTTTTTTTGTCTAATCTGTATTTATATCCATGTTTATATATATTTAGCATTATTTCCTCTCCACGTGATCGTTGGCAGATTGTTTATTCTTTCTTTTGTTACCAATTTACAAGAATTGTGCATGTTTTATTTTATCACAACACACTTCTATTATTTATTTATGCCAACAAACTTACTGTTGGTGTTTTTAAACACACAAGCCGTGTGTGGGCATTGTTTGAGAGGTAGAACCGGAACTTAAAAATTCAGATGGTGATTACCATCTGAGGGTTGTTTGGTCCCGGGACATAGGGTACTTGCAGTGGTGGGTCGCCATTGGGGTGGTTGTCTCTAGTGTGAGACTGCCTTTGTGGTTTGCTGGGAGGAGTGCGAGCTGGTTTGAGAGTTCAGTGTCATTCTGGCAGGTTGTCGCGGTGGCTTGGTGGTTGGAGCGCCGCCTGGTGGGCGGAGGGTCTGTGGCTCGAATCCCAGCTGTGGCATTGAATTTTTAAGTTCCAGTTCTACCTCTCAAACACTTCTATTGATGATCCCGCACAATTACGCATCTTTTCTATAAGACACTCTTATCTGAATTCTTGTAAAGGATTAACTGTATACTCCCCTTGGTTACAAAACCTACAGTGATCGTTTTTCCTAAAATTTATATTTATAATCTATGTCGGCCATGCTCTACATTCCCATACCCCTTTGTACCTACAAGAAAATCATATAGAAACTGATAATCTGGGCTTGTGGGCCGTGGTCTAGTCAGGAAACTCCTTCCAGACGTTTCGTCCGAAGCTGCGTCGAACATCCTCAGTGGCAATTATTATTTATTTATGCCAACAAACTTACTGTTGGTGTTTTTAAACACCAACAGTAAGTTTGTTGGCATAAATAAATAATAATTACCATGTGAAGGTTATTTAATCCTGGGATATAAAGTACTTGCAATAGTAAGTCACCATTGGGGTAATTGTCTCTGATGTGAGACTGCCTTTGTGGTTTACCAGGAGAAATACGAACTGGCTTGAGAATTTAATGCCATTCTGGCAGTTTGTCGCAATAGCTCAGTGGTTAGAGCGTCCACCCGGCAAGCGGAAGGTCTGTGGTTCAAATCCCAGTTGTGGCATTGAATTTTTAAGTTCCAGTTCTACCTCTTAATCCTCAGTGGCGTTGCCTTAACACTCTCTTAGTCTCGGCGATGACTGTTGAAAATCGGTAATAGGATAATTTCTACTGGTGTTTATCTCTATTAAGAGTTAGCCTACCACCTAGGTGGCCCAGGTTTGATCCCATGGACCTGCATGTGATATTCATGGTGGACGAAGCTGCATCTGGGTGGATTTTCTCCGGTTTCCCCCGCCAATCATTCCACCAATTGCTCTATTGTCACCCTTCCAATCATCCATTTCACCTGCATTTCATATCCTTCTCTTCCTCACTCTCATACTTGAAGGTGTTCACTCTGTTTGGTACATAAGCTCCTGTGTTCCCTGACACGTCTGACTCTAGGCACTGACTTGTAAGTCCTACATAAGGGGAGGGTAATCACTTCCTCACTCTCATACTTGCAGGTGTTCACTCTGTCTGGTGCATAGGTTCCTGTGTTTCCTGACACGTCTGACTCTAGGCACTGACTTGTAAGTCCTAGATAAGGGGAGGGTAATCACTTCCTATGTAACTCTCATACTTGCAGGTGTTCACTCTGTCTGGTACATAGGTTCCTGTGTTCCCTGACAGACGTCTGACTCTATACACTGTCTTGTAAGTCCTACATAAGGGGAGGGTAATCACTTCCTCACTCTCATACTTGCAGGTGTTCACTCTGTCTGGTACATAGGTTCCTGTGTTCCCTGACAGACGTCTGACTCTAGACATTGTCTTGTAAGTCCTACATAAGGGGAGGGTAATCACTTCCTCACTCTCATACTTGCAGGTGTTCACTCTGTCTGGTACATAGGTTCCTGTGTTCCCTGACAGACATCTGACTCTAGACACTGTCTTGCAAGTCCTACATAAGGGGAGGGTAATCACTTCCTCACTCTCATACTTGCAGGTGTTCACTCTGTCTGGTACATAGGTTCCTGTGTTCCCTGACAGACGTCTGACTCTAGACACTGACTTGTAAGTCCTACATAAGGGGAGGGTAATCACTTCCTCACTCTCATACTTGCAGGTGTTCACTCTGTCTGGTACATAGGTTCCTGTGTTCCCTGACAGACGTCTGACCCTAGACACTGGCTTGCAAGTCCTACATAAGGGGAGGGTAATCACTTCCTCACTGTCATACTAGTTATATGGTAAATAGCTATAGAGAAGCAAAATGTATGTATAAGAAATTATGTTGGGTGGATATGACAGGCCTTGCCTCTGGTGCAGAGGACCTGGGTTCAATTCCCGGTACCAGCATGGGGATTTTATCCCCTCTGGGAGGACTGGCATGGGGTGCACTGAGCCTCGTTAGTCCAGGGAGGACCAATTGAGGAGCTAGTTGATGGAAAAGTAGCGGCCCCAGGTTGTGAAGACCACATAACTGGCCGGGAATAATCGGGACGCTGACCACGTACCACCCTCCAGTACTGTATCCTACCAATGACGCCTGTAGTGGGCCGAGGTGGGGGACACTGCGGCTGGGCAGTAGAGCTTGGCTCTTCATGGCTTAGCTTAGGCTTAGGATATGACAGGCTAAGAGCCTGAGCTGAATGTCATATTCAAGTATGTGTTAAACTAAAATAAAAAAAAAAAAATTTAAATTTATTATAAAATGAAACTTAACAATTAGACTCAATAATGCACTGTAAATATCAGAAATGACTATAATGATTAGAGATGTTTTGAATTTTCTGGGAATATTCTCTGAAGTTCTCGTCATTCTAAATGATTAACTATAAGAGACATGCAAAAATGCAAATATATGTAAAACAATGTATTTCAAATAGATGTTTCTATATTATGTCATTTCCAAGATACTCATTTGAATTTCAGAATACTTTTGTCATTGTTCGAAGTTCTTTTTGGGTAATGATGTCATAAAAAGAGTATGGTATTTTAAAGTTGTTTTCTAGTGCCTTGCATCTGGCAATGAAGCCATTAGCATTGGTATTTTAAAGTCAGCCCAGAGCAATTTGCTTTGAAACATTTGACTATAACTGCAGTCTCCTTGTATTCCTCTTGTATATATCAATGCTTATTTCAATTTATGACAACCAGAGAGTGATATTAGATTTTTAAACAATAACTAGTTGATTAAAGAAAGTTATTAGAATATAGTACATTAGATTGTTCTAGCTAGTATTTGATGTTCTGACATCTGTATTGGCAGATAGAGTCACAGAGCACAGAGCACCTTATGGAGAATGTGGTGAAGTTTGTTCTAGAAGATGAACAGTCTGACGAGAAGCCACCAGAAGTAACCCCAAGCAGCAAGAACGGCAAGGTGCAATTGTCTGGCGAGGAGTTCTTCAGGCTCAAACAGCAGCTTAAGGAGAGGAAAGCCAAGCTCAAGGTATGTCAGTCGATGTTATACAGCTGAGCTAATATGGCAGGTGTGTTTGTATCGCTGCTGAACCCGCCCTTCAGGCACAAACAGCAGCTCAAGGAGAGGAAAGCCAAGCTCAAGGTATGTCAGTCTATGTTATACAGCTGAGCTAATATGCCAGGTGTGTTTGTATCACTGCTGGACCGCCCTTCAGGCACAAACAGCAGCTCAAGGAGAGGAAAGCCAAGTTCAAGGTATGTCAGTCTATGTTATACAGCTGAGCTAATATGCCAGGTGTGTTTGTATCACTGCTGGACCGCCCTTCAGGCACAAACAGCAGCTCAAGGAGAGGAAAGCCAAGTTCAAGGTATGTCAGTCTATGTTATACAGCTGAGCTAATATGTCAGGTGTGTTTGTATCGCTGCTGGACCGCCCTTCAGGCACAAATAGCAGCTCAAAGAGAGCAAAGCCAAGCGAACCACGCAGCGTTGACACTTCACTGGAATCCACAGTCATAGTAGTGGCGTCATTAGTCCTCCAAACACCTATTCATGGTGTGAGCATCTTCCCAGCTGCCAACTGCTGAGCCTCACAGGATAGGTTTCTCTCTGGGGTAATTTTTTTCTTTTGTGGTGATGTCACTGCTTCCTCTATTCCTTGACCTTAAACACTCCGGTTATCAACCATGTTCTGTCTTGCCATCACATACAGCGCTAGTCACTCCCTGTCAGCTTTTCTGCTATCGAATCTCTGGTTTCATGTTGCAGTGTCATCTCCCCCGATTGAAATTGCTGACGCACATCCTCTTCTTGTTCCAATCTGTCCCATATGATTCCTTGCATATGGTATCTCCTTCAATCTATAGCTGCATATTTTGAATGATAGCTCTCTTGCCGGCCTGCCTAGCTTCCTTCATTCTCTGGATCAAATTCCTTTTCAGAGCACGTTGCTTTGGTGATAGATCTTTATTAATGTAAATATTTGTCCCTTTTAGATTTTTTGCCCTCCTTAGAATGTTGTATACCATATCCATTGACTCTAGCTTGACGATTATCATCCTTCTGTTTTCTCTTCTTCCAACACGGTAGGCTTCCACTGTGTCCCATCTTATTTCCATTCCCAATTTCTCTGATAAATTGTGTAGTATCTCTTGGTTTGGTCAAACCCCTCTTCTCTCTTCAACTCCAGAAAATACTAGATTAAAACACCAATGCTTCCAATCTCCCTCTATATTCTTCTATTTCTTTATTTATCCATTTCATGTCTTTCTTGAATTCTTCTTTTATGTCCTTGCCCAGTGATACCAGCGTGTCCTCTATGCCATCCAATTTCTTAAACATTGTATCCCATGTCTCATGAGATTCCATGGATCCAGGATTCATTTCCACACCACCAATTATTAATAATGTGATTATCACTATGCCCATAATTATCACATTAGCGAAATCTTCTTGTTTACTGTGGTCCGACCAATTTTTATTTTTGCTGAAAAAAGATCCAATTCTTGCACGTTAAGTTTCTGTACCTACTCCCATTCTCCCCTGTGTCATTTATCCTCTTACTGCTGGAGCTTCCTCTGCACACGTCCTTCCTCTTTGGCTGCTGGCTTAGCACTCTCACGCCTCATTATATAAAATAGACATGGAAATAAAACTACAAACATCTTACTGCCAAAAGCTTGAGTGAATAAAACATATTTTATTACCTTTGAATATATCCTAACCATTTAACAGCAGCATGAATTTGAAAATGATTACTGCTTATGTGTGTGAAAATGAGATGGACAATGTAAAATAATTTTCCACATTTTGATATACCTGAATGTTCTGCATTATGAATCAAACACGTTCAGTGCCCTGTAATATGTCCTACCATTTAACAATAGGCACTTTAAAGCTTTTAAAAAATTGTATGGCTAAAACATGTTTATTTTTATTAAAAAAGGTACATATTTACTGCAAGATACTTTTTTGCATAGTAAGACAGAAGAAAAAGTGGTGGTGCAACAGTGGTTCAACCCAGAAAAAGATTTGCAGCGCACCACAAAATCTGTTATGTATAAAAATATGTTAGTACTAATCAGTGCATTGTTTAGTAAGGTATCAGTGAACAATTAGTGTGATTGAAATGAGCTTTTCCTTATCTTAAAAAAACCAGGTGTTTTTACAGTCTGCAAGAGCTAACCTGGCACTTGACAGCTAGCTGATTCACTCACCTGCGAACGAGGCTAGCCCTTTCTCGTCCAATCGACCAATCATTGCACGATGTGTTTGTAACACGATTGGACAAGACAGGGCTAACCTCGTTCGTAGGTGAGTGAATCACGCAGCTGTCAAGTGCCAGGTTAGCTCTCGCCGACTGTAACTTAACTCAGTTTTTCTCCATTTTTAGAAAAGATGGGTTAGACCACTGTTGCCTGACCCCTCAGTTGCACTTTAAATAGAGAAAATGTCAGAACAAAAAGAGAAAAGTATTTATAGATGATCCTCACATCGTGACTTACCATCATTGATAAAAATAAAGCATTTACAAGAAAGTGGGAGAGGTATCTTCTACAAAGCCAGGTAGATAGTAACGTCACATTGACAAGAGTATTGTTTGAGAGGTAGAACTGGAATTTAAAAATTCAATGCCACAACTGGGATTTGAACCACAGACCTTCCGCTTACCAGGCGGCTGCTCTAACCAGTGAGCAGTTGTGGCATTGAATTTTTAAGTTCCAGTTCTACCTCTCAAATCTTTGCCCACACACGGCTTGTGTGTTTAAAAACATACTTTATATCCTGGGATATAAAGTACTTGCAATAGTAAGTCACCATTGGGGTAATTGTTTCTGATGTGAGACTGCCTTTGTGGTTTGCCAGGAGAAAATACGAACTGGCTTGAGAATTTAATGCCATTCTGGCAGTTTGTCACAATAGCTCAGTGGTTAGAGCGTCCGCCCGGCAAGCGGAAGGTCTGTGCTTCAAATCCCAGTTGTGGCATTGAATTTTTAAGTTCCAGTTCTACCTCTTAAACTTTGCCCACACACGGCTTGTGTGTTTAAAAACACCAACAGTAAGTTTGTTGGCATAAATAAATAATTACCATGTGAAGGTTATTTAATCCTGGGATATAAAGTACTTGCAATAGTAAGTCACCATTGGGGTAATTGTTTCTGATGTGAGACTGCCTTTGTGGTTTGCCAGGAGAAAATACGAACTGGCTTGAGAATTTAATGCCATTCTGGCAGTTTGTCACAATAGCTCAGTGGTTAGAGCGTCCGCCCGGCAAGCGGAAGGTCTGTGGTTCAAATCCCAGTTGTGGCATTGAATTTTTAAGTTCCAGTTCTACCTCTTAAACTTTGCCCACACACGGCTTGTGTGTTTAAAAACACCAACAGTAAGTTTGTTGGCATAAATAAATAATTACCATGTGAAGGTTATTTAATCCTGGGATATAAAGTACTTGCAATAGTAAGTCACCATTGGGGTAATTGTTTCTGATGTGAGACTGCCTTTGTGGTTTACCAGGAGAAAATACGAACTGGCTTGAGAATTTAATGCCATTCTGGCAGTTTGTCACAATAGCTCAGTGGTTAGAGCGTCCGCCCGGCAAGCGGAAGGTCTGTGGTTCAAATCCCAGTTGTGGAATTGAATTTTTTAAGTTCCAGTTCTACCTCTTAAACTTTGTCCACACACGGCTTGTGTGTTTAAAAACACCAACAGTAAGTTTGTTGGCATAAATAAATAATAATATATGTACATGCTTGATATGTTTACAGAGTATTCCCAAGTTTCGGCTTAGGACGGTAGGAGAGTTTGCAACATTGGCATTTCCAGAAGCAGAACGGACTCCCCTCTTTCTCAGTGATATTCAGCATTTACTGATGTACTCCATGTTGGGCCACTTCTCCCCATATTACCCTGGAAGGTAAGTTAGATCATACAACTGAAAGTGTGCAATTCATATCGGAACATTTCTCACACATTTCATATTTGGTGGAAATTAAGGGTAGTTACCAAGTGGGATGACTCAGGGAGCAACATCTGTGGCCTGCATTCAGGAAGTCACAGGTTCAATCCCCGTGGCCAGACTTCCTGACCCATGGGTTTTTAGGAGGTTTCCCCAGGTCGCCAGATAAATGCTTGGAAGTATTTCCATATCATCCACATTTCCTTACATTAATCATTTCATTTCATCCTTCATGACATTAGGTTTCTTTCAGGACTGGAAGTGTTGGCAAGGGTTGCGGCAGGGGAACAAATGCACTCTGGAAATCTCGTCCCCAGATTGGAGGGCAAGACTACTGGTTCCTGGACCCCCCCCCCCCCCCCACGGCATGGTACAAGCCCAAGGGGACAGGGGAGCTGGTTTCTGAGTCCCACACCCCCAACCCCCCTTGGGAGCACAAAGAGAAACTGGGGTGCTTCTAACTGGGAAAATGTAGGGATCCTGCCACCTGCTCTTTCATGACAACATTCTGGCAACCCTAAGGATTCATTTGACTCATCCTCCTCCTGGAGGGTGCCCCGTCATGGACATAGGCACAAAAGATTACCTTTCGGTCAAGGTACTAAATCCCACCCAGAAGTTTTCAGGGATAGTTAACTTAAACAGCCTTTGAATCAAAGCTTTAAACTTGTTAGGTAAAAGAAATACTATAGTGAGATATATATTTCATTGCAAACCAAAGGAGGGAAATAAACATGTTGTTAGCTAATGCTGGATTTTTGACAATGAAGTCATTAATCCTTGCGGAAATAAATATAGTGTTCATTACTTTCCTTAACTTACGAGGGTCACACTAAAAGTTGTGAGCAACCTATTATTAAAATTCCATTTGCAACACTATAACTAAAACAACTGCAGGATCATAATCTCCAGACTTTGCACTACATGTTGCCATATTGTGACACCATTACATCTATTACACAACCACAGGCCATATTTCCAAAATGGCAGACATTGATGTTTCATTTCAGCAGTGTACAGTCATTGAATTCTTTGTTAAAGAGGAAAAATCTACTGCTTAAATTCACTCCAGACATGAACATATTTTTACAGTGAAATCTCAACATCAAAATGTTGGGTCGAATGTAATAGTTGGTACATGTGTGTGACAGGTGGTGCCACTTGGAGAAGTTCAACCGTCTGAGTCACACTGTAATCCTGGTAGTGGAGGGAGTGTCGCTCTGCCATTATCAGGCTAACAAGGAGCTGTTCTCAGCCCTGACACAGCACTTCAGTAACAGAGTGGAGGTGGTGACGCCCCTTGCATACAACGGTAGTCTAGTGGAGGAACTAGCAGCAGTGCCCCTCACGTCAACACAGCGCCACAAACTCATACAAAGTAAGTGTTTACTTCTCTGTCTTTACCGATTATAATCTTCAAACTTCTCATGAGTAGAAGGACAAATTAAACAAAATAATCTCAAATACAACCTATCTAAGACTACATTAATCAATTTGAATCTAAGAAATGTAAATTATATACATAATACTCCACAATTATCAGAACACGGCATAGTTAGTACCAGTAAACATAATTTTTTAGGAAATCATACTGGATCAAAAGATGACTGGTCAGAACACACTAATTATATTTGCGAGAAAATAAGCAAATCGCTATATCTGCTCAGGCATTTTTCAAGTTTCTTAGAAGTAAGGGAATTGCAATTGATATATTATGGAGTCATATACCCACATATGATATATGTGCTGGAGCTCTGAGGATGCGGTGCTAAATCACACATGGAAAGACTTTTTAAATTACAGGAGAAAACAATCAGAACTACATATCACTTACACCCTAGGGAATCATGCAGGCAGTATTTTAGAGAAGAACAAATTCTTACAATATTTTCACTATATGTCTATAAAGCAATAATATATGTACTACAAAAAGACAACTTAAGAAACAATAATGTCCATCACTACAACACATGGCATAACTGTGACTTTTATAGACAAGGCTTTAGATTAAATATTAGCTACAAAGACCCTTGTGTAATGGGGCTATATCTTTATAATAAGTTACCAAATTCAATAAAGCAAATTAACATAACTAATACTTTTAAGTGTCAGCTCAAGAACTGTTTAATAAATAAGTCATTGTATAATCTAGATGAATTGTAAATTTGTAATTGAAGATGTATACTTTAGTTATGTAATTGAATTTGTCAAAACTGTATTGCAGTCTACTGACAATAAAGTTCAAAGGAATGTATTGCAAACATAAAACAGAAATAAACTCTTAAATTGCAGGAGTAAACACCAACAGAAGTTGCTTCTTGCTCAAAGCTGTAGAGGCTATAGAGTTTGCAAGTTCCAATACCAGGTTTAATGCTAAGTTTGTATTGTTGATAGAATATGGAAGTCTGGAGAAAGCTGTGAAACAAAGGGAAGATCTGTTCAAAGTTATGCGGGCCATATTTCCTGTGATCGAGGCCCCAAGGTCGTCTTTCTCAGACCAGAAGAGGCCAGAAGGAGATAAGTTCCCTCGTACGCAGCTGCTGTTGTCAGCCATGCAGTTGATAGAGGAGCGTTATCCTCTACCCATGAAGGGCAAGCTGCGATCTCGGTAAGTGCTTCATAGCTTGTAGGTGACTGGTTATTGTTTGAAGTATGACTAGCCAGTACCAACCTTCCATGACCAACATCCTGAAAGTGAAGAAATCCACTCTTTTCTTATTACTTTGACTTGTTTGTTGCATACTTAGAACATTAAACATATCATGCACACACCACACAGTTTTAACAAGCTACATAAAACCATTCACTAAGGTTTCAGTGCAAATACACATTTTGAGGTCCATTGAATCCAAAAAAGAATCATTTTGAGAGAAATGTCATAGTATGTCTGCAAGCATGATTTAATGTATACAAGCAAAAGAAAGACCAATGTACATTAATATGAGGGCCGTTCAGAAAGTAACCTCCGATCGGTCACAGTGCAGGTAATGGGGGGAGTAGCGATGCCATCTGTGCATTCACGCACTCAGCAGGTCAGTCTGCATCAAGCCATGGTCGAGTGAACGTCGTACCTGCGCTAGTTTAGTGTTTGTGGCCATTTGAAATGTGTGCTGCAATAGAAAACCCCGCCAAATGTGAAGTGTGTGCTGTTATAAGGTTTTTTACAGCCAAAGGATATTCTGCAGCAGCTATTCATCGTGAGCTTTGTGCCGTGTACGGACCAAGAGTTATGAGTGAAGGAGTGGTCCGTGAATGGGTACGTTTATTTAAAAGTGGACGAGAAAACGTTCATGATGAAGAGAGGATAGGTAGACCATCATTGGTGACGGACGAACTCGTTCAGACAGTTGATGCAAAAGTTCGTGAAAACCGACGTTTCACAATGTCGGAGTTGTCTACTGATTTTCCACAGATTTCTAAGACTCTCTTGTACGAGATAGTGACAGCAAGATTGGGTTACCGTAAGTTCTGTGCACGATGGGTGCCCAAAATTCTTACCGACCACCACAAAACTCAAAGAATGGCCTCTGCATTAGACTTTCTGTCACGTTATGAGGACGAAGGTGAACCATTGTTAAACAGAATCGTGACCGGGGACGAAACCTGGATTAAGTACGTGAACCCTGAGACAAAAGAACAATCAAAGTTGTGGGCACATTCAAATTCGCCTACCAAACCAATAAAAGCCCGGCAAGATTTTTCTGCCCGAAAATTGATGGCAACGGTGTTTTGGGATGCAAAAGGAGTGTTGTTGGTTGAATTCATGGAACGTGGGACGACCATTAATCAAGACGTGTACTGTGAAACACTAAAAAAATTACGACGGGCTATACAGAACAAACGCCCTGGTATGCTGACTTCCGGTATAGTTTTTTTTGCACGATAACGCCCGTCCTCACTCTGCTCGCAGAACAACAGCCCTTCTTGAGTCCTTCAAGTGGGACGTTGTCAACCATGCACCTTACAGCCCAGATCCGGCGCCAAGCGATTATCACCTCTTCATGCATATGAAGAAATGGCTCGGGTCCCAGCGGTTTGATGACGATGAAGAGCTCAAAGATGCGGTCACAGGCTGGCTCCAGGCACAAGCGGGTGATTTTTATGCAGAAGGAATTTCAAAGCTTGTGAACAGATACGATAAGTGCCTCAATCATTATGGAGACTATGTAGTAAAAGAGTGCAAAGATGTAGTTGTAAGATGTATATATTAAAATATTTTTATTTAACTTGGTGAATTTTTTGCAATCAACCGGAGGTTACTTTCTGAATGGCCCTCGTATGTTCCAAAGGCAAAATGTTGCTGATATGACCAATGTAGATTAAGGTATAGTATATAGTAGTATTAATTTCTGTTGTCTCTCGTGGAACATAGGGCATCTGGTCATCCTCTTCACCTCACTCCAGGTCTTGCCTTCTTCCATTGCTTCCATATGGACAGATCTCCGCCATGTTTGTTGGGGTCTTCCCAGCAGGTTCCACTCCAATGCTTCTCTCTCAATGACTTCACTTCCCTTCCTCAGTGTGTGTCCAATCCACTTCCATTTCCACTTCTTTATTTGCATGGCTATCTCAAATTTGCCAGTCTTCGCAAAAACAGCGATTAACAAAGGTCTGCAGCCTGGAGGTAATTGCTTTCGTCACTTTCCAAGTCTCAGCCCCATATAACAGAACATACTTTACATTGCTTTTAAAGATGCAAAATTTGTCCTAATAGATATTTTGTTTATTACAGTTTCACGGGCGATCAGCCGTGTGAGGTTTGAAAATATTGAGCTTTCGGCCATTCCAAACTCCATGGCCTTCATCAGAATGAAAATGAAACAGCAGGCCCAATCACTAAGCAACATAAAGATCGGTCCATTCCTACTAATCACAGGCCAATTAGCCTCTTAAGCACACTAAGTAAACTGCTAGAGAAAATAATACTTAAACGCCTTAACTCATTCCTAATCAAAAACAACGTGATAACTGACGACCAGTACGGCTTCAGGGCCAATCACTCTACAACACTACAGATACTTAGGCTTACCGAAAGTATCACCAGGGGATTTAACACTAAACGATCGACAGGCGTGGTCCTATTGGACATAGAACGCGCTTTCGATAAAGTGTGGCATGCAGGATTACTCCACAAACTCATTCACATAGGGGTACAAGATTCAATGGTCGCCCTAATAAAAGATTACCTCAGTGGAAGGAGTTTCAGAATCTCAATTGAGAATACCGAATCCTCATTGCACCCCATAAACGCGGGAGTCCCACAAGGAAGTTTACTCGGGCCTACACTATTTAATATATATATATATCAATGATCTACCACCACTAGTACGAGTAGATAAATACATATACGCGGACGACACGGCACTGGCCATGCAATCTACTCAGCCACGCATCATACACCTGCGGCTCCAGAATGCTCTAAACACATTGGAGCCCTGGTTCACGAAATGGCGGTTAAAACTAAATGCAAGAAAAAGCCAAGCAATCATTTTTACCAGGCGAAAATTGCACAAGCAAAGGAGGCGAGCCCTCCCACCCCTCACCCTAATTCAGGAACCTATCGGGTGGGAGACATCCGTCACGTACCTAGGGGTTAAAATGGATGAATATCTCACATGGAGAGAGCATATTAACTCAGCCAGAGCAAAGGCCAATGGCCAACTCAACAGACTGTACCCACTGATAAATCTTAACAGCAGCCTTAAGCTACGCATGGGACTTAAGCTCTATAAGACGCTGATCCGATGCATCTTAACTTACGCCGCCCCGGTATGGGGATATGCGGCAAAAATGCACATAAAACGCCTCCAAACGATGCAAAATAGAATACTGCGAATTATTGCAAAACTACCGCCAGAGGCTCCGACGTACCAGTTACATGAAGAGCTAAAAATGCTCACAATCGAGCAGTTTATTAAACACCTGGCATGCAACCTATACGCCAAAAAGAATAAGAACCACAACGAGCAAATACGAATGCTCGGGGAGTATGATATGACTCGCGACAAACACCTCCGCCCTCTATCATTGTTCGATCGCACTATAAGCATAGGCGAACCTGAACTCAACATACAGGAATACCTGAATAATTTAGTACCATGAAATTACTGGTTAGGGGATGAAGGGAAGCACACAACAAACACACAACACTATAAAAACATACACTTACACTCAAGCCCTCACAAGTCCTTGTGCTACCTAGCCAAGGCGGACCCCGGGAGACGAGGGCCTCCCCGGTAGTGGCACAGGCGCGCTCCTGCACTTCAGGCAGACAGCCCGCCATGTGTGCACTTATACGACCAGGCAAGATCAGGTACACGATTAATGACGAAGCCTCCGGCTTAATCACACCCAAGTAACTAAGATTAAATGACACAGTAGAAGTTAGCTCTACAAGTTGTAAATCTTATAAATATCACCATAACTGCACCTAGTTATATAAGCATTTCTTAAAATACTACTAGCATAGATTATAGGACGCAATATAAATTTAAAAAAAAAAATAAATAAAAAATAAAAAAATTAAAAAAAAAATAAATAAATAAAAAAAATAAAAATAAAAAATTACGCTAAGGACAAGAAACGAAACCTTCGGGTGGAGTTTAAAAACTAAACATGCTCATTCACTCATCCCTCACATCCATCTACACCTAACGATGCCAAATGGCTGAAACACAAAAAGAACACCATCAACTATCATACACATCACCATTATTTACTACCAGGGGGCACTCAGGGCTTATGTCATGTTTGCCCTCCGGCACATCAGTAATACTCGCTGTTACTGCCACTGGCAGGCAGCTTCCATCTCTCACCACAGAATGCGCAGGTGCTTTATGCGGTACTGCAGCATAGAGGCCTTGACCTCAAGACTTCCGGTGGGCTTTTTTTTAGTGAGTAGGCTGCCCGGGTTCGAAGCCAGGGTAGGAGTCTTACACTCGCATGCATGCATGTGGTTAGGGCGTAAGTAGCCTTTTTCCCCACCACAAAAAAAAAGCCCAATCAGAAGCATTGCACGAATAACCTCAGGTATGCTAACACTAACATTAGCAGATATTATAACGACTGGCAGGTAAATACCTGTGCAACACTAGATATAAGCTCAAATTGCACGAATAACCTCAGGTATGCTAGCACTAACATTAGCAGATATCATAACGACTTGCAGGTAAATACCTGTGCAACCCTAGACTTAAGCATTGCACAAATTACATCATGACTAACAGGCCTATGCCTGTGCAACTTAATCATAAGTTAGCATAATTGCGTCTCATATTAACACAAACTTAACAATGCATTTATCTCTCTTGGTCATGTCCAGGTTTCATGGGCATTACCAAAAAGCAACATCTGACTCGCTCGCATGAAATTCATGCCAGCTTAAAGCTTTCAATTACTAACCGGGGTGCTATGCGGGACCCGACTAACGCACGATGATGCACGAAACCTTTAGCATTGTACGAACTAACACGTGGAGGGGTTTTTTAGTGAGTAACCCTCCCCCTTCAGGGCGTAGGGACCCTCACACTGTAGGCCTCAGCATGTTGGCCTCCACCTGTAACGGGTTTTTCCCCTCCACGGTAAAAAAAAAAAAAACCCAATCAGAAATCGTCACCCGCTCATTGGCCAGGGCAACGCAACACCCTCCCACCTAACATTGTATATATATGGGGAGCGGAAAGCTAACTGTCATTTTTCATTCTGACGAAGGCCATGGAGTCTACAATGGCCAAAAGCTCAATGTTTTTAAACCTCACATGGCTGATCACCCATGAAGCCTTGATTAATAACGCTCGCCGTGAAAGCTTTAAATCTTACACTGTTATGTTGTTTGGTATTTTTCGTTAAATTTTGGAGTGCCAAAATTTGTTTCTGAAATGTACTATGCACACTCACTATTATTTGCAAAACATTTTGACATCTACTCTATTTGACATAAATATTGCAACTGTATACTGAAAAAAGATTCACTGTGTTTTCTTTTTGGTTACCAAGCCTAGCAACCATTGCCTTTCATTTGTCTTTTTTCATGATTTTCACTTACGATTGATGTTGGACATGTTCCATTTTACCGCATAGTTTTGGATGCAACAATAAAGTTTACAAAAACAAAATATTGTGACATGGCTTCTCCATGTCATTAAGACTCTTTGATTTTCAAGAGGTTGCCATGGAGACAGTTTATGAGTTGTTGAAGATGAAGAGACAGAAACTAGTATTGTGTGAGAGTTTGGAAAGATTAAGAGACAGAAACGAGTAGTATGGCTGTACTTGAAGCTTGAGAAAAAAAAAAGGTTTGGTAAATTTGTTACATTTGGTGTCAGGAAGTGGGATGGAGGGAGATTCGGAAACCAGGATGATGGCAATGATGAAAGAATTATTTGCCAAAATGGAAACGAGAAACGACAACCTCGCTGCCGAGCTGAAGGAGATGAGGACGGAGCTATCGGCGAAGATTGACGAGCAACTGGCCGGCGTGACGGAAGGCGTGGAAGAACTCGGCGAAAAGGTGGAAGACCTCTGCCAGCACGTGGACGTCGTGGAGGACGACGGGGAGCGTCTTGGCGCCCTGGTAGTGGGAGTTGGCGAGAGCGTCGAAGTACTGGATGCCAGGGGCGGACGGAGTGGCGCGGAGCCGGGGAGGGAGCACCTAGTGGCCGAGGCGACAGTTGCGCCCGTTTCGGATAGCGAAGGTGTGCGTCTCGGGGAAGACGGAGGGACAGTTCGGGGGCGTCGTCGAGGATCCCCTGGAGGAGTGTGTCGGGTGCGTGGCCAGCCGGGATGTGACGTGGAGGACGATCAGCGGGGAGGCGCACGGGCAGGCGAGCGACACGCGAGAGCCGACTTGGCGTGTGACATGGGGGGACCGTCGGGGCCGTCCAGTCACCTGACGCATAGTGCCGTGAACGGAGGAATGGTGGACGTCGTCGTGGACGGCGGGATGCAGGAGAGGCCGTGCCGAGCACGAGTGAACACGAGTGCAGCGGTGGACGCGACTCGCGCGGATGTGGTGGGGTTTGTTGCCGGACCCATCGGAAGCAAGGTGGCTGCGAAGGTGCGCCAGAGAGGTCGGCGGACATGGTACCCAGTGAGCCGTTTCAAAGTGCGCAGGATGGCCCGTCAACACACCAGGAAGAAGGGCAACTGGACGAGGGACCGTCAAGACCGGCGGTACTGTTGCAGAATTTCGAAGCAGGATGGCATACATCGTCCTACCTGGACCAAGGGACACTATCCAACAGCGATACCTAGGATCGTGCCCCCTGGAGAGCGAGGTCCTACTGGCCCTCAAGGTTTACAAGGATTCCCTGGCCCTCAGGGTCTGGTAGGCTTGCCTGGAATGAAGGGTGAACGTGGATTCCCAGGAATGAAAGGTGAACAGGGCAATCCAGGACCTCCAGGACAAGCTGGTGCACCAGGACCTGAAGGACCTAAGGGTGACTCAGGCTCTCAAGGACAACATGGAGCTCCAGGACAACCTGGTCCACAGGGCCCTCCAGGAGACAGAGGACTTCCAGGATTACCCGGCCCAACAGGACCTGCTGGCCTCAGAGGTCAGAGAGGTGCACAAGGTGAGACAGGTCCACCAGGGAAGCCAGGCAGTGAAGGACCTCCAGGACCACAAGGTATTGCAGGACCTCTAGGACCACCGGGACCAATTGGAGAACAGGGACCAGAGGGAGCACCAGGTAAAGCAGGAACACCTGGTATTGCAGGAAGACCGGGAGATAAGGGACCTGTAGGACCTCCGGGAACTGCAGGGGCACCAGGTCTTCCAGGGCCACCTGGTCCAAATGGACCTCCAGGACCAGCAGGAGAACGGGGTCTTCGAGGAGAAACTGGACCACAGGGTGTAGAAGGGCCACAGGGAGCTAGAGGAAAGCCAGGACCTCCAGGGCCAGAGGGAGGTAAGGGTGATAGAGGAGAAGAAGGTCCAAAGGGTGCAAAAGGACACCGTGGTCTCATTGGTCTACAAGGGTTACCTGGACCTCAG
>CM060967.1:2697311-2759811 GCA_030765045.1 Tenodera sinensis | reverse complement strand
ATTTCTTTCAGTACTCGCACTTGATGAATGCTACCACCTTTTCTACGAAAAGTCCCTTCAATGTCTTTGGTTACCAGTATCAAATGCTGACGAGATAGTTTTTTCTACATATAACTTGGTTGTTAAGACAGAAGGGCTAGGAAAAATAAGTGTCACAACTTGTATGTTGCAACTTGGTGATGCTGACTAATGGGCAATGGCCCTGATGTCTGATGTATTATATATAGTGATTCATGTCATGATAATAATAAAATAAACGTTTCAATTTGGAGAAATGCTGAACAATAATGATGCAGTAACATTACTACAGCGTCAGCCACAAAACAAACTGTAATTGTATCAGTATAAACATTGATGCTGTGTTTACACTTTACAAAGCAGGAAGAAACATGCGTTACTAAACGTTATAGGAGTATAAATGAATCAAATACGCTTTGGGTTCGAGATAAGAGTGTAAGAGTTTATACGTGGAATGGATTGAATTGCAGCTGAGTAGTGAGAAATAGTATAATTGCAAACCCTCTCATTCTGTGCTTTGACCAGCATCAGTAGCAGCATTTGAAACGTGTCAGCAGAGTAATCATTTAGAATTCCTAGTAAAGAAATGCTGCAGTAATTGTGCTATTCTCGGCATTTCAACATAGGTGACCAAGAAATATGATACATTATTTTTTGCCTCTTAAGTGAATGTACCACTGAAATTTAGTACAAATCTGGCAAAACATTACATTTGTATTCCATGGCTTTAAAAATACTAATTGCGTTTTGAGTTTTTATATTACAAATACTTGTAGTTGCATAATGTACCCTAAAAATGCAGAATAACATTGTATTTCATTTTAAAATTTAAGGTTTTTGAAAATTATGTTTTCACCATATTAACTTTTTGAAAATGCCACATGATGCAGTTTTCATGCAATTCTTCGTATCATTCCCAAAACACAAACAAGTAAATCTGCCATATACTTTTTTTTTTCTTTTGAACGCTTTTGAGTTACTAAAGAAACTTGCAGCTTATAAAAATTTATACTAGAAATTTCAAGCGACAAAATTTAAAAACTATTGTCTTTTGAGCTGAGGCTAATAAAACAAATTTGTATGACAGATTTGTACATTATAATCATATAAATATAATAGAACCTTAAACATAGACATTTTTTTAATTTCGTCGTGTAGAGCATTTGGCATAACATAATAAAATCCGGATTCAACATTTTGTAACTCGGAAACCGAAGGATATACCACACTACAATTCAAAATGCTCTAATGCTGGTATAAGACAGCATTGAAAATAAATGTTCAGTTAACTTGGCTGAAAAATTTTAAAATCCATTTTCAGTTGTTTATTCCCTTAATTTTCAAGCCCGGGCCCGGCCCAAGTCTGACCTAGTCCAGCCCGAGCCCGACAGGCATTTTTCAAATTAGGCCCGAGCCCGTGCAGACCTCTAACATACACACACACACACGCTAACCAAATATGACACAGCTAGAAAACTCACGAACGTTTTTGAAACCCTTTTTGTATCTGCTGCTTCAATTGTTGAGTCATGTATGTACGGCAGTCTGGCCTTGAACGTCTTTGCCGGCACGGAATGTTGTGTGAAGTAGCATGGCCTCGTCTATTCTTTGTTGTGTGCTGAGCCCGATATAACAATATTTAAGCCTCTGTTTTTATCTCTGTGGGTTAAAAGTGTAGCGTTTCTTTTATGACGATTCTGCTGTAGCTATGAGTCTTATCTACAGGGCGTTATGGGTATAAGTGGACAAATAAGGGCAATAATTATTATACTTCCAATAAGTGTTCAATTTTCCGCTAATTCAACTTATTCAACTTTATTCTTATGAACTTACAGCAACATAATAAATTATATTTACTCTTTTACAAATATTGTATAAATTAAATCCACACTTCTTTTGTAAATATCTTGGAATATTTACGAGATAATTGTGCGTGATGAATATCTACATGCGGTGTTCAATTAAACATCCTTCAGCAATACAATCGAATGTTGTTGGGTTGCGGACAAAATCTCTTTACATTCAGCAGCCCGAATGTGTCCATCTACTTCAACGCATATATCATTAGTCATAGTCATTCATTACCTATGCAGACATCCTACAGGTTAATATACCCACATCTTGCTTATGGTATCACAGTATGGGGACAAAGTGCAACAGTACACACAAAAAGAGCTATAAGAATAATTTTAAGATTAAATAGACAGGAATCCTGTAGAGAATACTTTAAGAAACTGAACATTTTGACATTATATTCATTGTACATAATTGAGATAATTTTGCTAGCAAAAGGAACAGAAAACAGCAGTAAAACAAACAACCAGCTTCATGAATACAACACTAGGGGTAACACGGATTTTCACATAAATTCCCATAGACTAGAAATTTACAAAAGCAAACCATCAGTAGCTATATAACAAACTACCACAAAATGTAAAAGAAATAAAACATATATGTAAATTTAAAATAGAATTGTAAAAGTATTGCATAGATGGGAGTTTTTACTCAGTAGAAGAATTTCTAAATAGGACATAAGCCATAGCTGTAAGATTATAAATATGTGTTAGTTGTAATAACTATCTTTGTAAAAGTTGTAATAATTAATAATTTGTAAAAGTTGTTTAGATGTAATTATGTATAACCATATGTATTCTGACACTATGAATTACACTGTAGTTTCTACAGCTGATAACAATAAACCTCTATATAGGGGTAATTGTTTATTTCCCTAATTACGGGTGTAGCGACAGAGATTGGCTATTTATTGTTGGTTCAATCACACTGCCATGATCGACCTTGAACATATTTCCCTTTGATACACATAGTTTTGGGACATTGACTAAAAAGAGAAAAAACACAATTGTGACAATCAAACACAGTACACAATATTCACATTAGCTGTATCCAAACAACCTGGCATATTCCCTGATGCATTTTAACACACTCAATTCCAGTTACAAAAGTCATTGCAAATGTGCCATATTTGCAACAAAGTATGAAAGGTGAGCTCCGATATCCATATCCAATATTGAAATTTGTTGACATAAATGTGTTAAAGAAAGCCCCTGACCCTCGATCCTCCAGTTCTCAAATTTTTGGGAATATTATATAGCCTATGACCATTTGGAAGAATAGTGGTCTCTGGTGGTAAGAGAATTTTCAAAATGATTTAAGTGATTTCTAGGATTAGCCTACATACCTATAGCAACACATTTGTTATACCTTCGCTGGCCTTACTTTAGGCTTCAGTGTGAACAACACGTGTTATGAGTAACACTCTATTGGTTTATCGAACCCTCAACGTCCATGCCAAGTTTTCTAAATGGAAATATAATCCCTTAAGTAACATGCAGAATAGTGTTAAATTTAAAATAACTACAAGTATTATTTGCAAAAACAGACTTCTGTTAAGAATAAATGGAAGACGTTAATATGCAAATTCATTATCATGAGCACATTTAACAGTGATATGAAATACATGTCCACACAGCCATAGAAGGAACAGAACATTGAGTTTGTTGAAAATAGCCTCTGTAAAGCATTGCCAAGAGTGTTGTGAGAAATACTCAACACGATAATTGTGTTATTCCTTATTTTATGAATATTTCTGTTCCTTTGCTTACTTCTGTGGCTGTAAGCAAACATTGTTAGATGGCAGTGGCACTCCTATACAATACAGAAACTACTCATGTGTTGACTTGCATCTATTTCTGCCAATCATAGGGGGCTGCAGAGGAATACAATTTTGCACTTTGTTTACATTGTAACCTAATGCAAGACTGAGGAAGGTTACCACAGTGTGACGTTCTGTTGCAGATGATGCACCCATACGTAATAGACACCAGCACCATCTTCAATGTCTCTGGAGACAGGAGTCGGAAGTCAAAGCTGTCGCTGTTGGCAAGCAAGTTTCTTGGCGAACAGATACAGCAGAATACCAAGGGGCATGACTCAGTTGAAGACAGTAAGACGTCACTGAAGTTAGTGCAGCTTAAACTGGCCAACAGCTTGGAATTTGGTGATGCTGTTTTGTCACGCAAAAGGATACTGGAGGACAGACCGAGTCAAGTAGAGGTCACCAGAGGGGAAGAAGTGACAACGTCGATCTTCAGTCATGTCACAAAGCACGATAAGTCAGGTGAGACATTGCACATTTCCCCTGTTCTTTACAATGGTGAATCCTCCTCTTTGCACCTTGGAATTGTAATTTTGCACAGCCCCAGCTATTCTTAATAACTAAACTTTATATTTGATACACTAAAGATATCTAAAATATGCTGTCTATATCGTCAAAATACTCTCTATCATTTCAAAAAAAATTGTAAGTTTGTTCAGTTCTTACAGTCATTTCACTAAAATGAAGTACTTCAGTTTTCTTTGTCATTGACATTGCCATGTAATGAAATATGCATGAAGCGCAGCCTCTTCTTCCGATAGTTGATTTGCTGGGGAGTTGAACACAGGATGTCTCCAATCTCTTGCAGTAGCGGCATTCACTGTACTCAACAAGGTTAGGAAGTTCATGCCCTAAAAATAATTGAAATATGAATGCAAATATGCCCTTAAAATGTGCTAAATATGCACTAAAACATGCACTAAAAATGACAAAATTATGCAAACTTACTATATTATTACTGAGAATTAGATGCTTTTACCTGCACATCCAAAATAAGGGATGAATTACAATTTACCATCATTGTGTGATGGAAAATCTTCTCCTGTTGTCTCTTAAGATGCTTTTGTATCTTGTGTCTTTTCCACATCACACGATGATGCTGGTGCGTACCTAATAGCTGATGTTAGTTGCACAGAAAGGGGAAAATGTTCAGGATTACTCGTACATTTATCTTCGAAAATGTCTCGAATTTTGCAATTTGTGTGTATCCAAGGTTTTTTGAAAGAACAGAATTAATTTTGTCTTTAACTTTCTGCCCTACACCACCTGCAATGGGCTTGAAATAAGATATAGTAGTATCAAACGCATCTAACGACTTACTTATTGGAAGACCTGCTGTTTCTAGTGTTTTAATGACTGCAGGAAGAGTAGAAAATGTGGTAATATAAAGAACAGGTTTCCTTGAGTTCTTCATCTGAGAGATTATTTGGTGCTATTTCAATTGATACACATCACTTGCCTCTAACTTGTTGAGCTGAGTCTAAGTGTTCAGCATAATACAATGCAGCTGTAATCTAAGTCCCCCAACGTGTTAGCACAGGTGCTTTTGTTTTGAACTGCTCAATCCTACAAGCAGTTATTTATTTATGCCAACAAGCTACTGCTGGTGTTTTTTTTTAAACACACAAGCCGTATGTGGGCAATGTTTAACAGATAGAATCAGGACTGAAAAATTCAATTCCATAGCCGGGATTTGTCCCAGGATTCATAAAGTACTTACAATAGTAAATCACCATTGGGGTAATTGTCTCTGATGTGAGACTGCCTCTGTGGTTTACTGGGAGAAACACAACTGATTGGAGAATTCAATGTCATTCTGGTAGGTTGTCACAGTAGCTTAATGGTTAGAGCACCCACCTGGCAAGCAGAGGATCTGTGGTTCAAATCCTGGCTGTAGCATTGAATTTTTCAGTTCCAGTTCTACCTCTCAAACATTGCCCACATACGGCTTGTGTGTATAAAGACACCAACAGTAAGGTTGTTGGCATAAATAAATAATAATAGCTGCTGAGGCTTTCACGGCCGGCACTATCAACTATGTTAAGTAGATTTTCCGGGCTTGTGGGCCGTGGTCGAGTTGGATTACCTTCCTCTGACGTTTCGCTGAAAACTGCGTCCAGCATCTTCAGGGTCAACCTCTGTTATTAGCGGCTGCACATAAACTAAAGTTCACTGCAAACTTTCATATTCATCTTTGTTTGTTATTAGTGTCCTTGGTAACATAAATTTTCACGATCGCTCGTTCTCATGAATACCAATATGAGATTATCGATCTCAAAATGCCGGCAAATGGGACGTCTCTGATCCTGGTATAAAGGAGAAACCTTTACGTGTCTCGGGTTTTCTTCTCCCTCTTATTAGAGCCGGGAGCCAAGTTTTGCTTATCTGCTGTCTCTTCTTTTCGATTGTAGGAGTTTTTATGCATAAAAATCTCTGTCACTTCCCGAGTCAAGCGAGCCTGGTAGTGGCTTGTCCTTGAGAGTACCTCCGTGTCTTTGTAATTCACGTCGTGGCCGAATAACAGAGAGTGTTCTGCCACCGCTGACTTGTCCGTGTGCCCCAACCGGCTATGTCTTTCATGTTCTTTTAGTCGAGTGCTGATACTCCGCATGGCGGTGCCTATATATACTTGTCCACAGCTACATGGTATTTTGTAAACACCGGCTGTGCAGTGTGGATGTCTTTTATCCTTAACGGAGTTAAATAAATCTTTGTCTGCCCGACATCACCAGTCTTTTTCGTCACTGCCTAACCACAAGCTACTTCCAGTGGAACAACACTTTCTATGAACAGATAGACGGCATTGCCATGGGCAGCCCTTTAAGCCCGGTAGTTGCAAATTTTTTCATGGAGAAGTTTGAGGAAGAAGCGCTAAGAAGCGCTACATATAAATCAAAAACCTGGCTTAGGTATGTGGATGACACCTTCATTATTTGGAGCCATGGGGAGGAAAAACTAGAAGCCTTTTTTCATCATCTAAATAGCCAAAACCGTGCCATACAGTTCACCATGGAAAAGGAAACAGACAACAGTCTTCCTTTCCTGGATGTCCTAGTGACAAGAGAAGCTGATTCACGTCTGGTTCACACAGTTTATCCAAACCTACTCATACTGATAGGTACCTCCATAAAACCTCGAACCATCATCCAAGACAAAAATTGGGCATAATCAAAACCCTTTCCGAACGGGCCAAGAAGATTTGTGAGCCACAAAAGCTGAATAAAGAAATCCGACATCTTAACAAGGCCCTCATCAGCAACGCTTATACATACAAGGAAATTACAAGAGCTCTCCATCCGAGGTACCCGTCAGTCCAAAAAGACCGGAGGAAGCAAACCCTGAGTACCATCTATTTACCATACATCCATAAGGTAACAGACCGAATAGGAAGACTGCTGCAACAGTACAACATTAGGACTATTTATAGGCCAACGAAGAAAGTCAAAGATTTATTTAACTCCGTTAAGGATAAAAGACATCCACACTGCACAGCCGGTGTTTACAAAATACCATGTAGCTGTGGACAAGTATATATAGGCACCGCCATGCGGAGTATCAGCACTCGACTAAAAGAACATGAAAGACATAGCCGGTTGGGGCACACGGACAAGTCAGCGGTGGCAGAACACACTCTGTTGTTCGGCCACGACGTGAATTACAAAGACACGGAGGTACTCTCAAGGACAAGCCACTACCAGGCTCGCTTGACTCGGGAAGCGATAGAGATTTTTATGCATAAAAACTCCTACAATCGAAAAGAAGAGAGACAGCAGATAAGCAAAACTTGGCTCCCGGCTCTAATAAGAGGGAGAAGAAAACCCGAGACACGTAAAGGTTTCTCCTTTATACCAGGATCAGAGACGTCCCATTTGCCGGCATTTTGAGATCGATAATCTCATGTTGGTATTCATGAGAACGAGCAATCATGAAAATTTATGTTACCAAGGACACTAATAACAAACAAAGATGAATATGAAAGTTTGCAGTGAACTTTAGTTTATGTGCAGCCGCTAATAACAGAGGTTCACCCTGAAGATGCTGGATGCAGTTTTCAGTGAAACGTCGGAGGAAGGTAATCCAACTCGACCACGGCCCACAAGCCCGGAAAATCTACTTAACATAGTTAATAATAATAGCTGTTTGTTTAATTCAAATTTTAATGGAACTAAACATAAATTAAATCATATTTAAAATCACAAGAAAAAATGACATACTCTTGCCGACAGATTTTTGAATATTTGTTTAAAACAAAAAGCAACCCCGATTTTTGTTAGGAGAACAGTTAAATTCGACAATATTAATAGTATTCATCAGAAGGCAGCAGAAAAGAAAGTTATTTAAGTTGAAAGAAGTTTGCACTTTAAAAAGTTAAATAATATTGAACTTGAGTTATATTACTTACATTTAAAATTAATATGTATCTTAGTTAACCCATTTTGGGTTAATTTGGAATCTAAATTTTAGCATAAAAAGTAAAACAAAGAGGTTAAAAACAAGCTAAATAGATTATTTTGATTTAAACCAAAAAGGTGAGTCGATTAATAACACTACACAACACTTATAATTTATTGGAATATGTTTCGAAGGCTGACTTTCCTCCATTATCACCAGACATTGACTCTTAAATAGATTATGCCTAAAACATCAGAAATTGGATATAAGGAAGCCAGACAACCCAACAAATAATGGAATTAATCTTTCAAATTGTAACTTTAATGAGAAAGAACTCAGTTTCTAAATAAAGGTATGAAAACTTGCGTAAATTTTCAAAAAACATGATTTTGTCACAGATATAAAAATTGCCAGTCAAGATTTAAATGAAATTGATAAATCTCTAATTAAAACGAAATGCACTAAAATTTTGCAGGATATGAGTAAAAATCACCCTAAACGCAATCATAGTAATCAGATTATTAAATCATTGAATAAAAAAGATGTCATATACTAAAGCTGATGAAGGCAACAAAATCATAATTTTGGATGAATCTGATTATATTAACAGAGTAGGAATTTTACTTCACAGTGAGGATTACTTAAAATTTAATAACGACCCATTAAAATCATGCATTTTAACTTTTAATAAAGTTCTTAATGAAGTGAAAATGATACCTAGTAAAGAAAACATATTTTAAAAGTTAATCCAGTTTTACCCACGTTGTATGCACTTCCCAAAATTCACAAACCAGGAAATAAAATGAGATTAATTATAAATTGAACAAATTCACCTACTTAGAAATTAGCGAAATGGTTGAATAAACAGTTCAGTACTTTTGATCAGTTTAGAAAGTTTAAACATTCAAAATTCTTTTGAATTAATAGAAAAGATTAGCAATATAGTATTGTCAGATGATGATAAACTTTGTAACTGCTTTATTTCCTAGTATTACTAGAGAAAAGTTTTTTTATATTTTTAAAAAATGGTTAAGTTCTTTGAATTGCACAAAGAATTATGATTTTGTAAAACTTACAACTCTTTGTTTGGATCAAATTTTTTTCAGTTTTAATGGTAATTTGTTTCAACAAACTTCTGGTTTGGCAATGGGTAGTCCACTTTCACCATTTCTTGCTAATTTTTTCATGAGCTTTTGTGAAATACAAATTACATAATCATTATCTTCCTTTCATAGAAGTTTGAAAACAGTGTTGTTATAATTAATTTAATTTAAAAGGTGAGTCAATTAATAACACTAAACAACACTTACAACATAATTTTCTGGAACACGTTTCAAAGGTTAACTTTCCTCCATTATCAACTAATGATAATGGTATGGGCTATTTTCTTCAAAATCTTCGTGTCACATCCTTGAATGACATTAAACTTAAATACCTAATTTGGTTTTTAACTGACTTTTCGTTTTTGAGTTATGCTGTCCACAGACACACACACAGATCTTTTTCTAAAAATGTTTTTTTTTTATTCAAGGGTCCTCAAAACATATATTTCTGGTGAAATCTCGACACCGAATTTTTGAGTGGGATACAATACTTCACTACTTACCAGTAGAGAAAGTAAAAATAAAAATGTAACGTTTAACTGAAAATGGACATATTTTTAATGGACATAAAATAAACACAAGAAATACCAGCATGAATCATCCATTCCTATTATTGCAAATTAAATATCCTGGGCGTACAGTTTTTCCTACACATGTTTGAGAAAAACCAAATTGTCAAAAAGAATTCTGGTGAAAGGTAGTTTGTGTCAGAGGAATTTTATTGAAAATCTTTGTTACATTGTTGGAATATGTAAACTTAAATACCAACTTTACTTTGGATGTGTAATGCACATAAAAGATTGGCAATACATATTTTGTTTTCAGCGGCAGTGGTGAGCTGTGGTGAGCCTGTAGCAGAATATGCGCACTACTTGAATGGGACAATGTACAACGCTGATCCCAAAGGAAACAAGAAGATTCAGTGTGTGAGTGCTAACACGAACGAGGAAGTGGTGACAGAGACGTGTAACTTAGTGTTAGAACATGCGTTCATCCTGGCGCATGTGCAGGCGGACCCCACGCTGGTGCCAGGTGAGGAAGAACAGTTGTTGAGGCGCATCAACCACTGGTGCAAGACAGTGTGGGACCATGTAGCGTACAGCGGTTTGTGTATAGTTCTGTTCAGTGGACAAAGGGGTGGGCCAAACGGTGCAGCGTTCATCGAGGTCAAGAGACAGTCATGACATCAAACACCAGCAACAGTATGAAGCACTTCGGAGATCATATTTATTTCTCTGTCTTTAGAATTCTTTTGTAACAATTCTGCATTTTTTTTTTGGGATAATAAAACTTGGGGAACTCCAAGAATATAAAATTTAAGGAAAAAAATGACATGTACAAATAACTTAAGTTATTGATGTAATTATCATATAAATATGATAATTTTTACATTATAATAAATGCTGTTTTCATAAAAACTGTGACGGTAAGTATTTTGTAAATAATGAATGAGTGACCCTTGGGAGGATGAGGTGAGAATGAGTTAATGTTACCAAAAGAGCTGTAAGATCGTGACGTTAGATGTCCAGAGTAGAACTCTTGGTGTGACTACATTGTGTTTATCATCACTTGCTTGATACATTCAAATAAGTACAGTAATTGAACTGTCAAAGCATTTAAATGTGAGCTTAAATATTCTTCTGTTTAATGTCACGTGGTAATGTTATTTCCCCTATTGCAATGTCCTGACACCCATCCACTCGGTAATGGACTGTAGTCATTCAGGCAGTGTTCAGTTTCTCAGGATAGCGTGGGGAAACATAAAGGTGGCAAGCCTCTAGACATTGTTGAAAAAGCAATTGTATTAAACATGTTTAATATGATACCCTGGGTGTGAAATATGTAAGTGGTTGGCAACTAATGCCCCAAGTTTCTTCGCTGTTGCTGACTGGCCTCATGAAAGTCCAGACTTCAATCCATTGGATTATTGTCTGTGACAGAAGCTCAAAGCAATAGCACGTCAAAAATGGCACCACAATATTGAGATGTTAAAAAAATCAGTCACATCAACTGTCAAGGAAATTCCATTGGACACGATTTGTGCAGCTGTTGATAAGTGGTGGTGATGCTGCTGTAAAAGATGTCACATTGTTACTATAGCCTTGAGTGAGGTATAAACAGCTGAACAAGATAGTTCTCCTCTTGCAGCTCAGAGCAGTGATACAACCAGTAATTCTAAAGTAAGAACAAATTAGAAACTAAAAACTTCACTTATCTTAGTAAGCTATAGCTTTGAGAATGAGTTGGAGTCAACTCGAAACTGTGGTCAGCTTTTCACCAAGAACTTGCAACATTACTAAGCTAAGTGAAGTTTTTAATTTCTAATTTGTTCTTACTGTAGAATCTTGTTGCTTCACTGTCAATAGCAATTAACAACCAGTAATGTTTATGCGAAAATCCATTTTAAGCCTGCAGCTTCTTATTAATTTGTAGACCTCAGAGTTTGAGGTCCATAAAAATAGTTTTAGGCTCTAAAATAAGAAAAGAGTGTTCAATGAAAAACTGCAGCTATTAACAGGGAAGCAATATAAATCAACTGATATTAACAAATATTGTCACCGCGCCCGCCGCATCTAATTGCCGACAACAGCAGTGTCACCCATCGCATTATTGTCGGCACTACCGCAAAGGAGCCGAAGGAAAGAGACAGAGAATGGCCGCATTGTTGGGGCGCTTGCTTAAAGAGAGAAAAGGATACAAGCTTCTGGAATCTTCCGCTTTGTATTCCACCGCAATAACTGAACTTTACAGAATAGTGCCTGGGAGATATAAAGAGCGGTAAAGTGCGACGGATAGGCAGTCAGACGTATGTGAAGGTTGAATAGTCGTGCCGACGGAAAGAAGAGACGTATGCGAAGCGTTGAGGAGTCGTGCCGACGGAGAAGGGACAGTTTTGTGATGAATGCGGAGCCGTGCTGTTGGAGAATCGGAAAAGACTTTCTTGCTGTTGCAACGAGTGTAAAAAGTTACTGTTTACGGAAATAAAAGTGTTTCTTTATCTCGACTACATCTGTCTTCTTTACTTTACACCTACAAAAGTCACACTGGTGTCAGAAGTGGGATCCGTCGAATTGCTTCTAGTTTCGTTACATCGTCGTTAGAAGTTGTAACGTTAGAACCAAGATGGAGGGAGATTCGGAAACCAGGATGATGGCAATGATGAAAGAATTATTCGCCGAAATGAAGACAGGAATGGCCAAAATGGAAACGTCAAACGACAACCTCGCTGCCGAGCTGAAAGAAATGAAGACGGAGCTATCGGCGAAAATTGTCGGCGAACTGACTGGCGTGACGGAAGATGTGGAAGACCTCTGCCAGCATGTGGACGTCGTGGAGGACGACGGGGAACGTCTTGGCGCCTTGGTAGTAAGAGTTGACGAGAGCGTCAAAGTACTGGATGCCAGGGGCAGACGGAATAGCGCGGAGCCGGGGAGGGAGCACCTAGTGGCCGAGGCGACAGTTGCGCCCGTTTCAGATGATATGAAGGAAGACGTGGAACAACTCGGCGAACTGATTGGCGTGAGGGAAGACGTGGAACAACTCGGCGAACTGATTGGCGTGACGGAAGACGTGGAACAACTCGGCGAACTGACTGGCGTGACGGAAGACGTGGAAGAACTCTGTCAGCATGTGGACGACGGGGAACGTTTTGGCGCCCTGGTAGTAAGAGTTGACGAGAGCGTCAAAGTACTGGATGCCAGGGGCAGACGGAATAGCGCGGACCCGGGGAGGGAGCACCTAGTGGCCGAGGCGACAGTTGCGCCCGTTTCAGATAACGAAAGTGTACGTCTCGGGGAAGACAAAGGGGCAGTTCAGGGACGTCGTCGAGGATCCCCTGGAGGAGTGTGTCGGGTACGTAACCAACCAGGATACGACGTGGAGGACGATCAGCAGGGAAGCGCACAAGCAAACGAGCAACACGCGAGAACCGACTTGGCGTGTGACATGGGGGGACCGTCGGAGCCATCCAATCACCTGACGCATAGTGCCGTGAACGGAAGAATGGTGGACATCATCTTGGACGGCAGGATACAGGAGAGGCCGTGCCGAGCACGAGTGAACACGAGTGCAGCGGTGGACGCGACTCGCGCGGATGTGGTGGGATTTGTTGCCGGACCCATCGGAAGCAAGGTGGCTGCGAAGGTGCGCCAGAGAGGTCGGCGGACATGGTACCCAGTGCGCCGTTTCCAAGTGCGCAGGATGGCCCGTCAACACACCAGGAAGAAGGGCAACTGGAAGAGGGACCGTCAAGACCGCCGGTACTGTTGCAGAATTTCGAAGCAGGATGGCATACATCGTCCTACCCGGACCAAGGGACACTATCCAACAGCGATACCTAGGATCGTGCCTCCTGGAGAAGAGGTTCGATGGGTTAGTCCACCGGGGCGCAAGGGAGATGCCGCAGTGATAGTGCTGGTCGGGACGACCAGCTCTGAGGAGGGAGCAGTGTCACCGCGCCCGCCGCATCTAATTGCCGACAACAGCAGTGTCACCCATCGCATTATTGTCGGCACTACCGCAAAGGAGCCGAAGGAAAGAGACAGAGCATGGCCGCATTGTTGGGGCGCTTGCCGAAAGAGAGAAAAGGATAGAGACTTAGAGAATCTTCCGCTTTGTATTTCACCGCAATAACTGAACTTTCCAGAATAGTGCCTGGGAGATATAAATAGCGGTAAAGTGCGACAGGAGAGGCAGTCAGACGTATGTGAAGCGTCGAGTAGTCGTGCCGACGGAGAAGAGTTAGTTATTTGTGTTACGAATTCGGAGCCGTGCTGTTGGAGAATCGAAAAAGACTTTCTTGCTGTTGCAACGAGTGTACAAAGTTACTGTTTACGAAAATAAAAGTGTTTCTTTATCTCGACTACATCTGTCTACTTTACTTCACACCCACCCAAAAGTCACAATATATATACTTTCTCTACTGGTAAGTAGTGGAAGTATTGTATTCCACCCAAAAATTCGATGTCGAGATTTCACCGGAAATATATGTTTTGAGGCCCCCTGAATCCAAAAAAGCATTTTTAGAAAAAGGTTTGTGTGTCAGTCTGTGGACAGCATAACTCAAAAACGAAAAGTAGGTTAAAAACCAAAGTTGGTATTTAAGTTGAATGTCTTTCAAGGATGCGACACGAAGATTTTGAAGAAAATAGCCCCACCCTAAACTACCCTTTACATGGAAAATTTTGATTTTCTTGAAAATGGCTCTAACGATTTTGATTAAAATGCCATATGTTTGAGATATTTTGATGACAAATGAAATGTATATCTTGAATTTTCTGGCTATAGCCCCTGTAGTCGTATTCACTCTGGACGAATTTTGCATAACTGGTAAACCGTTAGAGATAGACCAAATTATACTATACAAAAAAATGTAGATCTTGCTAAAATACACAATTTGTCTCAATAAATTTTCTTGTAGGGTGAGCCATTTCGGAGATATTCCTTGTTATGTGTGTGGGTTTCGGAAAACTTTGAACTTTCTTGAAATGGATTATCGTTGTTCATTTTTTTATATGTTAAGTGTGCAAAGACAACAGAATCTCAAACATTTGACTATCGCACAAAGCCTACTGTACTCTAACATTACCCTTGTACCTACAAGGAAATAAGCAATAAGATAATTTGTACAAATGTTTATCTCAACTAACAAGAAAGAAGATATAGGAATAAGAGTTTGCAAGAGTGGTTAGTACAAGAGCAGAGAAAGTCATGTGAGTGTAACACATCAGTTTTTTTTTTTTTTTTTTTCCGAATCCAGGTGGGTGGTAGGGTGTTCTGTGGTCTAACCGCTCGACCACATAATAACTTTGTATTGGCAAAAGCTCATCAAATACTCTAAATTTGGAAGTACAGGATAGCACTATCTTCTTATATTAATTGTAACAGATATGATTTAACGATGTCTGTATTGAAATTGAAAATGTCAACCAATGTAACAAAACGCACACACACTTGTTGAATATAGCAGAACAGGTGGTGCTTTGGCGCATTCTTCAGGAATGTTTCTCTATAATCAATTGCTTTAATAGGATTTTAAACAATCCAGTATTAAATTATTAAAAATGTATCTCTAAACCGCTGTTATTCATTCACCTTCTTAAAACTTATGAACATTCTAATTACAAAAATGCAAGAGAAAAGACTACGAAATTGCCAAGACTGCACACCAGTGCATGTACAGTTAACTAACCCTCGTGTTTGGTCATTTAACTGCCCAGAAATGCCACGGTTAAATTTGCAATGGACCCACATTCAGCAGTGCTTGAGAAATGTCGCAAATTCAGCATTGAGAACAGTTTGAAAGAAATGGATTTAGTTGTGCACATGGTAATCATTGAAAAATGTTTCCGGAAGACACCGCCATGAGCGCTATTTACATTTACTAAGCAACGATGCTGGAGCTTATGTAACTCTCTTTCCACGCTTTCTTCCAACAGGGGGCGTAGCTCAGATGGTAGAGCGCTCGCTTAGCATGCGAGAGGTACCGGGATCGATACCCGGCGCCTCCAAGAATTTTTTTTTTACCCGGAATTAAAAATTCTTCACCTTTGAATACATATTTGCAAAATAGGAGAAAATCAAACATAAAGAGGAATTATATTTTACTATAGTGCTACTTGAACAATTCTGAAATTAACATAGTTAACCTTGAACTTTATTAAATTGTTAAGATTAAATATATATTGCATTTACATTGGCCTATTACATGGGAGAAACGATATAGAACATAATTTAGCTCTATATGTTCACAATTTGTAAGTAATTAGCATGGGCTAATTTATATATATATATATATATATCATTTATATCATGCATGTAGTGTTGTTAATAATGTAATAGAACTTGCACAGAAGTCCATGTTTATTAGAGATAATCAAAAATGCCAGTGAGAAGTAGGTTGTATCTAAAGAGCTAGGATAAAAAGATTCGTGCGATGGCCGGGAATCGAACCCGGATCAACTGCTTGGAAGGCAACTATGCTGACCATTACACCACCATCGCACCACGTTCATTAGACGCTTGTAGTGTTATAAAACCTGGGAAAGTCAAGATAGGACTGATAGCATATTTCAAATTATAAATTTAGTTTTTGCAAGCGTAGGTTGATGTTGAAAAATATGATAAAGATATTCAAATTAAAATGGTAAAGAAACTAATTAAATTGAGAAGAAAAAAAATTACGCCCAACGTGGGGCTCGAACCCACGACCCTGAGATTAAGAGTCTCATGCTCTACCGACTGAGCTAGCCGGGCACATGAATGTCAGCGAACTTCAATGGTATATAGGTGAGCTGTATCAGCATGTGATTTAATGTGTACAATATACTGTGTTAATCAAAATCTTTCTCTAAATGTATATTCTGTTAGGCTTTCAGTTTCGATTTCCCTAATAGTGCTTTGTAATTATTGGAAAGCACATTTGTGTTATATTCACCGCATTTATTCCTTCCTCTCTGTCCCTTTATCCTTACTAAAGAATAGCCGTATCATCATTACGGGTTTATGAATATTAATATGAAATGCGTAACCCTTCATTTGTTCAGAGGACGCAGTAAACAGTCTGCAAGAAAATGTGAGTAGACAAATCCACGGTAATTCGGTGTGTGTATTTATTCAGCTATGGTTTCTCATAATTATACGCAAAAGAAAGGCTGTGTTTAGCTTGGATTGTCGGGTCAAATGGAATATACATAAAGTTTTACGCAGCAAAGCAAAACACATTTGCCTAAACTAAATTAGTTATTGCATATTGTTACGGCTAACATTTTATTGGTTATGTAAAATTCATTATTTTCTCTCCTAAATGATTTTGCGACATGCATAGACAATTTCTTAATTATATTATATTTTTAAACGAAAATGAAAGCTCTAAAAATATAAGATAAAAATATTGCTTTTTATTTAAATTTTATCAGTTTCAGTGATATGCTGTAGTATATTTGTCCTTCCCAAAGTTGTTTATAGAATAAAAGAAAAGAAAAATTTACAGGTTAGGAGCAAATAATTTCTTAATTACATTTCAATACTCTATGCCGAATCTTTGGCATAAATCATCTGAAAGCAAAACAAATCCTAATGTAGTCTCGTTGTAATAACCTCAAATTGCATCATTTGACCAAGTCTGGTTTGTGAATTGTACCATTTAATACTGTGGCTGTATGTTACGGTTACGTGGTCTTCGCAACTAGGGACCGCTACTTTTCAATTGGCCCCTCAGGGACCTAACGAGGCTGAGTGCACCCCGGACCAGTTCTCCCAGCGGGAGAAAGTCCCCACGCTGGCACCAGAAATCGAACCTGGGTCTTCCGCTGGGTAAGCAGCAGCACCACCACCGCATTAAGGAGTCGACCTGGAACAATTAATTATTAATGCAATTACTAAAGTAAAAACCTATTTAGTCATAATGTCTATAGTATGGATGCTTTCAATTTGCTGAAAATAAAACAAACAGTTGATACATTTAAAGTTTGAACAAAAATAATGTTAGGTTTGTGTGTCGAGTGTTATGTTGGTTCCACTGAAAGTGTTGCGTCTCATTTCAGTGCTAACACGTGCGTTGTCCGATATGAAGATATCATCTTCGAGTTTATGTTCCTACTTTAGTAGTGTTTGAAGAAACCCAGGCGTTGCACACCGGTGATACTGGGATAGGAAATTTGATAAGCAAAGGATTTATTACGAATCCATGCTGATTTGAGTTCTCATTCCGGATTGAATACTGCATAAAAACGCGGATTCAAATGGATATAACTGACTGGATCCGACCCGCATAGATAGTGGGATTGGATGGAAATTGTGTTGCACGAAAACACTTACCGATCCTCTATATATTAAAAAAATCACTAACCTCAAAATATATTTAAAATACGCAGAAGTGACCAACATAAAAGTTCGAATTATTGTTTGTGCTTGAGCCTTGCTTATCTAAATCGATCTCATTTCCGGATTGAATTCAACATGGAAACGCGGAAATAAGAATGGACTCAAATCCAATTCAGTTCCACATGGAAACATAGAAGGTAATCGTTGGTACAAAGTAAATTCCAATATTCCATCTGAAAGTGAGTGTATTTAGCTCTGGTCTATGTGCAGTCAACTCAGCACCTTGCTTTAGAGGGGGTGGGGGGGGGGCGTTGCCCCTCGCTTTGTGATTCAGAGGGGGGCACAAAGTTTCCTAGCCCCACTACCACTGGCGACGGAAGACAAGTTCTACCATTCTCGTATCATCACGTGTTTCCATGCGATCCCATTCTCAATAAGATCCGCATTTCCATGTTGAATTCAGTCCGGAATGAGATCAGTTTGCACAGGCAGTGCTCAAGCATAAATAATTGAAGCTTTTATGTTGGTTTGTGTTGGCGAACCTGTTTTCTGTGTATTTTCAGTACGTTTTGAGGTTAATGAATGTTTTTAAGAATAATATATTGCGGGATTATAGAAACAATAAAAGTGTCTGTTGTCTTGTTTTATTACGTCACGTTCACTAAGAAAACAAAATGACGAGCGTGCAGCGTGTGACAAGTTAGCGTCTTTGGTGGATTCAAATGGGATTGAATGCGGTAGGTGTTTCCATACAACAAAATTTCGATCCAATCCCACTTCTAAGAAGGTCGGATCCAAGGATTCAGTTCGATCTGAATCTGCATTTCCATTCAGTATTCAATCGGGAATGAGAACTCATATCGTTTTCAACTCCCCATGGAAACGTAGTGCATAACGGTATACGTAAGTGGCTCAGTTGTTTAGGTGCTGCCTTACTGGCCCCAAGGTCGTGGGTTCTTAGTTCATACATTAAGAGCTGCAAGCTGTTGCTACGTGTGATTCCATTGCTGCAGATCAGAGACGCCAGTGTACGTATGAGTCATGGGCAAAGACGCTGTATTGACGAGAAAGAGACGCAAGCGCCGCGGCGCCTATTGTTCGACCCTCTGCTCCCTTCTTACTCTTGCCCCCACGTGCCCGACCAGGAAGCCATAACAATACCTACACTCAACTTTTCACACCCTCCGTACACTGCTGGCGCCATCATGATTTGTTGAAGGCCTGTTGCGGGGAAATTCCGCTCTCACCCACTGTCATGGTCATGGAGAGTAGAGTTCTCATTCCGGATTGAATACTGCATGGAAACGCGGATCCAGATCCGATCGTCTTACCAGTGCGATCGGATCGAAATTTGATTGCATGTGAAAGTGACGTAATAAAACAACAACAAAATTACTTTTACTGTTTCATATTCTCAAAAACATTTACTAACCTCAAAACGTACTTAAAATACACAGAAAACATATTTTTACAGGTTTGCCAACATAAACTAAGTGAGCAGCATAAAAGCTTGAATTATGTACTTATGCTTTGTGTATCCAAGCCGATGTCATTCCTGATAGAATTCAACATGGAAACGCGGAACGTTGCGATTTCCACATTTACTAGCAAGCTTCCTAAACCCTTTCAAAAACAATTTTAAAAAAAGGTTCGTGTGCCTATGAACAGCATAACGCAAAAACAAAAAAATCATTTTAATACCAAACTTGGTATTCAAGTTCAGCATCTTCCAAGGATGCAACACGAAGATTTTCAAAAACATTTCCCTCACCGCAAATTACCCTTTACATGAAACATTTTTCGAACATTTTTATTTTCTCAAAAATGGCTCTAATGACTTTATTAAAATATCACATGTTTAACATACTTTGATGACAAATGAAATATATGTATGTATATCTTCATTCCTCGGAATAGTTTCTCAAGTTCTCTTCATTCTGAATAACTTTTGTACAGCTGATAAATTGTTAGAGATACACAAAATATTACTGCATAAAAATGTAGATCTATTAAAGTGCACAATAGTTTTTTGTGTGGAGTTGACATTTCCGAAATATCCCTTGTTATTCGTTTGGGCTTCACAATACTTACATTTTTTCTGAAATGGGAAGTCGTTATTCTTTTTTATCTCTTGGTCTTGTAAATAGAATGAAATTTCAATGTAATCACATAGCGATCAGTTCTTAAAACATTTGATTATCACTTAACCCCATTGTATTCTTTTCCCATTGTACTAACAAGGGAATATGCGACAAAAAATTTCGTCAAATGTGTATCTCGAAGAGTGAGAAAAGAAAGTCATGTAAATGCAACACATAGATATTTTTATTAACCACAGGTGTAACATTGTTTTATGATCGTTATTTTTATTCAGGTAGCAGTATAAATAGCGTTACATATTAAAACAGCTCCCTTCGTTTATGATGATAAGTGAGGTTATGTGAAGACAAGGAAAATCATGCAAGCATTTTCACGATGAAAAGCAATTTGTAATTTTTGACATGACATGAGTAGGTATATTGATTTTCAGAATAGCTGGAAGTCTGTTACAGTAAAGTTGTTTGTAGCTCGGACATAGGCTGTCTCGTTCTGTGGTGTGAGCATGCGCAATTACGGTAGATCAATAGGCAGGCCGGGCAGTGTGTTGTTACTCAAACTGTGGCGCGCAGCCTGTGCACTGCTCTGTCGTGAACGGTAAGCCTGTTGTGTGTGGTGGCCTCAAAGCAGGCCCTCCGTACCTCTGCTTTACTAAAACACATGCGTTTGGTTTAACAGCATAGTTGCGTAAGTTACATCAAGTTTCTACATTATATGTTTTCCCTTTCTTTTAATGTTTTTGAAGAACTTCCTGAATTAGAAACATATCTATTTGAATGTCAATAAAGTAATATACACATTTCTCGTTTGATGCCACTTCACTTCGACATATGTACACAATGCGATACGTATTCGAGTTAATCGATTATTGGTTGTCATGACAACAAGATATTCGTATTCGTATGTGATAGACTCTTCGTTTCATTATTTTGAAATAGAATTACTAGTAAATCATGTATTGGCATTTAAACAATTAATCAATAACATAACATAACCTCGTAAACAAAGGGAACTGTCGATTTCTGTAGGTATTTGTTGCTAATGGTTATATGACTTGAGCACAACCTCCCATCTTACATCGTTCATCAATATTACTATGTATGTACTGTATGTGTAGATTTTGTTATCTTCTTTCTGCTCATTTATTCTAACAAACCTGTAACGCTTTAAGACCCTTGCTTTAGTGCATCAATTTACTGCTTTATAATAATTGTGAGTCTGAAATAACCTAAAACAGATAAAAGTCTATGTGCATAATTTGCATATATGTATGTATAATAAAAATGCTCGCTAGTGGTAACACTGACCCCAGCACGTAGATGTTCATTTGTTTATTGTTGCGTGTGTTAAGACGGGGAGTACGACACCAGTCTAATTGCAGAACGTGTGTTTAAATTGTGTTGTAGCAGAGAGGGGCAGAGGCACTGGACAGGCAACAGTCGGCGCGCGGGTCCCAACTGGTGCGGCCGCTATTCATAGCTCTCCAGTTACTGCTGGAACTGCGTCGAGACGCCGGCGTCCAAATAAGGTAACGCTGCTATTTTAACTTATCTTTCTGTATGGTGTTAAATGTGCTAGCTTTCTCACGTGATTTCCGCCATTATCTGCATTTCCTGTACAAGTATTGGAATGTGTATGGCGTTCGTTCGTTCGTCAGCTGACATATTTAATTGCCTTTATTAAAATATTAAGGAGCTGGATTATCTATCGAAGTCTGTTGCAATGTTTACGTTTCAATACAGTACACTTTAGAGCTCTAATAACAATTTTACTGTCAGTGAAATGAGTAAGACCAACTAATAATGCAAGGGTAGTGCAGTTCGATCCCCATTAGGGTCAAATGGGGGAGTATGCGAATACAAAACCCAGGTGAGGGAACCAGGAACCAAACCTCTAGACAGCTTACATTTGTAGGTTAAAGGACTGTTTTGTTGCGATGTGCAGAACAAAGCTGGACCATGTCAATGGGAATTTTGCCCGCCGTGTGCTAATTTTAAAACAAACCTCGGGCTGCCAAAAGCGAGATGCACCTTTGGGAAGCGAGTCACATTGCACCACGCGACAGTTGGAATAATGTAGAGTAAGATATTTGAGCAGCAGTAGCAGCAGGAAGGAAGCATTTGACCAAGTTTATTACAGACAGAGATGAGGAATGTTAGTTTATGAGGATATTTCTGGACTTGGCCCGCCTGACATAAACCAGGCCTTCATCTTCTCGCTGGAATGCTGCTGCAACGAAAATACACAAATATCTCTGCCACTTATCTATAGTAAGTACAGGAAGCATTGTATTCCACCCAAAAATTTAGTAATATCGAAATTGCGCCACAAATACACGTTTTGAAACCCCCTGAATAAATACGTAATAAAACGCATTTTAGGAAAAGATGCATGTGTAAACAACTTAACTAAACGATAAGTTCCACCCCCCCTCCGAAATATTCGTTATTTACGTTTAAGTTTTCCAATACTTCACCTTTCTCAAATGGGAAGTCTTATATCCTGACGTTGCAAGTCCTATTGTCGGGGAACATGCAGCAAGACAATTTCTGTAAGTGTTAATCTCGAAGAGTGTGAAGAGAAAGATATGTGAATGCTACACAGAAGGTTTTATTAACTAAGGTTTAAAATGATACTGTTTCATTGTCGTTATTCTTGTAATGAATAGCATTACATAAGTGTTAAAACAGTTGCCTTCGTTTATTAGGGAAAGTGAGGTTATGTGAAGACCAGGAAGATCGCACGATCATTTTCATGATTAAAAGCAATTTGTAGTTTTTGACATAACGTGAGTATGTTGTTGTTCAGGCGCTGGCGTACTGATCCCAAGGTCGTGGGTTCAAATCCGACCCACACCCATGTAGATGTGCTCGCGTGTAAAACAGTTAAGAAGAATATTCAAACATATTTGATTGTTGGGTTGTAGCTTTCAAATCTAGAGGTCTCGGGTTTGATTCCCGGCTGGAAGTTGGGAATTTTTGTTTAGTCTCTTCCCTAGAATGTGTGAATGTTATGCTTATCAAGAAAATGTAACGTAAACCAAGCCAAAGTTACACAGGTGTTGAACAAGTGAAGGAAGCAAAAGTCGCCGATACATATGTGTAAATGGGGCAATGTGTTCGTCAAATATCACAAATGGTACTCTTCCCTGGACGCAACACAAACATCTATACTTCACATGAGGACATTTAGTTATGCTTTGTGGCCCTAACCACTCCAACCAAGTACCATATGTGCACGACACCTAAAATATCGTATCCAGAATTTTATTCTTTCTGAAATACTTTTGTATAATTGTTAAACCGTAAGAGATACACAAAATGTTACTCGTTAAATAACAAATTGTTTGGTGGCGTTAACCGTTTCCTAGATATTTTTATTGCTTTGAGTTTTCAAATAGTTAATTTTTGTTGTTTTGCCTTAACTGGTAAGTCGCTATTCGTTTTTTCTCGTGGTCATAAAAAGAGCATCGAATTTCATAGCGACACGCTTTTTTAAAATCAGATGTGTTGCACTCGCATGGCTTTCTCTACTCACAAGGTACAGTAGGCTTTCAGCGATAGTCAAATGTTTTAAGAGTGGTTGCTATGTGATGACTTACTTCCCCTACTTACTATACGTAGTAGAGAAAGTGAAAATGTGACTCACTTTAGTCTAATATTGTTATCGATATAGATAATAATGGGGTGTGACCGGTTCGATCCTTGCCGAGGGCAGAAAGCGCTTGAAGGTCGTTTCCTGTGGCCTGTAAAAGAAGGAAGGAAGCAAGGAAGAAACCTGTTTGTTGTGTCACCCTGGACCAGGGATGCTGCGTGCCCACATTCGTCCCTTGCGGATTAACTGGGTCACGTTCACCATCTTCCCCTTTACCTTGCCCCCCCCCCACACAAATTGCACGTATATATATGGGAAGTAGGACAATTATTATATTCCACTCAAAATTTCGATATCGAGATTTCACTGAAACATGTTTTGAGGGCCCCTGAATACAAAACAGCCATATTTAGAAAAATTCCACGTATTTTTCCTTTTTGTATATTAACGTCCTCATATCAGACGGCGAATGTGTGAAATGATAGTCAAATGAGGCCGAGGTCCATGGAGCTTTAAGTTACACGACAGTGGATAACTCATCCTAACCGAGATTCGAAGTCAGCACCTCTTGACTATGAGGAAGACCATACCACAGAGAGGGCTAAAATAAAAGTGAGAGAGAGAGACAGCATAACTCAAAACTTTCTTGCCTCTACAAAGAGTATACGATGGATAAAAAATGTTTAATGCTTTTTCTAATGATCTTAAGAGAAAACTTGACAATTTCAATAGTTTTAATCGGGTCCTAATGACGTACTTGTCGACGGTCCATTAAACACTCACTCATTCACTCTCATTCACTCTCTCACTGTCACTCACTCTCATTCACTCACTCTCATTCACTCTCTCTCAACCATTCACACTCTCACTCATTCACACTCACTCTCTCACTGTCACTCACTCTCATTCACTCTCTCTCAACCATTCACACTCACTCATTCACACTCACTCATTCACACTCACTCACTCATTCACTCTCACTCACTCTCACTCACTCTCATTCACCCTCATTTACTCACTCACTGTCTCTCATTCACTCTCACTCTTTCTCATTCACTCTCACTCACTCTCATTCACTCTCTCTCACTCTCTCACTCACTCAATCATTCACACTCACTCTCTCACTCATTCACTCTCTCACTCATTCACCCTCACTCATTCACTCTCACTCATTCACTCTCACTCATTCACTCTCACTCATTCACTCTCACTCATTCACCCACTCATTCGATCTCTCATTCACTCTCATTTACTCTCTCATTCATTCTCACTCTCTCACTCATTCACTCTCACTCATTCACCCACTCATTCACTCTCTCATTCACCCACTCATTCACTCTCTCATTCACTCTCTCATTCACTCACTCATTTACACTCACTCATTCACTCTCACTCATTCACTCACTCATTCACTCACTCATTTACTCTCACTCATTCACTCTCACTCATTCACTCTCACTCATTCACTCTCACTCATTTACTCTCACTCATTCACCCTCACTCATTCACTCTCACCCATTCACCCTCACCCATTCACCCTCACTCATTCACTCTCACTCATTCACTCACTCATTCACTCACTCATTTACTCTCACTCATTCACTCTCACTCATTCACCCTCACTCATTCACTCTCACTCATTTACTCTCACTCATTCACCCTCACTCATTCACTCTCACCCATTCACCCTCACCCATTCACCCTCACTCATTCACTCACTCATTCACTCACTCATTTACTCTCACTCATTCACTCTCACTCATTCACCCTCACTCATTCACTCTCACTCATTTACTCTCACTCATTCACCCTCACTCATTCACTCTCACCCATTCACCCTCACTCATTCACTCTCACTCATTCACCCTCACTCATTCACTCTCACTCATTCACCCTCACTCATTCACTCTCACTCATTTACTCTCACTCATTCACCCTCACCCATTCACCCTCACTCATTCACTCTCACTCATTCACTCACTCATTCACTCACTCATTTACTCTCACTCATTCACTCTCACTCATTCACCCTCACTCATTCACTCTCACTCATTTACTCTCACTCATTCACCCTCACTCATTCACTCTCACCCATTCACCCTCACCCATTCACCCTCACTCATTCACTCACTCATTCACTCACTCATTCACTCACTCATTTACTCTCACTCATTCACTCTCACTCATTCACCCTCACTCATTCACCCTCACTCATTCACTCTCACTCATTTACTCTCACTCATTCACCCTCACTCATTCACTCTCACCCATTCACCCTCACCCATTCACTCTCACTCATTCACTCACTCATTCACTCTCATTTACTCTCACTCATTCACTCTCACTCATTCACCCTCACTCATTCACCCTCACCCATTCACTCTCACCCATTCACTCTCACTCATTCACTCTCACTCATTTACTCTCACTCATTCACCCTCACTCATTCACTCTCACCCATTCACCCTCACCCATTCACCCTCACTCATTCACTCTCACTCATTCACTCACTCATTCACTCACTCATTCACTCTCACTCATTCACCCTCACTCATTTACTCTCACTCATTCACTCTCACTCATTCACCCTCACTCATTCACTCTCACTCATTTACTCTCACTCATTCACCCTCACTCATTCACTCTCACCCATTCACCCTCACCCATTCACCCTCACTCATTCACTCTCACTCATTCACTCACTCATTCACTCACTCATTTACTCTCACTCATTCACTCTCACTCATTCACCCTCACTCATTCACTCTCACCCATTCACTCTCACTCATTCACTCTCACTCATTCACTCTCACTCATTCACTCTCACTCATTCACTCTCACTCATTCACTCTCACTCATTCACTCACTCATTCACTCTCACTCATTCACTCTCACTCATTTACTCTCACTCATTCACTCTCACTCATTCACTCTCACCCATTCACCCTCACTCATTCACTCTCACCCATTCACCCTCACTCATTCGCCCTCACTCATAACTCACTCTCACTGTCTTTCATTTGTTCACTCTGTCACTCACTCAGCTATTAAATTGTTGTTAAAGAATCATTTTATTGTATACAAGAGTATGTGAATGCCAAGTCCTGGTGTTAATGTTGTATGTATGTATGTATCCTGTTCGACAGCTCTCGTACTTCAATAAAGGTATGTTCTGAACAACCGTATTGCTAATCAAGTAACAAAATGACGACACGTTCTGGCTACAAAAGTCTAGTGAAAGTGTAAAACAAAGTTCAGTTTCTATTTGTAAATATAGCAACCTATAACTGCAGGGAAGATTGGATTGGACTTCGTTTCTGAATTACCCATGCTTCCATTTTGTTGTCTCATATTGTCCTTTTCTGTTCAATACTGAAATGGAAAGTTTATCTACATCATGCAAGTAAGAGTGCCATGGAAATAATGAATGATATTGTGTAGAGAAGTGCATGTGAAGGTAACCTGCTGTTTGGGAAGAAGTATATGTACGTTACCTAACAAGTGATATGCAAACTGGCTGATGATAAGACCTGCCTACTTAGTGTGGAGTACGACAGCACTTTCTCTACGCACAATACTACCTCATGTTTCAAGGCACCATGAAGAAAAATCTCATGTGTTGCACTCACATGACTTTCTCTACTCGTGTACTAACCATTCTTACAAACTCTTATTGCTATATCTTCTTCATGTTAATACAGATATCTGATGTGTTACACTCACATGACTTTCTCTACTCTTGTACTAATAATTCTTACAAACTCTTATTGCTATATCTTCTTCATGTTAATACAGATATCTGATGTGTTGCACTCACATGACTTTCTCTACTCTTGTACTAACCATTCTTACAAACTCTTATTACTGTATCTTCTTCATGTTAATACAGATATCTGATGTGCTGCACTCACATGACTTTCTCTACGCTATACGTATACGCACAATACTACCTCATGTTTCAAGGCACCATGAAGAAAAATCTCATGTGTTGCACTCACATGACTTTCTCTACACTATACGTATACGCACAATACTACCTCATGTTTCAAGGCCCCATGAAGAAAAATCTGATGTGCTGCACTCACATGACTTTCTCTACACTATACGTATACGCACAATACTACCTCATGTTTCAAGGCACCATGAAGAAAAATCTGATGTGCTGCACTCACATGACTTTCTCTACACTATACGTATACGCACAATACTACCTCATGTTTCAAGGCACCATGAAGAAAAATCTGATGTGCTGCACTCACATGACTTTCTCTACGCTATACGTATACGCACAATACTGCCTCATGTTTCAAGGCCCCATGAAGAAAAATCTCATGTGTTGCACTCACATGACTTTCTCTACTCTTGTACTAACCATTCTTACAAACTCTTATTGCTATATCTTCTTCATGTTAATACAGATATCTGATGTGTTGCACTCACATGACTTTCTCTACTCTTGTACTAACCATTCTTACAAACTCTTATTACTGTATCTTCTTCATGTTAATACAGATATCTGATGTGCTGCACTCACATGACTTTCTCTACGCTATACGTATACGCACAATACTACCTCATGTTTCAAGGCACCATGAAGAAAAATCTCATGTGTTGCACTCACATGACTTTCTCTACACTATACGTATACGCACAATACTACCTCATGTTTCAAGGCCCCATGAAGAAAAATCTGATGTGCTGCACTCACATGACTTTCTCTACACTATACGTATACGCACAATACTACCTCATGTTTCAAGGCACCATGAAGAAAAATCTGATGTGCTGCACTCACATGACTTTCTCTACGCTATACGTATACGCACAATACTGCCTCATGTTTCAAGGCCCCATGAAGAAAAATCTCATGTGTTGCACTCACATGACTTTCTCTACTCTTGTACTAACCATTCTTACAAACTCTTATTGCTATATCTTCTTCATGTTAATACAGATATCTGATGTGTTGCACTCACATGACTTTCTCTACTCTTGTACTAACCATTCTTACAAACTCTTATTGCTGTATCTTCTTCATGTTAATACAGATATCTGATGTGTTGCACTCACATGACTTTCTCTACGCTATACGTATACGCACAATACTGCCTCACGTTTCAAGGCACCATGAATAAAAATCTGATGTGTTGCACTCACATGACTTTCTCTACACTATACGTATACGCACAATACTACCTCATGTTTCAAGGCCCCATGAAGAAAAATCTGTTGTGCTGCACTCACATGACTTTCTCTACACTATACGTATACGCACAATACTACCTCATGTTTCAAGGCACCATGAAGAAAAATCTGATGTGCTGCACTCACATGACTTTCTCTACGCTATACGTATACGCACAATACTGCCTCATGTTTCAAGGCCCCATGAAGAAAAATCTCATGTGTTGCACTCACATGACTTTCTCTACTCTTGTACTAACCATTCTTACAAACTCTTATTGCTATATCTTCTTCATGTTAATACAGATATCTGATGTGTTGCACTCACATGACTTTCTCTACTCTTGTACTAACCATTCTTACAAACTCTTATTGCTGTATCTTCTTCATGTTAATACAGATATCTGATGTGTTGCACTCACATGACTTTCTCTGCGCTATACGTATACGCACAATACTGCCTCACGTTTCAAGGCACCATGAATAAAAATCTGATGTGTTGCACTCACATGACTTTCTCTACACTATACGTATACGCACAATACTACCTCATGTTTCAAGGCCCCATGAAGAAAAATCTGATGTGTTGCACTCACATGACTTTCTCTACACTATACGTATACGCACAATACTACCTCATGTTTCAAGGCCCCATGAAGAAAAATCTGATGTGTTGCACTCACATGACTTTCTCTACGCTATACGTATACGCACAATACTGCCTCACGTTTCAAGGCACCATGAATAAAAATCTGATGTGTTGCACTCACATGACTTTCTCTACGCTATACGTATACGCACAATACTGCCTCACGTTTCAAGGCACCATGAATAAAAATCTGATGTGTTGCACTCACATGACTTTCTCTACACTATACGTATACGCACAATACTACCTCATGTTTCAAGGCACCATGAAGAAAAATCTGATGTGCTGCACTCACATGACTTTCTCTACACTATACGTATACGCACAATACTGCCTCACGTTTCAAGGCACCATGAATAAAAATCTCATGTGCTGCACTCACATGACTTTCTCTACACTATACGTATACGCACAATACTGCCTCACGTTTCAAGGCACCATGAATAAAAATCTCATGTGCTGCACTCACATGACTTTCTCTACACTATACGTATACGCACAATACTGCCTCACGTTTCAAGGCACCATGAATAAAAATCTCATGTGCTGCACTCACATGACTTTCTCTACACTATACGTATACGCACAATACTACCTCATGTTTCAAGGCACCATGAAGAAAAATCTGATGTGTTGCACTCGCATGACTTTCTCTACTCTTGTACTAACCATTCTTACAATCTCTTATTCCTATGTCTTCTTCGTGTTAGTTGAGATAAACATTTGTACAAATTATCTTATTGGTTATTTCCTTGTAGGTACAAGGGGAATATTAGAATACAGTAGGCTTTGTGCGATAGTCAAATGTTTTAAAGCTTTGAGATTCCGTTCTCTTTGCACACTTGACATATAAAAAATGAACAACGATGTTGCATTTGACAGAAGTATAAGTTCTCCAACAATCAGGCAAGTTACAAGGAATATCTCCGAAATGGTTCACTCTGCAAAAAATGTATTCAGACATAAATTGTGTATTTTAGCAAGATCTACATTTTTTATATAGTAAGATTTGGTCTATCTTTTACGGTTTACCAGTTATGCAAAAGTCATCCAGAGTAAATACGACTACAGGGGCTGTAGCCACAAAATTCAAAATATGCATTTCATTTGTCATAGAAATATCTTAAACATATGACATTTTAATCAAAATCGTTAGAGCCATTTTCAAGAAAATAAAAATTTTCGAAAAATTTTCCATGTAAAGCGTAGATTAAGGTGGGGCTATTTTCTTCAAAATCTTCGTGTCACATCCTTGAAAGACATTAAAGTTAAATACTAAATTTGGTTTTTAACCGACTTTTCGTTTTTGAGTTATGCTCTCCACAGACACACACACGGACCTTTTTCTAAAAATGTTCTTTTTTGGATGCAGGGAGTCTCAAAATATATATTTCCGGTGAAATCTCGACATCGAATTTTTGTGTGGAATACAATACTTCCCCTACTTACCAGTAGAGAAAATAAAAATGAACAATTTTTCGTCTTTGAGTGTAAATCTAAATACAGTTAGTATAATTGTAAACGTGTTGAATGTATCGACAGAGAACGAATGGTGCTAGAGCGGGGCTCGTGTGGCCCAGTTGTTGGGTGGAAAGTGTCGGCTTACAATGGCTCTGTGTCGTACATTTACATTAGAATCACTCACGTACGTAGGTAACCTGATACTTTCTCTTATTCACCTCAAATACACGTTTTGAATCCCTATCCCTCAGCTCAAGTGTTACATAGAGAAGTTCAATTGTAATATATGAATTATCACCTAGTGATCGCTTTGTTCAGTCAGCGTTGCCAACTGTGTCCCACAAGTCACTAAAAAACGACTTACACATTACACACACTTCCTTACAACTGTAAGGAAGCCGTGGAAGAACTCGACGAAAAGATAAAGAACCTTGGCCAATGTGTTAACGTCCTGGAAGATACAGTCGATGGCAGCACCAAAGAACTGAACTCCACAATGAAACAAATGCTCGACGAAAACCTCTAACTAGATGGAGGCCTGCGTGCAGCAGTAGGCGTTTTACAGCTGAAATGATAGTGTTTATGAAATATTTGTATGTATAAGAGTGGTATTGAATTTTTAAGTTCCAGTTCTACCCCTTAAACTTTGCCCACACACGGCTTGTGTGTTTAAAAACACCAACAGTAAGTCTGTTGGCATAAATAAATAATAATTTGTATGTATTTCTGTATCTCTTAGCAATTGCAACAAACATTTTTATTTAGTAAATGTTTTGCCTTTCAGGTTTATCTAAATAAGTATCTTCTCCCACAAAAACAAGATAAAAAAAAAAACTTGGCTACCGTTTGTTTCTGTGGCAGATTGTTGTTTCATTTTTGCGAATGCGTTTTAAAGTTCGTCACATTCTTCGACATCGAGTGACAAAAAGCAACGTAAACCCTGGACTGAACCACGACCTTGGGATCAGTAGGCCAGCGTGTAACCAAATGAGCCGCCCAGACCGACACTGCAGGTGACGTGTTTCCGTTATTTTCTTACAAGACAGACAGACAGACAACCTGTTGCAAATAACAGACGAACGCCGGAAGCCCGCCAAGAGAAGAAACCGTCAGCTGCAGGAACTAACTATCCATAACAAAAACGGTGCGGGCGACTAGACTGTCTCATGTTCCCTCACTTACTCACTCCTCCTACCTGGTGTTGAAACTCTACCTTCCTTTCTGTGGGGAACTGAAGCACCTACGTTTGAGTTCTCATTCTGGATTGAATACTGCATGGAAACGCGGATTTAGATCCCACTGAACCTTAGATGCGACCTCCTTAGAACTGCATTGGATCAAAACTTTGTTGCATGGAAACATATACCGGATTGAAATCGATTTCAATCCAGCTAACTTGTACTGTACACGTAACACGGTGCACGCTCGTCATTTTGTTTTGTTAGTGAAGGTGGTGTAATAAAACACAAGTCACTTGTATTGTTTGTATTGTATCACAATGTACCTCAAAACCTACTTAAAATACTTCCCCCCCCCACCCCCCCCCCCCCAAAAAAAAATTTACAGGTTCGCCAACATACACTAAGTCACCAATAACTAAGCTTGTATTGTCTACTTGATCTTGCGTATCCAAATCGATGTCATTCCGGATTCAATTCAGTATGGAAACAGGATTATATTGAGTGGGATTGGGCTCCAGTCGATTTTAATGCCCCATATAAACGTAGTGATCTGTATAAAATACATTCAAACTTGTTTTAACAGAAGTGTGAATGATAAACATTGCGCAAAGAATTACATTTTTAGTGTTTCGTAAATATATTTCTAAAAATATTAGAGAATGAAAGAGGGTTTGTTTAAAAAAAAAATTGAAGGATTTTGTCTTGCAAAATATTTCTTTTTAATATCAATACATACTTGAGCCCAGTTCTTAAATCAATGACGTCACTCTTGCTGAGACGCTTCGGAAATCAGGCTTTTATAATGTTCCACTGGTTCATCTGATGACTGAAAAGTGATTCATGTATTTTAAATTTAATGTTTTGTAAACAAAAAGAAATCATAATGTGCTAGGTCAGGACTATATGGTGTGGAAGTTTGGCACATTTGCTGTAAATATGAACACACATACACACACACACACACACACACACACACACACACACACACACACACACACACACACACACACACACACACACATATGTAACTGGCAGTAACTGGCCAGTACCCCCTGAAGAACTTGTAGCAAAACATTTAAGAGCATTCAAGAAATTTGCACAAACTATATTAGTGTAAACATAAACTGTGTAAGACCATTAATGTAATCCAAATACTTATGGTAACTCTGTAGTTCATTATACTTGTCAATTATGTATATAAATGCATGTAATATTACGCTTTGTAATGGGGCATGCTGATAATAAAAAAAAAAAAAAAATACATACATACATACATACATACATACATACATACATACATACATACATACATACACACACACACACACACACACACACACACACACGCACACACACATACATACATACATACATACATACATACATACATACATACATACATACATACACATACACACACACACATACATACATACATACATACATACATACATACATACATACATACATACATACATACATACATACATACATACATACATACATACATACATACATACATACACACAAAAAAATTAAAAATTATTTTCTTGTTTAACGACGCCGTCAATTGCCAGGATCACATCAGCGTCGCCGGTGTGCCGGAATTTTGTCCCGCAGGAGTTCTTTTACATGCCAGTAAATCTACTGACATGGAGCTGCCGTTTTTAAGCACACTTAAAAACCATCGGCCTGGGCTGGGTTTGAACCCGCGACCTTGGGATCCGTAAGCCAGCGTCTAACATACACACAGACATACACAGACACACACATACACACAGACATATACACACATACATACACACGCACATACAGACATACACACATACACGCCCGCACACACACATACACACACACAGACACACACATACATACAGACATATACTCACATACATACACACGCACATACAGACATACACACACATACAAATACACACATACACACATACACACATACACACATACATACACACATACAGACATACACGCACACACATACACACATACATACAGACATACACACACATACACACATATACACACGCACGCATACACACATACATACAGACATACACACGCACACACATACACACATACATACAGACATACACACGCACGCACACGCATACACACACATACACACACTCACACACATACATAGACATACACACGCACGCACGCACACACATACACGCATACATACACATACATACACACATACATACATACACACGCACACACATACATACACACATACATACACATACATACAGATATACACACACATACACACATACATACAGACACATACATACAGACACACATACATACAGACATACACACATACATACACACTCACTCATACACACACATACATACAGACATACACACATACATACAGACATACACACATACATACACACACACTCACTCATACACACACATACATACAGACATACACACGCACGCACACACATACAGACATACACACATACATACATACACACACATACATACAGACATACACACGCACGCACACATACAGACATACACAGACACACACATACACACAGACATACACAGACACACACACAGACACACATACAGACATACACACAGACATACAGACATACACAGACACACACATACACACACATACACACAGACATACACAGACACACACATACACACAGACATACACACATACACACACATACATACACACATACACACACAGACATACACAGACACACACATACACAGACACACACATACACACACATACACACATACATACAGACATACACAGACACACACATACACACACACACACACATACACACATACATACAGACATGCACACACATACACACATACACAGACACCACATACACAGACACACACATACATACAGACATACACACATACACATATACACATGCACACACATACACACAGACACACACACATATACGCCCGCACACACACATACACACAGACATACACACACACATACATACATACAGACATATACAGACACACACATACACACAGACATACACAGACACACACATACACAGACACACACAGACACACACATACACGCCCGCACACACACAGACACACACATACACGGATACACACACATACACACACGCACGCACACACATACACACAGACATACACAGACACACACATACACGGACACACACACATACATACACACATACACACGCACGCACACACATACACACAGACATACACAGACACACATACACGGACACACATACACACACGCACACATGCACTTACACACACGCACGCACGCACACACACATACACACATACACAGACACACACACATACACACATACACGGACACACAAATACATACACACATACACACACGCACAAACATACACACACAAACATACACACGCACACACATACATACACACGCACGCACACACATACACACAGACACACACATACACACGCACACACATACACGGACACACATACACACATACATAAACACACACATACACACACGCACGCACACACATACATACGCACGCACACACATACACACACGCACACACATGGACACACATACATACATAAACACACACATACACACACGCACACACACACGCACGCACACACATACATATATACACACATACACGCACGCACGCACACACATACACACGCACGCACACATACACACGCACGCACACACATACACACACGCACACACATACACACACAGAGAGTAAACAGTAATCAGGGGGAGTAGTGTATTACACTCAGAAATTAAAAAGCGAAAAGTCGTTCTACGTAATCTAGGGATAACACGCTAGCGTCCAGTACTTGAGGTCGCGAGTTCAAACCCGATACAGAGAGATGCATTTTATTGCATCGTAAAGATAGTTAGCCTGACTTCTTTCGAAAGGGAAGTAGAGCCGGTGATTTTAATAGTAGTAATGCAGAATGAAACGTTAAATTTGAATTGTGGGGCAAATAGTCGTGCCCTTGACAGTTATGTTGTGAGTAGTACGTCAGGGAACACCAACCACCTGCCACTTGAGTCACGTGGTCTCTTCACTACTTTATGCACACGCATAACAAACCTTTCCTTTCGGAAACTCGGTCACTTTCTTGCTCTAATTTGTTATTTACCAACTTCTTTTGAATCAGCATCGTTCCAAAATATTAAATATAAACAACAGATTTGTATTTATTTGATTTTTAATCACACTCGCACACACAAACACTCACATACACACAGGGGTGTTTTTAAAAGTATTATTCTGCTGTTTAGAGCACCTAAAATACTTATTTTCAATTAAAGTTGAATATGCAATTTTTTGGTGCCACAGAATGATTTCGTCTATTTGCTACAAACAAACGGTTAAAGAAATAATGTATCTCGTATGTACGCAAAATTGCACATTCACATTAGTCGTAGTCGTTAGTGAAATTTGATAGTGATCAAGTGAATTTTTAATACGTTCACTTGCATCAAAGAGCATACACTACCTACTTGCGACTGCATAGGCTTACTTGTCCAAACAGTTCATGTTAATACAGTTTGGAGAAACATTTCGCTGTAGATACAGGAGACAGTGATGGACGTTTAGAAAGTGGGTCGATATACGATACATTCTCCTTGTATGTTATGAGGACGTAAAATAATTGTGACATTGATACAATTTTTAACATTCACTTCAAAACTTGAACTGCTGTAAAATGTAGACACAAAAGTGTCGTATAGGAGAAATGTGTTCAGCAGTACAGTTTCGTGCTGAAACACCATACCTCTACTATCGCCCTTAAAAGCAACTGAAATCAGATCTGAAGCAAATTAGGATTATTTTAGTTCCTAATGGATAATAATGTGCATTATTGGAAAAATCCGCATTCGTTTATATCAGCACTGTTTTAACACAAAATACGTATCTTATGTCTGTCTTTCGTTTAACTATGCAAAACTGAATGGACAGTATTACCTGAAAAAAACATAATTTCCTAACATTTGGATTACTGTGAATTTGCCCGAGATATGGCCGCTTCAGCGGTACGGTAAACGCACTTGGCGAGTGTTTTGTTTACTTGTGACGGCAGGCTGGTGCAGTACTTGCCTCTCTGTAGATGATATCTGTATACAGCACAACAAGGCGCGGGTGTTATGTTGAGCCACGAATATCTCGGAAATGGTTAAAGTTACAAACATTGATTTTACATAAATTGTGTTTTTTATTAGAATTATATTGTAACAAATTTAGCAAATCTTTTTATTTTCTCAAGCTTCAAGTACAGCCACACTACTAGTTTCTGTCTCTTAATCTTTCCAAACTCTCACACCATACTAGTTTCTGTCTCTTAATCTTCAACAACTCTAACACAAAACTGTCTCCATAGCAACCTCTTGAAAATCAAAGAGTCTTAATGACATGGAGAAGCCATGTCACACTGCTCCCTCCTCAGAGCTGGTCGTCCCGACCAGCACTATCACTGCGGCATCTCCCTTGCGCCCCGGTGGATTAACCCATCGAACCTCTTCTCCTGGTGGTCCACGAGGGCCTGGTGGTCCTGGTATACCTTGAGGTCCTGGGTTTCCATCTCTTCCAGGCATACCTTTAGTTCCAGGTTCACCATCTTTTCCCGACAATCCTGGAGGTCCAGTCATGCCTTTGTCTCCTGGAGGTCCCTGAGGTCCAGGTAACCCTTGTAGACCAATGAGACCACGGTGTCCTTTTGCACCCTTTGGACCTTCTTCTCCTCTATCACCCTTACCTCCCTCTGGCCCTGGAGGTCCTGGCTTTCCTCTAGCTCCCTGTGGCCCTTCTACACCCTGTGGTCCAGTTTCTCCTCGAAGACCCCGTTCTCCTGCTGGTCCTGGAGGTCCATTTGGACCAGGTGGCCCTGGAAGACCTGGTGCCCCTGGAGTTCCCGGAGGTCCTGAAGGTCCTACAGGTCCCTTATCTCCCGGTCTTCCTGCAATACCAGGTGTTCCTGCTTTACCTGGTGCTCCCTCTGGTCCCTGTTCTCCAATTGGTCCCGGTGGTCCTAGAGGTCCTGCAATACCTTGTGGTCCTGGAGGTCCTTCACTGCCTGGCTTCCCTGGTGGACCTGTCTCACCTTGTGCACCTCTCTGACCTCTGAGGCCAGCAGGTCCTGTTGGGCCGGGTAATCCTGGAAGTCCTCTGTCTCCTGGAGGGCCCTGTGGACCAGGTTGTCCTGGAGCTCCATGTTGTCCTTGAGAGCCTGAGTCACCCTTAGGTCCTTCAGGTCCTGGTGCACCAGCTTGTCCTGGAGGTCCTGGATTGCCCTGTTCACCTTTCATTCCTGGGAATCCACGTTCACCCTTCATTCCAGGCAAGCCTACCAGACCCTGAGGGCCAGGGAATCCTTGTAAACCTTGAGGGCCAGTAGGACCTCGCTCTCCAGGGGGCACGATCCTAGGTATCGCTGTTGGATAGTGTCCCTTGGTCCAGGTAGGACGATGTATGCCATCCTGCTTCGAAATTCTGCAACAGTACCGCCGGTCTTGACGGTCCCTCGTCCAGTTGCCCTTCTTCCTGGTGTGTTGACGGGCCATCCTGCGCACTTTGAAACGGCTCACTGGGTACCATGTCCGCCGACCTCTCTGGCGCACCTTCGCAGCCACCTTGCTTCCGATGGGTCCGGCAACAAACCCCACCACATCCGCGCGAGTCGCGTCCACCGCTGCACTCGTGTTCACTCGTGCTCGGCACGGCCTCTCCTGTATCCTGCCGTCCACGATGATGTCCACCATTCTTCCGTTCACGGCACTATGCGTCAGGTGATTGGATGGCCCCGACGGTCCCCCCATGTCACACGCCAAGTCGGTTCTCGCGTGTTGCTCGTTTGCTTGTGCGCTTCCCTGCTGATCGTCCGAAACGGGCGCAACTGTCGCCTCGGCCACTAGGTGCTCCCTCCCCGGCTCCGCGCTATTCCGTCTGCCCCTGGCATCCAGTACTTTGACGCTCTCGTCAACTCTTACTACCAGGGCGCCAAGACGTTCCCCGTCGTCCTCCACGACGTCCACGTGCTGGCAGAGGTCTTCCACCTTTTCGCCGAGTTGTTCCACGTCTTCCGTCACGCCAATCCGTTCGCCGAGTTGTTCTACGTCTTCCGTCACGCCAATCCGTTCGCCGAGTTGTTCCACGTCTTCCGTCACGCCAATCCGTTCGCCGAGTTGTTCCACGTTTTCCCTCATATCATCCGAAACGGGCGCAACTGTCGCCTCGGCCACTAGGTGCTCCCTCCCCGGCTCCGCGCTATTCCGTCTGCCCCTGGCATCCAGTACTTTGACGCTCTCGTCAACTCTTACTACCAGGGCGCCAAGACGTTCCCCGTCGTCCTCCACGACGTCCACGTGCTGGCAGAGGTCTTCCACCTTTTCGCCGAGTTCTTCCACGCCTTCCGTCACGCCAGCCAGTTGCCCGTCAATTTTCGCCGATAGCTCCGTCTTCATCTCTTTCAGCTCGGCAGCGAGGTTGTCGTTTCTCGTTTCCATTTTGGCAAATAATTCTTTCATCATTGCCATCATCCTGGTTTCCGAATCTCCCTCCATCTTGGTTCTAACGTTGCAACTTCTAACGACGATGTAATGAAACTAGAAGCAACTCGACGAATCCCACTTCCTGACACCAAATGTAACAAATTTAGCAAATCTTTTTATTTTCTCAAGCTTCAAGTACAGCCACACTACTAGTTTCTGTCTCTTAATCTTTCCAAACTCTCACACCATACTAGTTTCTGTCTCTTAATCTTCAACAACTCTAACACAAAACTGTCTCCATAGCAACCTCTTGAAAATCAAAGAGTCTTAATGACATGGAGAAGCCATGTCACAATATTTTTATATAGTAATTGTGTATCTCTTGCAGTTTAGCAGTTAAACTTGTTGAAAGATGGTGATTTTAAAGAGCAAGTTGGATGACGATGTTGATTGAATACGCACGCCCCTTCACTTTGGGCTGGCTGCGAGGACAAGGTCCCAGTTCGTCCTCTGGACACACAACCAGAGATTGTAAACCAGCAAGCACTGAACCGGAAAATTTGTACGCAACGCTACACACAAAAAATATCAGTATGTTGCAAAACATACAGGAGTCCACACGTTCACGTGCACTGGGACTGGCTGTCTATATGCACATCCGGGCAACTTTGTAAAAGTCAACCTTACAAACAAGTTTAAGGCAATCAATGCGCTAATCAACATTTCCATAAAATTATGAAATTTTTGTTTTACTTATTACCTTGATTCATTTATCCCTCATATACCACATTGATTTCCTAGTTTTCGGTCATTTAAATCGCTGAAGGTTTTTAACCCTCTTAAGGTCGGTCGGTCGGTCGGTCGGTCGGTATTATGAAGGAGGTTCAAACCATACATTAAGGTTCCCTCGACCAACTTTAAACGACTTCGCACCTTGCCTAAATACTTTCTAAATAACCATTAAAAGCAAGTGTTTCTAAAGAAAATTCAGGGTACGAGTGAAAGTAGAAGGAATACCGACCTGCCTACCTCACACGCTGCTGTCGAGAAACTCTTTTCCTAGATGTGCGTATTTCGCAAAACGTGAAATTGTTGTGTTTCCAGAAGTACGTACGTACGTACGTAAATGACCTCCAGCACTTCCAACAACTGGAAGCGATGTAACTTGGAAAGGGGTTGGGAACTGGTCGACGAGGCCCAGACTGAGGGGTTCCACAGGATACGGGCGACTTGACCTTCACCTGGTGACCTGGTCGCACACACCTGGCACACCTGTTCTCACCTAGCCCACATTTACAACAATAAACTCACTCACACGAGCTTTTCTACTCAGTCTTCCACATCGAGACAAACAGAACAATACAGTAGGCTAGGCGATAGTCAACTTTTTAACAAGTATGTCGCTATGTGAGGACTTTGAAATTCTGTTCTCTTTGCACGACCAAACGAAAAAACGGAGTAGTCCACTTAAGAAAACTGTACCTATTTGAAAATTCAAACCAATAACAAGAATATCTCGGGAAAGAAACAAATTTTGTATAGCATAAATTTTCTATTTTAATGAAATTTACATTTTTGGGCAGTAATATTTTGTGTAGGTATCTCTTGCAGATTACCAATTATATAAAAGTCATTCAGAATGAAGATACCTTCAGGGACTATTCACAGAACATTCAACATATACATTTCAACCGTATTGAAAATATCTTAAACCTACGTTATTGTTTATTTTTCAAAAAATAAAACATCGAAAACTTTTCTGTAAAAAGGTACCTAGAACTTACTGAATGCATCTTTGGAAGATGGTGAACTTAAGTACCAACCTAGATGTTTAGCCGACATTCGTTTTTCAGTAATTTTCACTTGGGCAAACACAGACGAGCATACACACACACACGCACACGCCCACATTTCTCGAAAGGTAGTTCCTAGTGAAATACCTTGATAGTAGAGAAAATGGACGGCAAAAAACGTCGTCTACAATTCAAATGACTACTAGGCCCTAAAAAGCCAAGATAAAAACACGTTTTATTGCTTCTAAAACATTCTAAAAATGATTATATTTCCATAGGTTTTACTTTCTTGTCCTGTATAATAGTGACCTAGTCTAGCTCCTTCTATTATCACAACTAATATAATACGTGTGATCTAACTGATAAATTCTCAAGTAGAGTGAGAGTGAGTCAGACTGTCGAATTATATTTATATGGACTATTTCATATATAGCTGCTTGTCCTGTATAATAGTGACCTAGCCTGGCTCCTTCTATTATCACAAGTAATATGATAATACGTGTGATCTAACTGATAAATTCTCAAGTAGAGTGAGAGTGAGTCAGACTGTCGAATTATATTTATATGGACTATTTCATATATAGCTGCTTGTCCTGTATAATAGTGACCTAGCCTAGCTCCTTCTATTATCACAAGTAATATGATAATACGTGTGATCTAACTGATAAATTCTCAAGTACAGTGAGAGTGAGTCAGACTGTCGAATTATATTTATATGGACTATTTCATATATAGCTGCTTGTCCTGTATAATAGTGACCTAGTCTAGCTCCTTCTATTATCACAACTAATATAATACGTGTGATCTAACTGATAAATTCTCAAGTAGAGTGAGAGTGAGTCAGACTGTCGAATTATATTTATATGGACTATTTCATATATAGCTGCTTGTGCTGTATAATAGTGACCTAGTGTAGCTCCTTCTATTATCACAAGTAATATGATAATACGTGTGATCTAACTGATAAATTCTCAAGTAGAGTGAAAGTGAGTCAGACTGTCGAATTATATTTATATGGACTATTTCATATATAGCTGCTTGTCCTGTATAATAGTGACCTAGCCTAGCTCCTTCTATTATCACAAGTAATATGATAATACGTGTGATCTAACTGATAAATTCTCAAGTAGAGTGAGAGTGAGTCAGACTGTCGAATTATATTTATATGGACTATTTCATATATAGCTGCTTGTCCTGTATAATAGTGACCTAGCCTAGCTCCTTCTATTATCACAAGTAATATGATAATACGTGTGATCTAACTGATAAATTCTCAAGTAGAGTGAGAGTGAGTCAGACTGTCGAATTATATTTATATGGACTATTTCATATATAGCTGCTTGTCCTGTATAATAGTGACCTAGCCTAGCTCCTTCTATTATCACAAGTAATATGATAATACGTGTGATCTAACTGATAAATTCTCAAGTAGAGTGAGAGTGAGTCAGACTGTCGAATTATATTTATATGGACTATTTCATATATAGCTGCTTGTCCTGTATAATAGTGACCTAGCCTAGCTCCTTCTATTATCACAAGTAATATGATAATACGTGTGATCTAACTGATAAATTCTCAAGTACAGTGAGAGCGAGTCAGACTGTCGAATTATATTTATATGGACTATTTCATATATAGCTGCTTGTCCTGTATAATAGTGACCTAGCCTAGCTCCTTCTATTATCACAAGTAATATGATAATACGTGTGATCTAACTGATAAATTCTCAAGTAGAGTGAGAGTGAGTCAGACTGTCGAATTATATTTATATGGACTATTTCATATATAGCTGCTTGTCCTGTATAATAGTGACCTAGCCTAGCTCCTTCTATTATTACAAGTAATATGATAATACGTGTGATCTAACTGATAAATTCTCAAGTAGAGTGAGAGTGAGTCAGACTGTCGAATTATATTTATATGGACTATTTCATATATAGCTGCTTGTCCTGTATAATAGTGACCTAGTCTAGCTCCTTCTATTATCACAAGTAATATAATACGTGTGATCTAACTGATAAATTCTCAAGTAGAGTGAGAGTGAGTCAGACTGTCGAATTATATTTATATGGACTATTTCATATATAGCTGCTTGTGCTGTATAATAGTGACCTAGTGTAGCTCCTTCTATTATCACAAGTAATATGATAATACGTGTGATCTAACTGATAAATTCTCAAGTAGAGTGAGAGTGAGTCAGACTGTCGAATTATATTTATATGGACTATTTCATATATAGCTGCTTGTCCTGTATAATAGTGACCTAGCCTAGCTCCTTCTATTATCACAAGTAATATGATAATACGTGTGATCTAACTGATAAATTCTCAAGTAGAGTGAGAGTGAGAAAAATACACTAATTATTAAAAGAACATTGTTAAAAAACACAGTGTCAGCTGGTTAGGCGCTGGCTTACTGATCCCAAGGTCACGGGTCCAAGTCCGGTCCAGACCGATGGTTTTTAAGTGTACTTAAAAACAGAGCTCCATGTCAGTAGATTTACTGGCATGTAAAGAAACTTCTGCGGGACAAAATTCCGGCACACTGGTGACGCTGATTAGATCCTGTTAATTGACAGCGTCGTTAAACGACAAAATAATTTTTAGAACAATCGCAGTTGTCAAATTGAAATGGAGTTACATTTTAACAGTAATGCAGTTGGCGACACTGACTAAACAAAAGAATGACCAGGTGATAATTTAACGTCTGTGTGTATGAAATAGTGAACAAAATGTTCTCTGGACAGACTACATTTACAAGCAGTGCTACTAGATGTTGTGAAATATAATTACCATTTAGTACAGTTGGTAAATGCCATGTGACAGTAAAGGTAGATATCGTTGGCTTGCCGTTATGTTGGAGAAGATTTGGTTCAGGTGCCGACCACTTTCCCTCTCGTTTGTTAAAACACACCTGTCGGCTGTAGAGGCAACGTGATCATGCTCTGCGTTCTTTACGTGTGGTGCTTAGGTATTTCTCCAGCATGCAAAACTTCATTCAACTAATACAGTCTTAACCCACTACAATATTACTAGTTCTAATATATTTCTCACAATTACCTAAGCAACTGGAAGCCAGCAACTATTCCAACTAGATGTTTACATAATCACGCACACACTCGCGCGCACACTCACGTGCACACTCGCGCGCACACTCGCGCGCACACTCACGCGCACACTCACGCACGCGCACACTCACGCGCGCACACACGCGCGCACACTCACGCGCACACACTTGCGCGCACACAGCGGACCGCCTAAAGTGAAGGAGGCGTAGTGAGCTAGGAGAATTTTTTTAAAGAGATGTATTTTGAGCCTAAAATTAAAATATTAAACTAAAATATAGAATTTTTTGTCGCAAGGTAGTTTTTAGTGACGTAATAAAAAGTAAACAAATTTGCTCATAGAGTGAATGTTACACAAGGTGTTCATGAAGGATGGTTGAAACATAATGTCCTTGTAGGTTAGTCTTAGATTGTACGAAAATGTTTTCTCTGAATCTCCAGTCTACTTGAAAAAACGTTCACACTTTGTGAACTTGAAACACTAAACTGAACAAATATGAATAACGCAACAATGATATGTTCGCTGCCAATAAGTCAGTTACTTTCATAAAATAACAATTCCTTCTACAGAGGTGTGCAGTTTTGTGTGTTTTAAAACATATGTAGTGAGTGAGCCTGGTAGACTTTTTTTTTTAAATTTGCCTTTATTATCGATCAGCGCTGCAGCGCTATACAGATAAGTGAGAATTACAGGGAAATAAACTGAATACAAAAACACAAACTTACTACATAAGAACGTGAGTCTGAACAAGAATGAGGTCGATCTCTATAGGCCCCTCAGGGACAAGCACATGGTGAGAATGGTGTAGATCTCAATCCTCTTCTGCGGTGTCTGACGGGTTGTCAGGTGGTAGCAGCAGATCTTGCGGCAGACGACTGCGGATGCGGTTTGGAGGCTGCGACCTATGGCCCAAGGAGAACAAAACCGCACCTGGGACCTGGTGAAGACGACCATAGAAGCGATGAGCCTGATGGCGGATGAAGTCCACTATGGAGGAAATTCCAAGTTCACGGTGTAGCTGAGTGTTGCGAACAAACCAGGGAGCGTGAAGAGCGAGGCGTAAAACTTTATTCTGAAAGGACTGCATGGCTGCAATTTTACTAGAAGCTGCGCCACCCCACACAGGGCAAGCATACGTGAGAAGAGGACGAAGTAAAGAGGTGTAAAGTAAAAGCGCTGTAGCACTTTTCAGAGAAGATTTACGGTTAATCAGAGGATAAAGCTTGGAGAGTCGGGAATAAGCCAAGTTGAGTTTGCTGTTGATATGAGCCTTCCAAGTAAGTCGGCGGTCAAACAGTACTCCCAGATATCTTACTGTTTCGTCCTTGCGCTTCCAAGGTATGTGGATGTTATCTATCAACGCGGGCCGGCGGAGAGTGAAAAGCATAATTTCACATTTGCTATGGTTGAGGGCGATGCGCCATGATTTTAGCCATAGAGATAAAGAATCCAGGGCAGTTTGAAGATGATTGCCAGCTGTGTGAATATCTTCGTGGGAGGTAAACAAAGCGGTGTCGTCGGCGTACATGGACACATTGATAGACTGCAGGGGAGGAAGGTCTGAAATGTAGATGTTGAAGAGGGTAGGTCCTAAGACGGAACCTTGAACACCAGCGAGGACGGACCGAGAGGAGGAACGGTCTGAACCTAAAGTGACGGAGAAAGTGCGATCCAGTAGGAAACTGTGAATTAATTGATACAGGTAATCAGGAAGACCAATATTACGAATTTTAAAGAGTAGACCACGGTGCCAGACTTTGTCAAAAGCTTGACTGAAATCTAAGAAAGCAGCTATGCAATGCTGTTTCCTTTCGAAGGCTTGAGCGATGTGTTCAGTTACGCGGAGAAGCTGGTGCACCAGAGAATGCCTTTAGCGAAAGCCAAATTGAAAGGGTGGTATCACTGAGGAGCCGGATAAAAATTTGTAAATGCGGATATTAACAAGCTTTTCAAAAATTTTGGACAGGGCCGGTAGAAGACTTATTGGGCGATAACTGGAAGGCTGATGTGCAGGTTTTCCGGGTTTGTGCAGAACTATAACATTTGCATGTTTCCAGGAGGTAGGAAAATAACCTAAGCGGAGTAGAGCATTGAAGAGAGAGGCAAGAAAGGCGTGGGCTTTGTGAGAAAGATTTTTAAGAGCAATATTGGGAATACGGTCATGACCAGGAGCCTTTTTGGATACCAGTATGTGCAATAGCCGGCGAACCTCGCTCGGTGAAGTAAACTTGATGGGCACGGGAACACTCGGAGGAAAAATAGGCTGGTCTTCTATGGCGGAGTTATGAACAGCATCAGCGACTGGGTTGGGTGTAAAGGGTGTCTCAAAGTAGTCAGCAAATAGCTCGCACTTTTCGCTGTCACTGGAGTAGTGCCGAGCTGCAGAACGAAGAGGTGGTATCAGAGGTGATTCCCGTAGAATGCGGCGGGTTTCCTTCCAGAGACTGCTATCTAGTGGGGAAATATTGGAAAGATGGCGCTGATACGAAGAATAGCGGTACTCATCCAGCGCTCGCTTAACGTACCGCGTCAACTGGTTTAATCTATTACGCTGATGAGGTTGACGGTGCAGTTGCCAGCAACGACGGATTCGATGCTTCTCTCTCAGTAGCTGAACAATCGTCTGAGGCAGTGTTTCATGAAATGGTGGATGGTGGCTGGCTCGCCGGGGAACAGTGGTAGCCGATCGAATAGACGCAATCACAGTATTGGTGAAATGAGTTATAGCCACGTCAACATCTTCCTTCTGTGTCAAAGGAAGGTGCGGGTAGAGCTGCTGGTCGAGATGATGCCGAAACTGGTCCCAGTCTACGTGCCCCTGTATCAAGGGAGGAACGTAGGTAGAGTAGGTTCTGTCCACCTGAAAGGTTGCAAGAACGGGACAATGATCGGAGTCCATTTCAGGCAGAACGTGCAGGAGGAGGGGTTGCGGAAAGTTCTGTATTAGAGCGACATCAAGAATATCTGGTTGGAGTCTGACGTTGTTAGAGTAAAAGGTAGGTGTGTCAGGGGCAACGACGTGGAAACCAATGGCATCAGCAGCTTGCTGAAGACGACGACTGTTAGGTGTGCTCACTCGGCAGCCCCAGAGGACATTTTTGCTGTTGAGGTCTCCTAGAAGAATCGTAGGTGCAGTGGTAGAAAATAAAATCCGTAAATCCTGAATAGCCAGAGTGGTAGAGGGTGGTTGGTAGGCTGCCAAAACGGTGAGCAGTTGGCCATTAGCAGTGGCGACTTGGATGGCGCAGGTTTCGAAGCTACGAAGTCGTGGCAGAAAGAGAGGGTGGTGTTTGATACGGCTTTTAATTATAATGGCAACTCCTCCGGATGCCACGGCAGCGTCACGATCCTCCCGGTAAATTCTATAGCCAGGAATAGTAAACTTCTCAAGAGGGGTTAGGTATGTTTCAGAAACACAAGCAACGTCGACGTCGTGCCGAGAATGAAACGTAAGGAAACTTTGGCGTTTGGATTTGAGTCCGTTAGCGTTCCAATTTAGGAAGGTGAGAGTAGAGAAGACCGGGGTTAAGTCAAGGGGCATGGTTGAAAAGGTCTGCTATGAACTTGGAAAACAAGGAGCGTAAGTGTGGAAGATACGAATGCAAAAGGGAGAGGAAGGAGTTGAAAAAAAAAGCCTGCCTGGTAGACTGAAGACAGTTGTTCACAGGCCGCGATAATCCCCTCTCTTCCCCACGTGTCCTATTTTACTTTTGGAAGGGGTGGGAAGTTGCTCCCTTGGATAAGATGGATCGTGTTGGTCACCTTGCTTACATATTCTCCTTCCTTCCACTCTCATACTTCCCTTACTTGCTTTACTTCCCTTTCTATGCACATGTCTTTCTTCTCTATTATAAATGAATAGTTTCTCTTGTTTGTTCATTCCTAATTCTATCTCTTCTGCTGTTACCCAGCATTCTTCTCATGTATTTAGTTTCGATTACTGTCATGTTTCTCCTGCATCGGTATATCTGCAGCACGTGTTAGTGAGTGTATCAGATTGCGCATTACAAAAAAGTACGGCTTTCTAGAAATACGTAGAACTACATTCGAAACGCTTCCTGTCATAAGTACAGTAATAAAACCGTAATATGATGAGCAGATGCTTTAAAATGCAGCAAAGTGTGTTTAAAAGAGGCGCAAGAAGTGGCCGTACACCCGAGGTGAGGTAGTGCTTCCAGAAGTCGACTGTCAGACATTCACTTGTCTACCTACCCGAGGTGAGGTAGTGCTTCCAGAAGTCGACTGTCAGACATTCACTTGTCTACCTACCTGTGGTGAGGTAGTGCTTCCAGAAGTCGACTGTCAGACATTCACTTGTCTACCTACCCGAGGTGAAGTAGTGCTTCCAGAAGTCGACTGTCAGACATTCACTTGTCTACCTACCTGTGGTGAGGTAGTGCTTCCAGAAGTCGACTGTCAGACATTCACTTGTCTACCTACCTGTGGTGAGGTAGTGCTTCCAGAAGTCGACTGTCAGACATTCACTTGTCTACCTACCTGTGGTGAGGTAGTGCTTCCAGAAGTCGACTGTCAGACATTCACTTGTCTACCTACCTGTGGTGAGGTAGTGCTTCCAGAAGTCGACTGTCAGACATTCACTTGTCTACCTACCCGAGGTGAGGTAGTGCTTCCAGAAGTCGACTGTCAGACATTCACTTGTCTACCTACCCGAGGTGAGGTAGTGCTTCCAGAAGTCGACTGTCAGACATTCACTTGTCTACCTACCTGTGGTGAGGTAGTGCTTCCAGAAGTCGACTGTCAGACATTCACTTGTCTACCTACCTGTGGTGAGGTAGTGCTTCCAGAAGTCGACTGTCAGACATTCACTTGTCTACCTACCTGTGGTGAGGTAGTGCTTCCAGAAGTCGACTGTCAGACATTCACTTGTCTACCTACCCGAGGTGAGGTAGTGCTTCCAGAAGTCGACTGTCAGACATTCACTTGTCTACCTACCCGAGGTGAGGTAGTGCTTCCAGAAGTCGACTGTCAGACATTCACTTGTCTACCTACCCGAGGTGAGGTAGTGCTTCCAGAAGTCGACTGTCAGACATTCACTTGTCTACCTACCTGTGGTGAGGTAGTGCTTCCAGAAGTCGACTGTCAGACATTCACTTGTCTACCTACCTGTGGTGAGGTAGTGCTTCCAGAAGTCGACTGTCAGACATTCACTTGTCTACCTACCTGTGGTGAGGTAGTGCTTCCAGAAGTCGACTGTCAGACATTCACTTGTCTACCTACCCGAGGTGAGGTAGTGCTTCCAGAAGTCGACTGTCAGACATTCACTTGTCTACCTACCTGTGGCGGGCACAGTACTCGGTAAAGAGAAAACAGGGAAACAACTGAAGAAACAAAACTAATAATTAAAGTGGATATTGTATGCAAATAGCTGCGAGAAATATCTCAAACTATTGATAAGACCTCGTACTACTATGCAGGCATTAAATGATAAGCTTTATGTTTCAAAACCATGCAAAAGAAGACAAGAACTGGAAGAGCAACGTTGCTGACAGAGCAAGATAAGATTTCTCACACGGGAAATAACTAAAGTACGGTGAAGTTGGCTGCAGATAGATCTGGGAATACGCGGTATTAAATCTCGTCGAGAAGCTGCATATCATGGTCCAGTACCTCGGAAGAAGTTCTAGGTAAATAAGAGAAATCAAATAAGGCGATTAAATTTCACAAATGAGCACCAGGCTCCTAGAAAAGGGTGATTTTTGCTTGGACGAAAGTAGATAAGTTTAACATGTGTGGTACGGTGTGGCGAAAGAAGATACGGAGATGGATCCAAACACCGTCTGTTGGTATACAAACACAAACACAAATTGCTTAAAAAGTACGTCACGTAGGAAAGGTCACAATTACTACTTGCTCTGTGGGAAGTCAAGAGCGTGTTGTCGAGTTTGTTAACTGGAGTGACAAAAACAGTGTCACGTGGTGCTGCACTTTTTGCGTGAATCTCGCTGACCTGTATCATTTGTAAACAAAAGGGGGCGTTGGCCACTACTGTAACGTAGCCTGCTTTCTTACCTCTCAACACTAAGAAGGTAGGTACCTACATATGCATGTAGCACTCACCCCCTTTCACACAATTACTTACTTACTTTAATGTAAGGCTTCATCTATATTCCGATGTCGATCAAGAAGTAATAGAACTGTCAAATGAAGTCGTTCTTTAGTTCATAATTTATTATTTCGTACTATTGTGTATGTTAGTTTTTGTTTTTCAGTTCTGAGTAATAACTGCTGGCGACGATCACACTGTTTAAGAAGACCTAGGGGTGAGATTTGGCTCATTTGGTAAACAAAGTTGATTTTTAGATTTTTATTTTGAAAAATTGTTCAATGTTCTGTCTATTAAAAAGTGCAATGACTTTCATGACAGCGCCATTTTTAAAGGCCTGGCAGCCATTTTTAAATAGTGATGCATAGTGATTAAATGGCTGGTGGTTAGGCCTACGCACCCACCGAGACTGCATATCGACGGATCAGAAACTCAATCATGTAAAATATCCTTAATCTGCATCCACAAAATCACAAGTTGTCTCCACAAGTGGTAACTAAAATTCAACCTCCGGATCAGGGACTTGGTTCTCATCAGCTGCTAGAATGCTATGCCAAGGTACGACACAGAACTCGAATGAATCTCTTCACAATGTTGCGTGGAACTATCTGTTCAAAATACGTGTGTGTCTAGCAACAAACTTGAACTTACAGCACTGAAAACTGTAATGGAGTTTAATATGGGGTGTGTGAAGTCAATTCCGGTGTTGAATAATGTTAGGGATATAAGCATTTCAGTCGGAGCAATATGCATTTGTCAGAAGTGCAATACTAGAAGATGTATTCAGAGTAGAAAATGCAGTGCCAGGAAACAAATACACACAAGGAGAGCCCATAAATTGCAGAAATGTTCAGCACAGAAGAGGATAGGTCAGAAAGTGAAACCAATGCTGGAACACACCTCTGAGGTTAGAACCTTTTAAAAGTTTAATGCTGTTTTTATCAGTTTCTTTTTTCTCAGCATTTTCACGCAGCTAAAAAACTCCTTGCGACAGAGTTCTTAAGGGATTCTTTTGAAAATTTCAGGATGTATTCTTATTCATATAAGGCTCCAAAATTGCTCTGGGTTTTGATATCAGCCAAGTAATATTGAACATATTCACATTCAAATGCCGATGGGAAGTTAAAAAAAACTTGAAATCTATAAATAGACATATTTAAAAATTTCTAGATACTAAAGTACTGGTGTAAAATGAAAATCCAGAGCAATTATGACTTTCAGGTACATGAAGCATCAGATCACCAACTTTCATGCCAAACTTCAAAAATTGTTACGCAAGGAGCATTTTTAATCAGAGTACCTTTATAATCAATTAAACATTTTTAATTAAAAAACTATTTGACTTACATCAACTTTTGTACAGCTGCATATCTAAACACTATATTAACGTGGTTAAAATTTGGTACTGCTAGCATAAAAATTGTAGAATTTCCTAAACTCACCCCTAACTCCCCTTAAAGTACTTGTCACTATAACCCCGACGCGACGTTAAATGTCCCAAAGATCATTCACACAAAACATAAGATATACGTATATTTAATTTGTTATGAAAATGTCCTAAGTGTCTCTGTGGTCGAGTGAATGTTCAGTAGGCTGACTTGTCCTGGATTTGTTTCCCTGCCAAGGGTAAACATTTTTTCTTCATTAGGATAATTTCGTACCCTCTATAACACACCTGGCAAGCAATGCTCCGAAGGTGTGAACACAGTAGTCCCTCGTTTTCTTACCCGCAGTGCACTCCAATGTAACTGAGTTCTTGAGAGTAGTAAAGCGGAACCAAGCCCTAGTACGTGATGGCTCAAGTCAGTACTGCATGATACCCACGAACTCTATAAAGGATGCAATGCGATAAGTACTTCAATTTTCTTAGTTACGATGTCAGTCTAATTTCAAAATGGCTTATGGCTAGTGACCACACACACATTAGGTGGGCGTGATTTTCGGGTTTGGTGTTACGATGCGAGGTAAAGTAGGGAACAACTTGAAAATAAATACAAAATTATGAAAATCTTCAGTAAGATAACGTAAAATTTCAAACTAAAAGCATCCATCGAACGTTTACCTTAAAGGTCCCAAAATGACTAAACCTGTTAATGGGAGCGCTATAGAAATAAAGAAAAGAAAAGCATACATATATATGATGTAAATGAATAACCCGAACGAATTTTATCGGTAATAGACGGTTCATAGACAACCAATTTGAGATAGAAAATTATGGTCTAGAATTACAAATTACAGAATTGTACCTTAAAATTGCTTGGGTGTATACACGCCACTGATCATGTCCACTGCAGTTGCAACGCATGATGAGAAAACAAGTGGATGTTTTTCGTAGCCTGAGTGTTCAGTTTAATGGATACGCTGCCAGAACGACCAATACAACCTCGGGTTCAAACCCCGTAGTCTCATATCTTATGTCCTTTTTTTTTAAGTAAATGATGAATGATGGCCGCAGAATGTGAAGTTGAACATTTCCAGTTCCCTCTATGTATGAAGTACTAGATGTTAACCTGGCTGTGTGTGTGTTGGACAGCCCTGGGAATGTCAGCTGCAGAATGTCAAGTTGACCATTTCCAGTTCCCTCTATGTATGAAGTACTAGATGTTAACCTGGCTGTGTGAGTGTGAGTGTGTGTGTTGGACAGCCCTGGGAATGTCAGCTGCAGAATGTCAAGTTGAACATTTTCAGTTCCCTCTATGTATGAAGTACTAGATGTTAACCTGGCTGTGTGAGTGTGTGTGTGTGTGTGTTGGACAGCCCTGGGAATGTCAGCTGCAGAATGTCAAGTTGACCATTTCCAGTTCCCTCTATGTATGAAGTACTAGATGTTAACCTGGCTGTGTGAGTGTGTGTGTTGGACAGCCCTGGGAATGTCAGCTGCAGAATGTCAAGTTGAACATTTCCAGTTCCCTCTATGTATGAAGTACTAGACGTTAACCTGGCTGTGTGAGTGTGAGTGTGTGTGTTGGACAGCCCTGGGAATGTCAGCTGCAGAATGTCAAGTTGAACATTTCCAGTTCCCTCTATGTATGAAGTACTAGATGTTAACCTGGCTGTGTGAGTGTGTGTGTGTGTGTTGGACAGCCCTGGGAATGACAGCTGCAGAATGTCAAGTTGAACATTTCCAGTTCCCTCTATGTATGAAGTACTAGATGTTAACCTGGCTGTGTGAGTGTGTGTGTTGGACAGCCCTGGGAATGTCAGCTGCAGAATGTCAAGTTGAACATTTCCAGTTCCCTCTATGTATGAAGTACCAGATGTTAACCTGGCTGTGTGAGTGTGTGTTGGACAGCCCTGGGAATGTCAGCTGCAGAATGTCAAGTTGAACATTTCCAGTTCCCTCTATGTATAAAGTACCAGACGTTAACCTGGACTGTGTGTGAGTGTGTGTGAGTGTGTGTGTGTTGGACAGCCCTGGGAATGTCAGCTGCAGAATGTCAAGTTGACCATTTCCAGTTCCCTCTATGTATGAAGTACTAGACGTTAACCTGGCTGTGTGTGTGTGTGAGTGTGTGTTGGACAGCCCTGGGAATGACAGCTGCAGAATGTCAAGTTGAACATTTCCAGTTCCCTCTATGTATGAAGTACTAGATGTTAACCTGGCCATGTGAGTGTGTGTTGGACAGCCCTGGGAATGTCAGCTGCAGAATGTCAAGTTGAACATTTCCAGTTCCCTCTATGTATAAAGTACCAGACGTTAACCTGGACTGTGTGTGAGTGTGTGTGAGTGTGTGTGTGTTGGACAGCCCTGGGAATGTCAGCTGCAGAATGTCAAGTTGAACATTTCCAGTTCCCTCTATGTATAAAGTACCAGACGTTAACCTGGACTGTGTGTGAGTGTGTGTGAGTGTGTGTGTGTTGGACAGCCCTGGGAATGACAGCTGCAGAATGTCAAGTTGACCATTTCCAGTTCCCTCTATGTATGAAGTACTAGACGTTAACCTGGCTGTGTGAGTGTGAGTGTGTGTGTGTTGGACAGCCCTGGGAATGTCAGCTGCAGAATGTCAAGTTAAACATTTCCAGTTCCCTCTATGTATGAAGTACTAGATGTTAACCTGGCTGTGTGAGTGTGTGTGTGTGTGTGTTGGACAGCCCTGGGAATGTCAGCTGCAGAATGTCAAGTTGACCATTTCCAGTTCCCTCTATGTATGAAGTACTAGATGTTAACCTGGCTGTGTGTGTGTGTGTGTGTGTGTGTGTGTGTGTGTGTGTGTGTGTTGGACAGCCCTGGGAATGTCAGCTGCAGAATGTCAAGTTGAACATTTCCAGTTCCCTCTATGTATGAAGTACTAGACGTTAACCTGGCTGTGTGAGTGTGTGTGTGTGTGTGTTGGACAGCCCTGGGAATGTCAGCTGCAGAATGTCAAGTTGACCATTTCCAGTTCCCTCTATGTATGAAGTACTAGACGTTAACCTGGACTGTGTGTGAGTGTGCGTTGGACAGCCCTGGGAATGACAGCTGCAGAATGTCAAGTTGAACATTTCCAGTTCCCTCTATGTATGAAGTACTAGACGTTAACCTGGCTGTGTGTGTGTGTGAGTGTGTGTTGGACAGCCCTGGGAATGACAGCTGCAGAATGTCAAGTTGACCATTTCCAGTTCCCTCTATGTATGAAGTACCAGACGTTAACCTGGACTGTGTGTAAGTGTGTGTGTGTTGGACAGCCCTGGGAATGTCAGCTGCAGAATGTCAAGTTGACCATTTCCAGTTCCCTCTATGTATGAAGTACCAGACGTTAACCTGGACTTTGTGTGAGTGTGTGTGAGTGTGTGTGTGTGTGTTGGACAGCCCTGGGAATGTCAGCTGCAGAATGTCAAGTTGACCATTTCCAGTTCCCTCTATGTATGAAGTACCAGATGTTAACCTGGCTGTGTGAGTGAGTGTGTGTTGGACAGCCCTGGGAATGTCAGCTGCAGAATGTCAAGTTGAACATTTCCAGTTCCCTCTATGTATGAAGTACCAGATGTTAACCTGGCTGTGTGTGTGTGAGTGTGTGTGTTGGACAGCCCTGGGAATGTCAGCTGCAGAATGTCAAGTTGAACATTTCCAGTTCCCTCTATGTATGAAGTACTAGATGTTAACCTGGCTGTGTGAGTGTGTGTTGGACAGCCCTGGGAATGTCAGCTGCAGAATGTCAAGTTGACCATTTCCAGTTCCCTCTATGTATGAAGTACTAGATGTTAACCTGGCTGTGTGAGTGTGTGAGTGTGTGTTGGACAGCCCTGGGAATGTCAGCTGCAGAATGTCAAGTTGAACATTTCCAGTTCCCTCTATGTATGAAGTACTAGATGTTAACCTGGCTGTGTGAGTGTGTGTTGGACAGCCCTGGGAATGTCAGCTGCAGAATGTCAAGTTGACCATTTCCAGTTCCCTCTATGTATGAAGTACCAGATGTTAACCTGGCTGTGTGAGTGTGAGTGTGTGTGTTGGACAGCCCTGGGAATGTCAGCTGCAGAATGTCAAGTTGAACATTTCCAGTTCCCTCTATGTATGAAGTACCAGATGTTAACCTGGCTGTGTGTGTGTGAGTGTGTGTGTTGGACAGCCCTGGGAATGTCAGCTGCAGAATGTCAAGTTGAACATTTCCAGTTCCCTCTATGTATGAAGTACTAGATGTTAACCTGGCTGTGTGAGTGTGTGTTGGACAGCCCTGGGAATGACAGCTGCAGAATGTCAAGTTGACCATTTCCCGGAAAGTCATCAGATTATTATTTATATTTACTTTTTGTGCACAATTACGTATGTACAGAGCGCGTCTTTGTTCAACACGGAGAAGGAGATAGTATCTGCTGTACGCCCTTCTCTCGGTTCGATCCCCACACACGCACACACACAGTAGGCTACCAATTAATTACACTGTCCTGAATTTATTTAAAAAGAATATTGTAAAAAAAGATTCTTTTTCCAAGAGGGTCAAGGCGGCAGTGGAACTTATTACCTACCTCTTGCGGTTTTGTAACTTTCACGTCAATGATATGATACAAATGTCTGGTACAGCGTAACAAGCGTTTCAAGGTGATGCAATAACAACACTCACATGGCTGTCTACACTCGCTCTTCTTCCAGTTCACAGTACGATGCAGCGTATCGCGATATGAAGGTTTTGAAATACCTACATAGTTGTTGCAAGATCACCAGGACAAAGAGCAAAACATTCGTAGCAACTTATTATTTGATAAAATTGCTGGCTATGTTTATCAAGTGAGCGGGATGATTGAGGAGGTGATGTCCTGGTCAACATTCGGGAGGTCGCTGGTTCCCCGGGTCGCCAGGCGAATGTTGCCAACTATTTTCATATATGTACCCCGAATTTCTTGTTCCTCCATCATTCATCATTTCATTTCTTGCTTCATCACGTTACGTTTATTTCTGGGTTGGAAGTGTCGGCGAGCGTCGCGGCAGTAATAAGTGGCCAAGTGTGCAAATCATGCTCAAATGTCCACAATTGAAGAGCGCTCATACAAGAACCAAAACTGTTCGCCAATTACTTTTTATTCAAGACTATAAATGCGGGATTGTTCACACGAGATGCGGCCTGGGTTATTGCATACCTTGGGTGAGGCACACACCACCAGCTTCCTGCAGGTGACAATAGATGCCGTTGACCAAACTTGGTTTCCAAACATACCGCTGCAGAGTGGCGCGAACTCAAATCGTAGTTTAAGACGTGGAATCAGTCCTGAAAAATAAATTCCATAGCCGGGATTTGAACCACAGATATTCCGCTTATCGAGCGGCTGCTTTAACCACTAAGCTACCATGGCCATCTTGCCAGTACGGCATTAAATTCCCCACTTGATTCGTACAATGGCATAGGATTCCCTTGTGGTTTAACCGGGAAAAGTACGAGAAGGAGCTAGACTAGGCACCATTATACAGGACAAGCAGCTATATATGAAATAGTCCATATAAATATAATTCGACAGTCTGACTCACTCTCACTCTACTTGAGAATTTATCAGTTAGATCACACGTATTATCATATTACTTGTGATAATAGAAGGAGCTAGGCTAGGTCACTATTATACAGGACAAGCAGCTATATATGAAATAGTCCATATAAATATAATTCGACAGTCTGACTCACTCTCACTCTACTTGAGAATTTATCAGTTAGATCACACGTATTATCATATTACTTGTGATAATAGAAGGAGCTAGGCTAGGTCACTGTTATACAGGACAAGCAGCTATATATGAAATAGTCCATATAAATATAATTCGACAGTCTGACTCACTCTCACTCTACTTGAGAATTTATCAGTTAGATCACACGTATTATCATATTACGTGTGATAATAGAAGGAGCTAGGCTAGGTCACTATTATACAGGACAAGCAGCTATATATGAAATAGTCCATATAAATATAATTCGACAGTCTGTCTCACTCTCACTCTACGTGAGAATTTATCAGTTAGATCACTCGTATTATCATATTACTTGTGATAATAGAAGGAGCTGGGCTAGGTCACTATTATACAGGACAAGCAGCTATATATGAAATAGTCCATATAAATATAATTCGACAGTCTGACTCACTCTCACTCTACTTGAGAATTTATCAGTTAGATCACACGTATTATCATATTACTTGTGATAATAGAAGGAGCTAGGCTAGGTCACTATTATACAGGAAAAGCAGCTATATATGAAATAGTCCATATAAATATAATTCGACAGTCTGACTCACTCTCTCTCTACTTGAGAATTTATCAGTTAGATCACTCGTATTATCATATTACTTGTGATAATAGAAGGAGCTAGACTAGGTCACTATTATACAGGACAAGCAGCTATATATGAAATAGTCCATATAAATATAATTGGACAGTCTGACTCACTCTCACTCTACTTGAGAATTTATCAGTTAGATGACACGTATTATCATATTACTTGTGATAATAGAAGGAGCTAGACTAGGTCACTATTATACAGGACAAGCAGCTATATATGAAATAGTCCATATAAATATAATTGGACAGTCTGACTCACTCTCACTCTACTTGAGAATTTATCAGTTAGATCACACGTATTATCATATTACTTGTGATAATAGAAGGAGCTAGGCTAGGTCACTATTATACAGGACAAGCAGCTATATATGAAATAGTCCATATAAATATAATTGGACAGTCTGACTCACTCTCACTCTACTTGAGAATTTATCAGTTAGATGACACGTATTATCATATTACTACATCTGTATGCGTGTACTGGAGCAGTCTCTGCAGTAAGCAGGAGAGAGTAGTAGTTGTACCAAGGACTCTGCTGTTTGTCAACACTGGCTGGCCGGTCATAAAGAACACCCAAAATGCTGGCGTCAGTTTTCGCTCTTGTGCAGCCAATAAGTTTGAAACTAGCGTGTCGGTCGGTCGACTTCCTCCATAAACGTAGCAGCTGGTCTATTTGTGACTCAACATAGCCCACATGAGAAGACAACAAACAAACTCCGGTGCTCGTTTGGTTAATCTCATCTCCATCGCCGATTATCGCCTAGGGAATTTGAGCAACGTTTGTGATAAAAACTAAAATATTATTTTGTTTTCATTATAAAAAATTAATAAAATTATGTGATTTCTAAACTTTGTGTAAACACATCCTTTGTTGTATTAACTATAGTGCATAGGGCATTGCTTATTAAGACATAACCAGCTTGAAACCATGTTTTTTTTGGGGGGGGGGGGGGGGTGGTGTCAATGTTTTTAGACTAAAAATAAACCATACCATGTAGTTTGTTACTAATGTGGTGCATAGCACTCTATTCACAAACCCGATACAGGGATTTCACTATAAATTTGTTTTGAGCTCCTCTGAATCTTCCCCCTCTCCCCCCCCCCCCCTCAAAAAAGAAGCATTCGTAGAAATAGTTCCGCGCGGGTATTTGTCTGTATGTTTTTTTTTTTGTAGTGTTTAACGCCACTTTTATTACATACGGCAGTGCAGGCGGTGACGCTGATGATTAGAGGTCGGATTTATGTGCACTAAAAACCACAAATATATGCATGCAACGATGCAGCAAAAAAGTTGAAAATATGCTCTTAAAATTAAGACATATGCACAAAAATGTATTTTCTTCTAATAGTAAAATACTTTATTTACTCGCATTTTATTTATTTTTTTTATGAAGCAACAACTGTAATGTTTTGACTCTTTTGCTCCTAATTGAAATTAATTATATTTGATACTGTCATTCTCATTAATCTTGTGTGTAATCAACTAATATGAAGTATACGTCAACAGTCATTTAACGATCAATCACATATCAATTTTTGTTACAATAAATATCCACATATTTTTCTAAATTTTCTGGTAGAACTGATTTTCAATCTTCAAGGAATATCGCCGGTTGAAACCGTAAACAAGGAAGTTACCACCAGCAAGCGCATTCCTTTCTTCCGATTGATTTATTCACCTGTTGAGATTTGAAACTGCAGATTGAGGCGATATTGTAGTGTTTATTGGAAGAACATTGTGTTAAAAAGTTAACAGGAGTAAAAATGCAGAGAACTAATATATAATTAGTAAGGCTGCATCAAAAGATAGAAGAAGATTACGAACTCGCAAAATTACGTAGTCCGTGTTCGGGTTGTGTGAACCCCGCAGGGCTTGTGACAAAGGACGCCAATCCAGAATATATGTATTATTGTTTGTGACGTGAAGGAACAATAAATAAGTATACTAAAAATATAAAAAGGAAATTTAATCTTCCTTGTAAGACGTAGACCCGTACCACGCCCTGAGGTACATCGAGAACTTGGATGAAAAGCTTCAAGAGTCCCATCGCTTCATTCACCGGTAAATTCTTCTGATCTTATTTGTTCCCGTCAACTTCCCCACTTTCGCATATCTTTGAAGAAGAAGGAAAAGCAAATAACCGTGCCAAGATCCCTTGCTTGCCATTGTCACTTGTGCGAAAAGGCGAATGTTTTATAGGGATGAAAACAAGATTATCTTTATTGGCAAAAACATGACAATAAAGTAGGAACTTGTCATTTTATGGGGTTAAAAACTAATTTTTTAACATTAAACGGAGAACGCGGAGGAAACGCGCCCCAGCACCGCTTTGTCCACCGAAAATCCCACATGCGGTTGCCTGGGATCGAACCCGGGCCGCTTTGGTGAGAGTGTATGTTTGTGTGGTACTTACTGGGCATTTGCGGTAGAGTAAAGTAAAGCACATATTTGGATATCGGAATCGATTTCAATATTCTAAAGTGTGTGTGTGTATGTCTGTGTGTGTCTCTGTGTGTGTTTGTCTGTGTGTGTCTGTGTGTGTGGTGTGTGTGTATATGTGTGTGTGGTGGGTGTGGGTGTGTGGTGTGTGTTGTGTGTGTATGTGTGTTTGTGGTGGGTGTGGGTGTGTGGTGTGTGTTGTGTGTGTATGTGTGTTTGTGGTGGGTGTGGGTGTGTGTATGTGTGTGTGGTGTGTGTGTGTTGTGTGTGTGGTGTGTGTTTGTGGTGTGTGTGGTGTGTGTGTGTGGTGTGTGTGTTGTGTGTGTGCGTGTGTGTGGTGTGTGGTGTGTATGTGTGTGGTGTCTGTGTATGTGTGTGTTGTGTGTGCGTGGGTGTGTGGTGTGTATGTGTGTGTGGTGGGTGTGTGTATGTGTGTGTGGTGGGTGTGTGTGTGGGTGTATGTTGTGTGTGTGGTGTGTGTGGGTGTATGTTGTGTGTGTGGTGTGTGTGTGGTGTCTGTGTGTGTGGTGTGTGTGTGGTGTCTGTGTGTGTGGTGTCTGTATGTGTGGTGTGTGTGTGTGGTGGATATGTGTGTGCGTGTGTGTGTATGATGTGTGTGTGTGGTGTGTATGTGTGTGTGTATGTGTGGTGTCTGTGTGTGTGGTGTGTGTGTGGTGGGTATGTGTGTGCGTGTGTGTGTATGATGTGTGTGTGTGTGTGGTGTGTATGTGTGTGTGTATGTGTGGTGTCTGTGTGTGCGTGTGTGTGTATGATGTGTGTGTGTATGTGTGTATGTGTGGTGTCTGTGTGTGTGGTGTGTGTGTGTGGTGGGTATGTGTGTGCGTGTGTGTGTATGATGTGTGTGTGTGTGGTGTGTATGTGTGTGTGTGGTGTGTGTATGTGTGTGTGTATGTGTGTGTGGTGGGTGCGTGTGTGGGTGTGTCTGTGTGTGTGTCTGTGTGTGTGGGTGTGTGTGTCTGTGTGTGTGGTGGGTTTTCTTTTTTTTGCATGCCCCATTCCATATGAATACTACATGCTTGAATTTATTTATTTACATACAAATTACATTTTATATACATGTACATATTGTTGGTGATGTTCTATTTGAACATTTACATCTTTATTTACCTCTAATTTTTTATCTACCTTAGTCTAATTGAGTACTTCATAAATCTAGTACTTATCATATAGTGAAACGCAAATATTATTATACTCGTAACAGCAGTAGAGTATTGAACTGTGTTTGGACAATGATACTGATTGCAATTTTGGTAAGGAGTAGAAATTATATATATTTGAACTTAAGTCATTCTATTTCTGTGAATTGTATAGCATTAATGAAGTTAACAAAAGGTTGTATGAAATTGTTTCCATGTTCTTCTTTGTTTATGGGCCAAGTAGCACCTTTACTTTGTATCTTCCTAATCATTGCGTTTCTCTGGTTGTTTAGTATTTTGCATCGAAATATAATGTGGTTTACTGTTTGGTCCTCTTCTTCACATTTGCACATTGGATTATCTAAAAATCCAAACCTGTGGCGATATGCTCTTAGCTTTCCATGTCCTGTTATCATTGCTGTGAACTCCGGAGATATTGGTAACCGTTGCTTCAATCTTCTTCTCACGGATGGGAAATATTCTTTGGTTACTGCTCCTTTCCTTGATGCTGTCCATTGTTGTTGCCATTCTTCGAGT
>CM060967.1:2487311-2692311 GCA_030765045.1 Tenodera sinensis | reverse complement strand
CTAGATGACTTTTGTATAACTGGTAAACAGTAAGAGATAGACCAAATCTTACTATACAAAATGCAGACTTCGTTAAAACACAATTTAATAAATGTTGTTGCAGAGTGAACCATTTCAGACATATTTCTTGTTATTTGTGCGAGTTTAGGAAAACTTATTTTCCTCAAATAAAACATCGTTATTCATTTTCAATGCACTAGCCGCGCAAACAGCAGAATTTCAAGGCTTAAAAACATTTGACTATCACTCAAGGCTACTGCATTCCCATATTCCCCTTTTACCTACAAGGAAATAAGCAGTAAAGATAATTTATTTAAATTTTTATCTCAATTAATACGAAGAAGATAAAGGAATAAGAGTTTGTAAGAATAGTTAGTACAAGAGTAGAGAAAGTCATGTGATTGCGACACATCAGATTTGTTCTATAAGAAGTGAAGTATTTACTTTGATTTTCGTTGTTGCAAAAGTGTTTCTGAAGCAAACACTTCAAAACAAGGCGACTTCAATAAACGCATTTCGCCATCTTGTTCAAGGGATTCTAAAAGCGCACAAACACTACTTGGAAAACTGACAGTAAAAAGAGCAAGAAATTAAAAAATGGCAAACTCTTTTAAACAGAAAGTAAAAAGGGGGCGTGACACAGTAATATTCATTACTATTTAAATTATCTGTTAATACCTAGTAATGATATAAGAGTCAAACTCCAGGAATACAATCCCAATATCGTAAACTATTCTTAATGAATAGAAAAAAAAATGCAATTTTTGAATAATTTTACCTGCATCTACTCTAAATAATTAGAAATCTCATAGTAGGTACAGAGACAGAGTACGTGAATTTTAAGGTTATGTCGCTATGCCATGATTTGAAAATCCATGCTTTTTGATGATTGCAGGAAAAGGGAGTTCCCATTTGGAAAAAAGGCTCTGCATTTCAGCTTTAAAAACAATAGCAATAATAAATATTTTGACCATGGATAAGTTAAAAAAGGTTCGTTTTTCATAGATTGCATGTTTTAACAAGTTTTTATGCAGTAATATTTTCTGTATGTATTACAGTTTATCAGTTATACAAAAGTTGTTCAGAATGAAGAGAACCTCAGAGAATATTCACAGAAAATTCAAGATATGCATTTCATTTCTCATAAAAAAAATAACTTAAACATATGTCATTGTATTAAACAGAAATAATGGAAATCCATCCATCGATCGGTCCATGTCGGAGTGGCTAGGGCTATGTATAATGGCGGGGCGGAGGGGGGGGGGGTCTAGGAGAGACTATTTCCCCTTCATCTCCCTTTGTCGGTTTAATTATGTGCAGGAGGTATATATTATTTCATTGTATTATTTTTCTTAATAAGTAGGAACTTTGAGAGTATTTGGTGTTGGTTTGGAAATAGTGGTCAAAAGCTTCTTTATCATACTAGGGTCTGTATATTTTGTTCTATCGTATATTTCCTTCCTTCTTTGAAGCAATCTCTGCAGAATTTTCCTGTTTCCGTATCACGTGGTAGTTACTGTGCATATTGCCTATGTTGAGGGAACATCATGTTGTCTGTCATGAATGACGTGTTAGCTTTTATCGGAGTTGTCCTCACCTTCTGCATTAGAGCAATTATTGTATTGCACATAAAAGTTCCATATCGAAATACCACAGCACTCTCTTTTTGGGGAGGCATTTTTAAGGAAAGTGTGTGTATGTATGTGTAGTTCTGTTAACAACATAACTCAAAAGTTGGTTAAATAGCAAACTTTTTAAGAGCAAGCAAAGTTACTTTGGGGTATGTTATCCAGAAGAGGTGATAAATAGACATCGAATTTATATACATGCACTAAAGTAGCTATGGATGTATTTATGCTGCCAAAAGCACTAGTATTGGAAACGTTATGTCTAAGAGGGAGAATCAGGACTGACAAATTCAATACCACAACCTGCGCTTCAGTGTGGCTACTCTAACAACTAAGCTACCCTGGCTAACTTGTCAACGATTCGTAATTTTTCTAGTAGTCCACATCGGAGACATACGAGACCAAGAGCGACTTACGACTTAATAGTCCCTAAGCTCTACATGAAAATTCTTTTCTTACGTCCGAAACACAAAGTGCATAAATGACGTCATCTACTGGCTAGGATAGTTTGAATAAATACCTAAAATGTTACTGAATGATAAAGGTAGAGAATCTCGCCAAGCAGGAACAGCAAGGAAACGTTGGAGTCCTGTGTTTGAGGACGGAAGAGTTGTCAGGCCTGTGGAAGGAGGAAGGAGATACTCATTGTTTGAGGTTTCAGAGTAGAGATACCTGTGAGGTGTCCTTCAACAGGAACTGCGTAACCTTGAATCTGAATGTTTTGAACAAGACCCTACTTGTTGCCTGATTCATTTTAAAGCAGCTCTTGTTTTTAGGACGTTTTGAAGCAAAGCACAAAGTGACAAGCAGGATCTTCCGACCCTCTCACTAGGGAATTCCCCCAAATGGACAGGCAGCACCTTGCTCGCTCAGTCACCAGATATGATTGCAAACTTGCCTTGCTCCCAAATGTTGTATTTACACATAAATTGTGTATTTTAGCAAGATCTACATTTCTTCTACAGTATGATTTGGTCTATCTCTAACGGTTTACCAGTTATGCAAAAGTCGTCCAGAGTAAATACGACTACAGGGGCTATAGCCAGAAAATTCAAGATATACATTTCATTTGTCATCAAAATATCTCAAACATATGACATTTTACTCAAAATCGTTACAGCCATTTTCAAGAAATTCAAAATTTTCGAAAAATATTCCATGTAAAGGGTAGTTTAGGGTGGGGCCATTTTCTTCAAAATCTTCGTGTCGCATCCTTGAAAGACATTAGACTTAAATACTCAGTTTGGTTTTTAACCGACTGTTTGTTTTTGAGTTATACTGTCCACAGACACACACACGGAACTTTTTCTAAAAATGCCTTTTTTTTTTTTTTAATTCAGGGAGTCTCAAAACATATATTTCTGGTGAAATCTCGACATCAAATTTTTGGGTGGAATACAATACTTCCCCTACTTACCAGTAGAGAAAGTAAAAACTTAATTGTTTGTAGAAAAGTGGATAGAGTCATGTGAAGGTAACACTGTTTTTGTATGATGCTGAACACAGATTCTAAGTCTAAGTTGAATTTGTGGAATATATTTATCACAAGCAATATGATAATACGTGTGATCTAACTGATAACTTCTCAAGTAGAGTGAGAGTGAGTTAGACTGTCGAATTATATTTATATGGACTATTTCATATATAGTTGCTTGTCGTGTATAATAGTGACCTAGCCTAGCTCCTTCTATTATCACAAGTAATATGATAATACGTGTGATCTAACTGATAAATTCTCAAGTAGAGTGAGAGTGAGTCAGACTGTCGAATTATATTTATATGGACTATTTCATATATAGTTGCTTGTCCTGTATAATAGTGACCTAGCCTAGCTCCTTCTATTATCACAAGTAATATGATAATACGTGTGATCTAACTGATAAATTCTCAAGTAGAGTGAGAGTGAGTCAGACTGTTGTTGTTGTTGTAGTGTTTAACGCCCGCTTTTACTACTACGGCACCGCAGGCGGTGACACTGATGATACAGGAAGATGGAGCACCGGTGGAATGAGATGGCGGGGGAAACCGGAGTACCCGAGAAAACCCGCCCTGACGCCGCTTCGTCCACCACGAATACCACATGCGGGTTCCTGGGATCGAACCCGGGCCGTCTAGGTGGTAGGCGAGCGCGCTAACCGCTCGGTCACGGCGCCGCCAAGTCAGACTGTCGAATTATATTTATATGGACTATTTCATATATAGCTGCTTGTCGTGTATAATAGTGACTTAGCCTAGCTCCTTCTATTATCACAAGTAATGTGATAATACGTGTGATCTAACTGATAAATTCTCAAGTAGAGTGAGAGTGAGTCAGACTGTGGAATTATATTTATATGGACTATTTCATATATAGCTGCTTGTGCTGTATAATAGTGACCTAGCCTAGCTCCTTCTATTATCACAAGTAATATGATAATACGTATGATCTGATAAACTCTCAAGTAGAGTGAGAGTGAGTCAGACTGTCGAATTATATTTATATGGACTATTTCATATATAGCTGCTTGTCCTGTATAATAGTGACCTAGCCTAGCTCCTTCTATTATCACAAGTAATATGATAATACGTGTGATCTAACTGATAAATTCTCAAGTAGAGTGAGAGTCAGTCAGACTGTTGAGTTATATTTATATGGACTATTTCATATATAGCTGGTTGTCGTGTATAATAGTGACCTAGCCTGGCTCCTTCTATTATCACAAGTAATATGATAATACGTGTGATCTAACTGATAAATTCTCAAGTAGAGTGAGAGTCAGTCAGACTGTTGAATTATATTTATATGGACTATTTCATACATAGCTGCTTGTGCTGTATAATAGTGACCTAGCCTAGCTCCTTCTATTATCATAAGTAATATGATAATACGTGTGATCTAACTGATAAATTCTCAAGTAGAGTGAGAGTAAGTCAGACTGTCGAATTATATTTATATGGACTATTTCATATATAGCTGCTTGTCCTGTATAATAGTGACCTAGCCTAGCTCCTTCTATTATCACAAGTAATATGATAATACGTGTGATCTAACTGATAAATTCTCAAGTAGAGTGAGAGTGAGTCAGACTGTCGAATTATATTTATATGGACTATTTCGTATATGGTAAAATTTAACGCTTCTATGTATCTAATAGGCAATTATAATTGTGTAAGTACGAGGGCGAATCAAATAGTAAGTTACACATTCAAGTTATGGCCATTTACTAAACCACACACACATAGCAACACAGCTATGGTAACATACAATGAAAGTTCACTTTTCCAGATGTCCCCCAAGAGACTAGAAACATTTATCAGATCGGGCAACCAACTTTTCGATTCCAGATGTGTTGAGATCACCTCCAGTGTTGTGGATACAGCTGCTTGGACCTCCTCATTAACGTCCACCAAGCTCCCTTTTCATCTTACTGAACACATAGTAATCGCATGGCGCTAGGTCTGAACTGTATGGGGCAAGTGCAACTTACTTTTTGATTTACTCTCGTAGATACGTGTGCAAGTATTATACGATCAGGGCTACTCTGTACGTACGTACAGTGTAAATCTCGGAGGAACTTGCTAAGCCAGATACAAACTTGCGTCATGATATTCTCTGTGTGGGTACCTACCATTGCCGCCTGATAATACCTACATACATAAAACAAACCCCGTGTACATATGTACATATCTCATCTCTAGCAACAACTGCGTACAAAAGAACAACTCTGTTGCGCTCACATGACTTTCTCTCCTCACTCAAACATTCATTCTTCTATCTTCTTCAACTTAATGCGGATACAAATGTGTGCAAATTATCATATTACTAATTGTCCTGTAGACACAAGGGGAATACACAAGATTTAAATCATACTCGAATATTTTAAGAGCTAGCCACTATATGACGACTCTAAAATTCCGTTATCTTTGTATGGCTAAGAGATAAAAAATGAACAAGTACGTCTAAAGTATTGTAAAACTCACACAAATAACAAGAATTCACTTCACAAAAACGATAATTTTGTACATTTTCTGTACAGTAAGATTTGGTCTATCTCTTAAGATTTACCAATTACACAAGTCATCAAGACTAAATAGGATTACATGGGCTATAGTCAGAAAATCCAAAATATACGTTTTATTTGCCATAAAAATATCTTAAACCTATAACATTTTAATGAAAATGGTTATTCACTTTTGAGAAAATCAAAATATTCGCAAAAATGTTGATCCGGGTTCGATTCCCGGCCACCTGACACGTGACACAGGAACTGTTATCAGTAGCATGTAAAGGAAAATGGTCATGATACTCAGTGCAGCAGTTTTGAAGGACGTCTAGATCGATTTGCAACATTGTACACAATGATAGCTGCTTCTCTACATACCTACCTATTTCCTTACAGATACAAGTGACAGCGAGGTAAATGTTTCAAACGCTAGTCCTATATGAAAATCCGTTCCCTTTGTATGGTCAGGACAAATAACGTCTTGCTATTTCAGAAAATTACAACTATTACAAAATGCAAACCAACTCGAAATATCCTGAAAATAGCTAAAAATTACTTCGTATAAATTATGTTTTAACTAGAAGTACATTTTTAGGTAATATTTTGTATATTTATTAGAATTTACCAGTTACAGAAAGTTATTCAGAGTATAGAACTTCAGAGAATATTCACAGAAAATTGAATATATACATTTCATTTGTCATGAAAGTACATTAAGTACACAGTGATTCAAAAAGATTTCAGAATGAGTTCCGTAAAGTGAAAAAGAATCCATATAAACATATGTGTCAAAGTGCTTTGTTTTCGCGTTATTAATCACTAAATGCACTACCTGGGAAAGCTATTAGGCGCATCGGAAAACATGTGAAACTGCCCAGTTGTTTACTACGCGAGTTTATCGCACAAACACTGCAAGACAGTATATGTACACTCTGTTCAGATGCAATCAGCAAGGTTTCAGGCGCGTGTTTTATCACTAAATACTCCAAGTTACTACTTATTACTTCGGTGTTCTAATAAAGAATGTTCCAAAGATGCGACACGAGAATTTTCAAAATTCCTCCCAAACTAGACTTCACTCGTATATAAAAAATATTTTGAAAACGTTATCTTCTCAAGGATACCTCTAACGGTGTTTATTCAAACGCCATATATTGAAGATATTTTCATAACAAATGAAATGTATAGGTATATGTTGAATTTTGTGAGAATTTCTTCAATCTCAATGACTTCTGCACAACTGGTAAACCATAACACGGTAACAGAGAGACAAAGTTTTACTACATGCGTTTTATCTCAATATTTTTGCAGTGATAACATTTTTTGACATATTGCTCGTTATTGATTTAAGTTTTCAAATACTTTTCTCAAATAGGAAGTCATACTTTTTTTTTCGTCATTGTTACGTGATGAAATTTTAGGCATCACATATCGACCAGGTCTTAAAATATTTGACTATCGCTCAAAGCCTACTGTATTCCCATGTTCTCCTTGTAGCTACAAGAAAATCAGTAGTGAAATAATTTGTACAAATGTTTATCTGTACTAACATGAAGAAGATATAGGAATAAGAGTTTCCAAGAATAGTGAGTAGAGAAAGTGTTACGAGTGCACACATTACATTAGTTTGGGACGGTGTAAAATGGCCATGTTATTGAAGGAAGCTGTAGGAATGAGAGAGTGAGGGAATGTGGTAGTGTGCACCCTTTGAACTGGGTCAGTCGAGGGAAACCCCAGCAGTGCCCTCACTCCCTCCCTACTGGGGGTGCCACCTGTACGTACAGCTCGCATGACTCACAATCACGTATCACCAGAAATTATTGATGGGCTTCGATAGGCGCATAGAAATTACCTCGCCTTAAGGGGAACGCTCACCAGCACACTGCTTTTGTATGTCGCCGCTTCTAAAGACTAGAGATAACCAACATCCATTTGAGAAAAGTACATTTAAGTATTGCAAAACTCACACAAATAACAAAGAATATCTCCAAAATGGTTCACTCCACCAAAAAGCATCGTTAGACAAGGGTCCGTGTGTGTGAACACAACTCGTGAAGGAGAAGTTTGCGAACATGTGCCTCGAATATTATACAACGTGTGAGCTGATTAATTCTTGAGTGGAACAAGAGTCTGACAGTCCAATGAGATCTATCTGGGCTATTTCATAAATAAAATATGAATTTAAATGCCATATCTGACCGGAAAATGTTAAATTATAAAAAAATAAGCGTGACACCCGGCGCGGCGCACGACAAAGGACGGTCGGGGCCGGGTCGCCCCACTCCTCTTGTGGTGCGTGTATGAAAGGCGCTCAAGGTCAGGCTGCCTCGCGTAACTTGTGAACGCGTGACAACAATCAGAGTGGCAACAAAAAGAGGTTTCCAGATTATTCGAGAAGTTTCTGGCAGCCGGTGTATTTGTAGAAGTTCCAGAAAAGATTGTGACGTCATCGCCGCTGCATAAGGAGCAGAGTGAGTTACGGTCAGGAGTCAATTATGTGTGTCGTGGTGTTGTGAAGATAGTGAAGCAGTTAATGAGTGTTGAGTGAGCGTATCTTCAGAGTTAGTGTATGACAGACAGAGAAAGTGATAAAGACAGTCAGAGGAGTGAGTCAAATTTAGTTTAATAAACATAAATAAGATAGATATAATTGCGCAACTATCCTGAATACTATAATCTCGTTTGTAAATTCTTCTACATTAATTACAAGAATAAGAATAATATAGGACATAAGAAAATATCTACTATACTGCCATCTACACGTAGACTTGCACTGACCTAAGATTCCAGTGCAGCAAAGTGCACTAACTGCGCTTTGGCTCGTCTGGATGAGGTTCAATTACGTCACAATCTTGTGGTGTAAGAATATCTACTTATTGATAGGAACAGGTTCTTCATCTCTGATAAAGATAACACCACGAGAACTGTGACATCTCAATATAGATATATTTGGGGTTCTGTAATATCATATGCGTTTTCTTGCTTCTCTTGCCAAAGAGAAGTATCTGTGGGCTGCGTAGTGTTTTGCCTGTTCGCGTCCTGGGCACTCATTGCCGTCTGCAGTTATCATAGAAACCATACAACATACAGTTGCACAGTGTTGTTGAAAAAAGGCAAAATCATGTTCCCTGTCTGTTAATTCTCTAAATTGTATTCACCTATGTACGGGCATCAACTGTTGACTGCAAAGAAATTGGTCCTGTAACTCAAAACCTAATGTTGCTCATGAAGTACCTCTTCATGAAGAAAACACTGGTTTATGGTTCACAATTAGTGGAGGAAGGTTTCTCAGAGCTGCAAGTGATGAATGGTTGTATGGTTCACAATTAGTGGAGGAAGGTTTCTCAGAGCTGCAAGTGATGAATGGTTGTATGGTTCACCATTAGTGCAGGAAGGTTTCTCAGAGCTGCAAGTGATGAATGGTTGTATGGTTCACAATTAGTGGAGGAAGGTTTCTCGGAGCTGCAAGTGATGAATGGTTGTATGGTTCACCATTAGTGCAGGAAGGTTTCTCAGAGCTGCAAGTGATGAATGGTTGTATGGTTCACAATTAGTGGAGGAAGGTTTCTCGGAGCTGCAAGTGATGAATGGTTGTATGGTTCACAATTAGTGGAGGAAGGTTTCTCAGAGCTGCAAGTGATGAATGGTTGTATGGTTCACAATTAGTGGAGGAAGGTTTCTCAGAGCTGCAAGTGATGAATGGTTGTATGGTTCACCATTAGTGCAGGAAGGTTTCTCAGAGCTGCAAGTGATGAATGGTTGTATGGTTCACAATTAGTGGAGGAAGGTTTCTCGGAGCTGCAAGTGATGAATGGTTGTATGGTTCACCATTAGTGCAGGAAGGTTTCTCAGAGCTGCAAGTGATGAATGGTTGTATGGTTCACCATTAGTGCAGGAAGGTTTCTCACAGCTGCAAGTGATGTATGGTTGTATAGTTCACCATTAGTGCAGGAAGGTTTCCCACAGCTGCAAGTGATGTATGGTTGTATAGTTCACCATTAGTGCAGGAAGGTTTCTCACAGCTCCAAGTGATGTATGGTTGTATAGTTCATCATTAGTGCAGGAAGGTTTCTCACAGCTCCAAGTGATGTATGGTTGTATAGTTCATCATTAGTGCAGGAAGGTTTCTCACAGCTGCAAGTGATGTATGGTTGTATAGTTCACCATTAGTGCAGGAAGGTTTCTCACAGCTCCAAGTGATGTATGGTTGTATAGTTCATCATTAGTGCAGGAAGGTTTCTCACAGCTGCAAGTGATGTATGGTTGTATAGTTCACCATTAGTGCAGGAAGGTTTCTCACAGCTGCAAGTGATGAATGGTTGTATGGTTCACCATTAGTGCAGGAAGGTTTCTCACAGCTGCAAGTGATGAATGGTTGTATGGTTCACCATTAGTGCAGGAAGGTTTCTCACAGCTGCAAGTGATGAATGGTTGTATGGTTCACCATTAGTGCAGGAAGGTTTCTCACAGCTCCAAGTGATGAATGGTTGTATGGTTCACTATTAGTGCAGGAAGGTTTCTCAGAGCTGCAAGTGATGAATGGTTGTATAGTTCACCATTAGTGCAGGAAGGTTTCTCACAGCTGCAAGTGATGTATGGTTGTATAGTTCACCATTAGTGCAGGAAGGTTTCTCACAGCTACAAGTGATGTATGGTTGTATAGTTCACCATTAGTGCAGGAAGGTTTCTCACAGCTGCAAGTGATGAATGGTTGTATGGTTCACCATTAGTGCAGGAAGGTTTCTCACAGCTGCAAGTGATGAATGGTTGTATGGTTCACCATTAGTGCAGGAAGGTTTCTCACAGCTGCAAGTGATGTATGGTTGTATAGTTCACCATTAGTGCAGGAAGGTTTCTCACAGCTGCAAGTGATGTATGGTTGTATGGTTCACCATTAGTGCAGGAAGGTTTCTCACAGCTGCAAGTGATGTATGGTTGTATGGTTCACCATTAGTGCAGGAAGGTTTCCCAGAGCTGCAAGTGATGAATGGTTGTATGGTTCACCATTAGTGCAGGAAGGTTTCCCAGAGCTGCAACTGATGAATGGTTGTATGGTTCACCATTAGTGCAGGAAGGTTTCTCACAGCTGCAAGTGATGTATGGTTGTATGGTTCACCATTAGTGCAGGAAGGTTTTCCAGAGCTGCAACTGATGAATGGTTGTATGGTTCACCATTAGTGCAGGAAGGTTTCTCAGAGCTGCAAGTGATGAATGGTTGTATGGTTCACCATTAGTGCAGGAAGGTTTCCCAGAGCTGCAAGTGATGAATGGTTGTATGGTTCACCATTAGTGCAGGAAGGTTTCCCAGAGCTGCAAGTGATGAATGGTTGTATGGTTCATCATTAGTGCAGGAAGGTTTCTCACAGCTGCAAGTGATGAATGGTTGTATGGTTCACCATTAGTGCAGGAAGGTTTCCCAGAGCTGCAAGTGATGAATGGTTGTATGGTTCACCATTAGTGCAGGAAGGTTTCCCAGAGCTGCAAGTGATGAATGGTTGTATGGTTCACCATTAGTGCAGGAAGGTTTCCCACAGCTGCAAGTGATGAATGGTTGTATGGTTCACCATTAGTGCAGGAAGGTTTCCCAGAGCTGCAAGTGATGAATGGTTGTATGGTTCACCATTAGAGCAGGAAGGTTTCTCACAGCTGCAAGTGATGTATGGTTCACCATTAGTGCAGGAAGGTTTCCCAGAGCTGCAAGTGATGAATGGTTGTATGGTTCACCATTAGTGCAGGAAGGTTTCCCAGAGCTGCAAGTGATGAATGGTTGTATGGTTCACCATTAGTGCAGGAAGGTTTCCCACAGCTGCAAGTGATGAATGGTTGTATGGTTCACCATTAGTGCAGGAAGGTTTCCCAGAGCTGCAAGTGATGAATGGTTGTATGGTTCACCATTAGAGCAGGAAGGTTTCTCACAGCTGCAAGTGATGTATGGTTCACCATTAGTGCAGGAAGGTTTCTCAGAGCTGCAAGTGATGAATGGTTGTATGGTTCACCATTAGTGCAGGAAGGTTTCTCAGAGCTGCAAGTGATGAATGGATGTATGGTTCACCATTAGAGCAGGAAGGTTTCTCAGAGCTGCAAGTGATGAATGGTTGTATGGTTCACCATTAGTGCAGGAAGGTTTCTCAGAGCTGCAAGTGATGAATGGATGTATGGTTCACCATTAGTGCAGGAAGGTTTCTCACAGCTGCAAGTGATGTATGGTTGTATGGTTCACCATTAGTGCAGGAAGGTTTCTCAGAGCTGCAAGTGATGAATGGTTGTATGGTTCACCATTAGTGCAGGAAGGTTTCTCAGAGCTGCAAGTGATGAATGGTTGTATGGTTCACCATTAGTGCAGGAAGGTTTCCCAGAGCTGCAAGTGATGAATGGTTGTATGGTTCACCATTAGTGCAGGAAGGTTTCCCAGAGCTGCAAGTGATGAATGGTTGTATGGTTCACCATTAGTGCAGGAAGGTTTCCCAGAGCTGCAAGTGATGAATGGTTGTATGGTTCACCATTAGTGCAGGAAGGTTTCCCAGAGCTGCAAGTGATGAATGGTTGTATGGTTCACCATTAGTGCAGGAAGGTTTCTCAGAGCTGCAAGTGATGAATGGTTGTATGGTTCACCATTAGTGCAGGAAGGTTTCCCAGAGCTGCAAGTGATGAATGGTTGTATGGTTCACCATTAGTGCAGGAAGGTTTCCCAGAGCTGCAAGTGATGAATGGTTGTATGGTTCACCATTAGTGCAGGAAGGTTTCCCAGAGCTGCAAGTGATGAATGGTTGTATGGTTCACCATTAGTGCAGGAAGGTTTCCCAGAGCTGCAAGTGATGAATGGTTGTATGGTTCACCATTAGTGCAGGAAGGTTTCCCAGAGCTGCAAGTGATGAATGGTTGTATGGTTCATCATTAGTGCAGGAAGGTTTCCCAGAGCTGCAATAACGATATAAAGTGATGAATGAGTGAACGTGCTCCTTAAGCGCGGCAAGGCCTCTCATAAAGATATTTATTGCGGCGCTATGTCGGCTACAACAAAGTGTTAAACTAGTTACAATGCGTGGCGACAATGGGAGGTTTGTTCCTGCCCTGAGTCAACGAGAATTAGCAGCTCATCGCCTCGTCACTGCGCTAACTGAGCCAGCTTTTCAAAATAGTCAGCTTTGGTGCTTCCCTGCCGCATCATCATGTACGTCACGTAAGTTGCGTGTCTGTGCCTGTCTGTGTCTATGTCTGTGAGTATCTACCTGTCTGCCTGTGAACAAGAAAACTCAAAAACGAAAAGTCGGTTTTAAAGCCAAAGTTGGGGTTTAAGCTTAATATATTTCAAGGAAGCGACACGAAGATTTTGAAGAAAATTCCTTTGCCCCTTTACATGGGAAATTTTGATTTTCTCTAAAATGGTTGCAACGATTTTGGTTAAAATGCCATATGTTTAAGACATTTTTATGGCAAGTGAAGTGTATATTTTGAATATTCTGGCTATAGCCCATGAAGTGCTGTTTACTCTGGATGACTTTTGTAGTGGTAAACCGTAAGAGATACACCAAATCTTACTGTACAAAAAAATGTAGATCTAATTAAAACGCACAATTTATGTCCAAATACATTTTTTGTGAAGATATTTCTTGTTATTTCTGTGAGTTTTGCAATACATAAACTTTTGTTAAATGGAAGGTCGTTATTTATTTTATTTCTTGGTCATGCAAGCAATGGAATTTTACGAAGTATTCGAAAATTGAAAACAATAACTACGAATATTCTTTAGACCATTATTGCAGAATATCTTTCGTGGGTTTAACGAAATCTACTTTTTTTAAAGTAAGATCTTCTCTAGTTTATCAATTACAAAAAATGTTTTAAAATGCAGATAACTTTGGGGACTATTCACAAAAAAAAGCAAACATTTTTGTATTCTACAGATATCTTAACACATGAAAGCTTAATAAAATCCCTAGAGTATTGTAACTTTTGGTGTGGGTGTAAAGTAAATACGACAGATGTAGTCGAGATAAACAAACACTTTTATTTCCGTAAACAGGAACTTTGTACACTCGTTGCAACAACAAGAAAGTCTTTTCCCATTCACCAACAGCACGGCTCCGAACTAGTAACACAACAACTGTCCCTTCTCCGTCGGCACGACTACTCAACCTTCACATACGTCTGACTGACTCTTCTCACACTTTACCGCTATTTATATCTCCCAGGCACTATTCTGGAAGCTTCAGGAACGTTCACTTATTGCGGCGAGATACAAAGCAGAGATTCCAGTAGCCTCTATCCTTTTCTCTCTTTCGGCAAGCGCCCCAACAATGCGGCCATTCTCTGTTTCTTTCCTTCGGCTCCTTTGCGGTAGTGCCGACAATAATGCGATGGGTGACAATTGCGGCTGTCGGCAATTAGATGCGGCGGGCGCGGTGACAGTATTTTATACAAAATCGAAAATAAGAAAGATTCTTTAATGCGAAAAATAGCTTGAGGTGAGGGGAGGGTGCCTCAAAACAGGTACCTTGTGTGAAATCTTGATACTGAATTACACTATGTTCTCGACTTGATTTAAGTAAAGGCTAGAGAAAGTAAGAATCAAATGTTGCAGTAAAACTAAGGTGCTGCAGAGATAACACAGTTAAGAGGTAACATTGTAGAATGTTGAAAAACCCAAACTTGCAGCGTTGCAAGTTAAAAACTCGATGATAAAGATAATAGTGATGATGATAATGATGCTGATAATAATAGGGACGTATTACAAAGAGTAAACACGGTGAACCAAAAGCGGATATTACCGCTACGCACACACATTATCTCCTGCAAATATACATATACGTATATCATCAGTAAGTAAAGCAATGTTGAAAGAATTTGAGCAGAGTTTTACAAGTAGTCCAGTTGTTTGAGAGGTTTCCTTGTACTTGAAAACAAGGAAAGAGGGGAAAATGTGTTTTGTGTTGTGTAAGAAAGGCTTTTGATGAGAGATAAGACAGCTTTGTTCTTGAGGAGATTCGCGTTTATCTGCTGGGACAGTACCGAAATATATACATACATACATATATCCAGTTAGTCTGTGTACAGTGAACCATTTCGGAGATATGCTTTCTTATTTGTGTGAGTTTTGGAAAACTTGCAACTTTTGTCGAATGGAAGATCGTGATTCAGTTTTTCATATCTTAGCCGTCCAAAGAAAATGGAATCTCCAAGTTTTAAAACACTTGATTATCGCTTAAAGCCTATTACATTCCTATATTCCCCTTGTACCTACAAGAAAATAAACAGTAAGATAATTTCTGTAAATGTCTGTGTTGATTAATGTGAAGTAGATAAAGGACAAGTGTGTTTTTAAAGAACATATACATATAAGACTGGGTAGTGAAATTCATGTGAGTGGACACATTGGATATTTTGTATATGAAGTTTTACTCTGGTTTACCGTCTTTTAAATATAAGATTACAGGTGCTAGCGCATCCAACTTGGCAGACAGACAGACAGACAGACAGACAGAAGTAACCTATTTACCAGGAAGCTCTGGGAAAATCCAAGTTATACACTTACTTCCACCGTTATCTGTCTGTTCTAAAGGTTAAGTGAAAAATAGTATTTCTGGAATAATACAAATACTTTTTATCTTCAGTAATAATAATAATAATAATAATAATAATAATAATAATAATAATAATAATAATAATAATAGTAATAATAGTAATAATAGTAATAATAGTAATAATAGTAATAATAGTAATAATAGTAATAATAGTAATAATAATAATAATAATAATAATAATAATAATAATAATAATAATAATAATAATAATAATAATAATAATAATAATAATAATAATAATAATAATAATAATAGTGGTGATAATAGTGGTAGTAGTAGTGGTGGTAGTAGGAGTAGGAGCAGCAGGGATGATGATGAATACACTTCTACAGTAATATTTACAAGTTACGATTTAATGCTAGACACTATAAAATAACAATGCAACCATTGTTCCTGTACTTCGTATAGTAAGTAGAGGAACTATTGACTCCTCCCCAGAATTTCGATGTCAAAATTGCAGCAGAAATTTTTCGAGACCCCTGAATCGAAGTGTGTCTGTGCAGGTGGGCATGGGGGTTCGTGCAGCATGACTTAAAAACTGAAAGTCGCCTATAAACATACGATTATATTTGAGTTTACTGTCACACAAAGATTTTGAAGACAATTCCTCCACACTAAAGTATCCTTTACCTGGAAAATGTTTCGAACATTTTGATTCTCTCAATTTTGATTAAAATGCCATATATGTAAAATGTATATTTTGAATTTCCTGGCTATAGTCCATGTAGTCGTATTTACTCTTGATGACTTTTGTATAACTGGTAAACTGTAACACATACACGTAATTTGCTTATGAAGGGATGTATGTTAAAAATGGTACTTGTGGACCATGTTGTATCGTGTACAATCTAAGTTGTTTTGTTTGTTTGTTTGTTTGACAGACAGAGTGGTGCACATTGTTGAGAGTTCACAGGGACCAGTCGCCACGGTGAGTAGTATTCCCTACTTGCTACCTAACTTAAAAACACAAAACTACACTTGCTTGTCAGTTATTGTAATTGTAAGCACAAAGTACTTACATCATTGCCCAATTCGCTCTAACCTGACCACTAATATGATTTTATAAAGAAATCGCATGGATGTGGATTAATTTCTAGCAAAGCAAATAACCATTAGTTTTAAAATTTTAAATAATTTGGTAGTCTTTCAAAATATTTCCATTTAACAATACATGAAACCAATTCATAAATCAATAATGCCACTCTTCCTGAGACAGTTGAAAACTATGTTTAATAATGTCCCACTGCTTCCTCTGATTACGCGTATTTCATATTTAATTTTTGTAAAGAAAAAAGTCGCAAGATGCTAGGTCAGGGCTTCACGACACACACACGCACACACACACACACACACACTCGCTTGTTAGTTTTCTTGTGTTATCATAATGTAAAATAAATTTTAATTTTGAACCTTTTTCACCAACCTTTTTTTAAAAACTTTGCACTAAACATTTGTACACCAATCTCAGTAACGGTAGGTATATCTATACTAGCAATATGACCAGCCATCTTGTTACCAACACTGTGAACACACTTAGGTTCTGTTTGGATTCGTCAACAGTAACGATATTCCAAACCAAATTTGAAGTGCCGTCTTGGAATTTTTCCAGAGTTTTTCTGCACCAATCAATACGTTGTTGTTTGAGTAGTCAGTTTATGTGGAATACATGGACAACAAAGTTTTCTCACGTCTAACTGTTGATGTAAAATGTTTTGTATTTGACTCATATCAATGTCGTCCTAATAAATTCATAACATGTCCCTCAAACATTGCTCCAACAGTGACAACAGTTCTTGGGCCTCCGTCCGTCCTTCACTGTAACAATCTTACATGGTGCTTCTTTGCCAAATGCATTTCTAACCCGACCTTGACGTTGTTTAGGCGTTAATGTTGTGTTAAAGTCGTCGATGAATGTTGACGAGGACGAGACTTCAAAGAACTAATAATAAATAATAATAATAATGACAATAAGAACAACAATAATAATAAAGTATCTGTGTACAAATACAATTACAATTTAGAAAATACGTATAATATCTATGTTAAGGCAAGCACTAATGGAATTAGATCACAATTTACCACATGCGGGTCCCTGGGATCGAACCCAGGCCACCGTCTAGGTGATAGTCGAGCGTTCGGTCCCTATTTATTATTTAAACTGTTCTACGTTTCAAAATGTTTGGACGTGTAACTTCGGACTTTGAGAAAATGTGTTCATGAATTATTACTTAACAGCCATTTTTGGTACTTTAGAATTGTTATTTTTATGCTATGATATTCTCTAAAATTGAAAAGTTTGAAATCAAAAGGTGGTGTTCTTCTTTTCTAGCATAGCATTATTTCAAGCTTTTTGTTTTCAATAAGTTTTGAAAATTTTTGATTTGAATTTCTAAATACTTATAGTTTTTCGAATAAAACGTAATTCGTTTTTTTATATACCCTGACCTTATAAAGAGGATAGAATGTCAATCATTATATAGCAACCAGATCCTAAAACGTTGAACTATCACTTAAGGCTACTACATTCTCATATTGACATTGTACCTATATAAGGAAATATGCAATAAGAGAGTTTGTGCAAATGTTTATCTGCATTACTATGAAGTAGGTAGATGGGTTGGACAGTTGGAGTATATGACGTAATGTGTAACTTGCTGCATTTGCATCGAGCACAATTTAAATGGTAAGGCGAGTGAGTTTAAACAAGACGGAGATAATCAATGGGCCAGATAAGATACGATAAGATGGACTTCTCACGTGTAACTCCATTAGGAAAGAAGGAAGGCAGGCGGAAACTATCGCAGTGTTGCCACTTTCTCTGCTCGCTCACTCAGTCACTTTCCTTAAAGTATTACAACTATCAGTGAAACAAGTGTCCCCCCTACACACACACTTGCACATCAGCTCTTGGGCTGGTACTATGCAAGGGGATCACTGGGGTCCGACATTGTAAGTATTTGTTATTCGATTGCACATGCGCCACCATGTTGTATTGTTATGTTGGCACAGTATGTATGATATAACCTTTAAAAGTAGGTATAGACTTTCAAAAGCGATACTAGAACGCTATTTCTCGTAACATTAACACACCAATATACGTATACCTACGTACGCTTTCAGCTGCGTGCGAATATGCGCAGACCTTTGAAGCAGGATTAGCCAATCGTAGATGCAACGACTTTGATGTCGAATGACACAGTATTTTGTCGCTCAAACGTTGTTGACACTGTTGGAAGTAACAATGTCTAGAAGTCCCTTTGAGTCAGTCCTTTGCCGCCGCCGCCGCCGCCGCCGATAAAGCTATGAGATTTCTCTCCCTGGGTATGCGTCAGTTGCTTTGAAGGAATGACATTAATTGTGACGGATAAAGCTTCAATCTTCTCAGTATTTGCACTGAGACGTTACCGTTAGTTTCTGTGTCAACTTTTAGACGCTGCAAAAAAATTAGGTCTCTTGACTTGGAGAGACAAGCAAGAGTGACAACAATGACGCTAACCCCATCCTAGCACGTGTTCTAAGAGCATTTGTAGTTGTGGTGTAGGAATCGTGTTCTCTTGTTAGCATAGCATCAAGTGCTGCAGTCAAACAACAGAATAGAACAGAGTTAATATGCAACAGCGGATATCTATATCCGAACTGCTGAATAAATATAAACCGAACATTTAGCTATCTTATCTTGTAGGTTCATGTTTAATACATTCAAGTGCAGATAGGTATGTAGGTATGTTCATGTTGGTCACAGGCGTGTTCCCGCATTCACGCAACCAGATATACTTGCATACCTCTCGCCATCTTACTTCCCAATTACAAACCTGGATTGTACATGTTCTGTACAGTAAGATTTGGTCTATCTGTTACGTACGGTTTACTAGTTATTCAAAACTCATCCAGCTTAAACAGGACCACGTAGGCTATAGCCACAAAATTCAAAATATCATAAAAATATCTGAAACATGTGGAATTTTAATCAAAATCGTTAGCCATTTTCGATAAAATCATAATTTTTCAAAAATGTTCCATGTAAGGGGTAGTTTAGGGTGGAGCAGTTGTCACGTGTTATAAGACACATCCGATTCTTTTAAGGTCTTTTGGAGCCGTTTTATCTTAAATACCCTTAAATTTGTGGTATTTGGAAACGACTTTTAAATGCGTAGGTATCAATTTTTGTTCCAACTTGCATGTATGGAATGTGTACTGCGCAGTTGCAGTGATCTGTGTGAATGATTTAACGTTCAGACGGAATGAAAATATCGGACAGAAGCGTTGGTTCCTTCTCGAGCTTGTTTACTTAGTGCGTGCCACACACAGGAGAAGACCACACGCATCTCTCTCAAATGTGCACAGTGTCGCCAACTGTATCCCATAGAAATACATGTAATTCTCGTGTTTCGCTTTCTTCAGTTGGCAGTGCTGAACTACACTAATCGAAATGAATATATTTCATGTTACTTTGTATATAATTTAACATTTTCTAGTCACATATAGTATTTAAATTTATTAAATGGTCCATATAAATATAAATCGACACTCTGGCTCGCTCTCACTCTACTTGGGAATTTATCAGTTAGATCACACGTATTATCATATTACTTGTGATAATAGAAGGAGCTAGGCTAGGTCACTATTATACAGGGCAAGCAGCTATATATGAAATAGTCCATATAAATATAATTCGACAGTCTGACTCACTCTCACTCTACTTGAGAATTTATCAGTTAGATCACACGTATTATCATATTACTTGTGATAATAGAAGGAGCTAGGCTAGGTCACTATTATACAGGGCAAGCAGCTATATATGAAATAGTCCATATAAATATAATTCGACAGTCTGACTCACTCTCACTCTACTTGAGAATTTATCAGTTAGATCACACGTATTATCATATTACTTGTGATAATAGAAGGAGCTAGGCTAGGTCACTATTATACAGGGCAAGCAGCTATATATGAAATAGTCCATATAAATATAATTCGACAGTCTGACTCACTCTCACTCTACTTGAGAATTTATCAGTTAGATCACACGTATTATCATATTACTTGTGATAATAGAAGGAGCTAGGCTAGGTCACTATTATACAGGGCAAGCAGCTATATATGAAATAGTCCATATAAATATAATTCGACAGTCTGACTCACTCTCACTCTACTTGAGAATTTATCAGTTAGATCACACGTATTATCATATTACTTGTGATAATAGAAGGAGCTAGGCTAGGCCACTATTATACAGGACAAGCAGCTATATATGAAATAGTCCATATAAATATAATTCGACAGTCTGACTCACTCTCACTCTACTTGAGAATTTATCAGTTAGATCACACGTATTATCATATTACTTGTGATAATAGAAGGAGCTAGACTAGGTCACTATTATACAGGACAAGCAGCTATATATGAAATAGTCCATATAAATATAATTCGACAGTCTGACTCACTCTCACTCTACTTGAGAATTTATCAGTTAGATCACACGTATTATCATATTACTTGTGATAATAGAAGGAGCTAGACTAGGTCACTATTATACAGGACAAGCAGCTATATATGAAATAGTCCATATAAATATAATTCGACATTCTGACTCACTCTCACTCTACTTGAGAATTTATCAGTTAGATCACACGTATTATCATATTACTTGTGATAATAGAAGGAGCTAGACTAGGTCACTATTATACAGGACAAGCAGCTATATATGAAATAGTCCATATAAATATAATTCGACAGTCTGACTCACTCTCACTCTACTTGAGAATTTATCAGTTAGATCACACGTATTATCATATTACTTGTGATAATAGAAGGAGCTAGACTAGGTCACTATTATACAGGACAAGCAGCTATATATGAAATAGTCCATATAAATATAATTCGACATTCTGACTCACTCTCACTCTACTTGAGAATTTATCAGTTAGATCACACGTATTATCATATTACTTGTGATAATAGAAGGAGCTAGACTAGGTCACTATTATACAGGACAAGCAGCTATATATGAAATAGTCCATATAAATATAATTCGACAGTCTGACTCACTCTCACTCTACTTGAGAATTTATCAGTTAGATCACACGTATTATCATATTACTTGTGATAATAGAAGGAGCTAGGCTAGGTCACTATTATACAGGACAAGCAGCTATATATGAAATAGTCCATATAAATATAATTCGACAGTCTGACTCACTCTCACTCTACTTGAGAATTTATCAGTTAGATCACACGTATTATCATATTACTTGTGATAATAGAAGGAGCTAGACTAGGTCACTATTATACAGGACAAGCAGCTATATATGAAATAGTCCATATAAATATAATTCGACAGTCTGACTCACTCTCACTCTACTTGAGAATTTATCAGTTAGATCACACGTATTATCATATTACTTGTGATAATAGAAGGAGCTAGGCTAGGTCACTATTATACAGGACAAGCAGCTATATATGAAATAGTCCATATAAATATAATTCGGCATTCTGACTCACTCTCACTCTACTTGAGAATTTATCAGTTAGATCACACATATTATCATATTACTTGTGATAATAGAAGGAGCTAGGCTAGGTCACTATTATACAGGACAAGCAGCTATATATGAAATAGTCCATATAAATATAATTCGACAGTCTGACTCACTCTCACTCTACTTGAGAATTTATCAGTTAGATCACACGTATTATCATATTACTTGTGATAATAGAAGGAGCTAGGCTAGGTCACTATTATACAGGACAAGCAGCTATATATGAAATAGTCCATATAAATATAATTCGACAGTCTGACTCACTCTCACTCTACTTGAGGATTTATCAGTTAGATCATTATACTTGTGAAGGTATATACCTACCGAAGGTTAGTTGAAAAGATTACAACATGGTGCGTGTGATAACTGAAAGTGTTATCTTCGAGCAGTAGGTTGCCACACCTGCGTAATCTGGTGCAATACACTTCCAACTATTATTTGGGGGTTGTATCTATATGACCATCATTATACAAATCGTGATCTTTATTCTCTAGAATGATTTTGCATCCACAGTTACATTTCACATAAATACATGTTTTGAGGTCCCGTCAATGTGCTGTAACTGTGAACAGCTTAGTTGAGAACTTAAAACTAGGAGGAATACTCAATTTCGTGGTTATAATTATAGCAGGCGAACACTTCCAACAAACCCATCTTAAACTACCCTTCGCACCATGAGGAAGGTCCCGGGTTCGACCAACTAATCTCAGCCAGTTTTCCTTGGCTGTACATGCCTGGCAGAAAGCGTTAGGATGCTGTGAATGTGTGACAGAACATCACTTATTGCCATCTAGTTTCATATTTACTGTTGTTTTAAACTTAAGTTGAAGCTTTGGTTCGTGGTATTAAATATAGAATCCACAACCTGAGTATTTACCTCAGAGAGTGAGGGAAGTTAGGAAGAAAGAAGGGGGGGGGGCAGAGAAAGAGAGACAGGGAAAGGGAAAGGCAGAGGCAAGGAAAAAATGAAAGAAAGAAAAATAAAGAATGAAAGACTAAGAATGAGAGGATGAAAGAGAATGAAAGAGACACTGAAAAAGAGAAAGAAAGAATAAAAGAAAAGAGTAAGAATGAAAGAAGCAAGGGAAGATAAAGAATGAAAATGAAAAAGAGTGAAGGAAGGAGAAAGAATTAAGGAAAAAGCAGGAAAGAAAGAAACGGGAAACCCTGTATGATATTGGTGCGCCACCAGGATTTGAACCCTGTTCTTCTCGTGTCGTAGACGTTAGACGTGATTCCTGAGTCACTTCCAGATAGGTATCCCTTATTACTCGTATTGAATGCAGTCGCTTCAGCTACCTCGAAATATGACATGTAAACACCAAGTAAGCGTTTGTAAACGACAGAAAGTCATGTGAGTGTAGGTATATCAAGAGATAGGAATGTTCACACAGAGGACTTGCTGGGGCCACTGGCCGATCTGGTGCACAAGTCGACCTTGCAGAGTCACGTGACCTCCGGGGCAGGAAGTCTGTACTGGACCAGTGATGGTATACCTGTAGTTTTGCAACAATTACCTCATGGTGCATTGGTATTCCCGCCCAGAGGAGCAAGAGGAACTGCACCTACGAGAAGAAGCGCCATCTAATACAACAGTTTATTCAAAAGAGATGGCTTTTTTCTTGGTGATGAAGAACGAACGCCCAAGAACTGTTGGAGCAATGTTTGACGGACATGTTATGAATTTATTAGGACGACATTGATATGAGTCAAATACAAAACATTTTACATCAACAGTTAGACGTGTTGTCCATGTATTCCACATAAACTGACTACTCAAACAACAACGTATTGATTGGTGCAGAAAAACTCTGGAAAAATTCCAAGACGGCACTTCAAATTTGGTTTGGAATATCGTTACTGTTGATGAATCTTGTATTTATTGTTGTGATCATGAAAAGAAAAGTCAATCGAATAATCGATTCTTGGGTGATCAGCCGAGTCAAATTTATAAAATTCGAGCTTTCGACCAATTGATTCTCCATCGAGTCAATCGACTCAGTGAGTCTTTCGAACAGTCTATAAAAATCTGACGAATTCACAGTGTTAGTAAGGTTTTTTTTCTTTCTAAAAGGAATCACATTGCTACTATAGCATAAGTAGATAAACATCTGTTACTGTGGATTGGTAAACAAACCGTTTATAGTAAGGTAGGAGTATTGTGGTCCCCGACTTAACCCCCTGGGGTTACTTGAAACGTAAAGTGTGCAAGACAAACCCACACTCGCTCCTAACGTGAACAATGGCGAGTGATGGAGAAGTAACAGCTTGCGCACATATCTATGTGAAAACTTTGACAAATTGACATAATTTGCCATCCCTTGGAGGTGCTGTAAGTAACTTGTCAATAAACGCTGTTATTTAGCATCCTTTAAAAAAATGTATTGCTCAGAACTTCTCTTCCCTTGGTTTTAGGCTTCAGCAGTCATTTATCAAAACTCGAAATTGCTAACAGAATGGCATGAGTTGTGTAGGTTATTTACTGTTTACCTGTCCTGTTTTGCTAGACGCTAGACGCGTAGAAAGAGTTCTTGAGTCATTATCGTGGTCGTTCAGTTACCACATATTTGAGGTAATCCCTGGGTATCTCATACCGACTTCTCAGAACAAGGTACATAGTTTGTGAAGAAGGAATTCCCTTTTCTTGCTGTATCGACCAATCATCGGCAAGTTACGTATTGCAGTGATATTCCACTGTCTGGTCTGGACTGGACTGGAAGCTGCGTTCCAGTTGTGAGTCACCTACCAGATGTTGCCAACATCCGCGAGCACGGGATTAAAACCAGCTGAATATCCGCTAGAAACAATGCACTTATTTCTTCAACTTTTGATTTTTGAAACCTAGAGAGAGAAAGACGCTGATGAAAATAGGGTATATGATAAGAATTAGGCTTTTCTTTCGCTTTTTAATTCAAAATTGTTAATTTTCTTTTCCGTCGTTTTATTATTCTGTCCGTAATTTTGGTGTTTTGAGTGCTAGAATTTATTTTGGGTGATGGATGTGTTAAATATTTCAATGGGTGTTGACATTTTAAAGTTTACTTTTCCTCTGTATGCGCGTAAAACCTGATTAAAAGTGTTAGATCTGTAACATCATGACGATAATACGAAAAATATCCGATTTTTAAACTCTGGTTTTTATATTAAGCGCTTAACTGTGGTGAAGAGTGTTTAATAGTTCCTTGGATTTGGTTATTTAAGTACATGCTAAAATTTTAAACTTGATTTCTTCCGTCTAGTAATGTTCATATTGAAAATATGTAAATTGTCATTCACGTATGTTTGAAATTTGAGCACTTTGTTTCTTGGTTTCTACTTCATGTAAAATCATTACAGAAATAGTTTCCTTACATATTTACAAGAGGAATATGGAGATCGAAGTGATATTCACATGTTTAAAAAACGAGACACTATATGTTGACTGTCAACTTTCTATGACATCACGAGGAACAAAACAGTGATAGCTTAGCGCTTAAAAATATTGCAAAATTTAAATGAAGAGGAACGAACCCATAAACTGAGTGTTTGAGTATACAGACTATTCGTAGAAATTAAAATTAAGTTTTTATTTATGTGCGTTCATTAACTGCCGTGGTTTTCAACGTCACATTCCATTTTGGTTAAGAAAGGTTACTTAATTTTGTTTAGATATCTCTTTACCTGGCTTAAGGTTCTTTTACGTGCTGTAAATATACGTGATGGGACCACCAGCTTTACTTGCCTTCCGCAGCAAGACATGCTCTGGTATTCTAATGTTGAAAATGGTCACGTGACATGTTTTGGAAGATGCTGAGTATTTCTCCGCTGAAACGCGTGCACTCACTTGGAGGTGAAGTGCGCCGTTGCAGTTCTGGGAATGCAGTGCGTCGTGTCGAGGTAGGGGGGGGGGGCGGGGGGCGCCGTCGCATATATAGAGCGTCGCCTCGACTCGTGGGACAGTAGTGTTGTAGTGTCCAGTGAAGTGCGGTGCTCTTAGACAAGCTTGGTGAGTAGATGAGACCTGCTGCCTTATCAGTTCAGTTGACGTTCTTCCGCAGCGGCAGGAAATCCTGTGGCAACAACACACACAACATTTAACTAAATGGCGACATACCTACGCACATTTGATCACAAGTATAGTGGACCGATTTGTGTTGAAGTGGCTTGCAGCTTCTCTTCCTTTGGGCAATTTGCCCCGCTCGTCTACCTGTGTTACCTGCTCCTGCCTAATTGATCGCACACACGGATATCGTCTCCTTAATCACTTGTAACCAATTTTATTTCTTCTTAATAATCTTGTGCACTCAAATATTAAGAGACAATATAGCAATTTTTCTAAATGATATTTTTATCCTTCGTTACTTCATATAATTCAGTAGTTAATTGCAGAACTTTCGACAAAATTATTTTATTTAATCTTTTTTAAATCATTGCTATTTATAACAGACTGCTGATTGCAGTATTTTCAACTAAAATTAACTTAATTAAACTCAGGAAATCCTTGTTTATCTAACATGTGAAGAACGACTTCTCAGTGCCTCTGTTTTGACAGAAAAGCGTACGTATGTTGCAGTTCTGATTACTTTTGGCCAACCAGTTCTTCTAAAAACAAACATTTCATTCAGTAGATTGTTGACAGTTGCAAACATTTACTTAGTGAAAATGTCTTCCTGTGAAGAAAGTACGAAAACAAGAGGAAAAAGTGTTACAAGATGCAAATTTGGATAGTGATAACCATTCTTACAAACTCTTATTCCTATATGTTCTTCGTGTTAGTTGAGATAAACATTTGTACAAATTATCTTATTGCTTATTTCCTTGTAGGTACAAGGGGAATATGGGAATACGGTAGCCTTTGAGCGATATTCAAATGTTTTAAAACAGATCGGTATTTGAAGGTTTTAAAATTTCTTTCTCTTTGTATGGCGAAGAGATAAGAAAATGAATAACGACCTTCCATATACATTTGAGAAAAGTATCAGTGTTGCAGAACTCACACAAATAATAAGGAATATCTCCAAAATGGTTCACTCTACAAAAAAGTTCATTCGGACATAAACTGTGTGCTTTAACGAGATCTACATTTTTTGTATAGTAAGATTTGGTCTATCTCTTACTGTTTGCCAGTTATGCAAAAGTTATTAAGAGTAAACAGGACTACATGAGCTATAGCCAGAAAATTCAAAATATACATTGTATTTGTCTCAAAATATCTTAAATATGTGGCATTTTAATCAAAATCGCTTCATTCATTTTCGAGGAAATCAATTTTTGGAAAAGTTCAATGCAAAGGGTAGTTTAGGGTGGAGGAATTTTCTTCAAAATTTTCTTGTCGCATCCTTAAAAGATTGAATACCAACTTTGGTTTTTAACCGACTTTTAGTTTTTGAGTTATGTTGTTCACACACACACACACACACACACACACATACAGACACACACACACACACACACACACACACACACACACACACACAGACACACACACAGACACACACACAGACACACACACACAGACACACACACACAGACACACACAGACACACACACAGACACACACACAGACACACATACACACACATGTTTTTTCTTTGTATTCAGGGGGTCTCAAAACATGTATTTCCGGTGAGATCTCGACATAGAGGTTTACAATACTTGCTCTACATACTCGTATGTAGGTACTATCTCCCTTGTCTGATGAAGTATGCATTAGGGATATTACAAAAAGCATAAAAGTTGAAAACCTGGATTGTGTTCCGCTTGACATTTTGAACGAAGTGCTCAGAGTTTATTAATTCCAGAAAAATCAAAATTTGTTTACCAAAAAGAATACGAAAAGTTTTGTGATTGGAGAAAGGAATAATGCTTTAGTTTGACTATTGAAACCATATTACTGGCATTTTCAGGTTTTCTTACAGGCACATTGTAGAACATTATGCTGTGGCGTGTGACATCATTGCTGTCTTGTTGCCATGGTAATTACGTCATTCATTTTCTGACACTAGTGCCACAAATAGAGTAATTTGGAATGATCTATGACGTCGCAATAAGCAGTTTTAATGCTAGAATTGCATAAAGAAAACAAATGAAACAATTTCCATTTAAAGGGTAGTTTGGGGTGAAAATCTTCGTCTCGGCCTTTGGAGGTTGCGTTGTTTAACGCTTAGGTCTTTGTGAGAGGTGGTTCAAGGGACCTCAAAACAAATATTTTGTTAGGGCAAAGTGAGGGTAAATACGGTAATTGTTGGTGATGGAGGATGTGTTGTGTGTTTCAGGAAGGAGTATGCATGAGGAAGACAGGAGCCGACATGTGTCCTAGTGATAATGCGAAACCCCTACTGCCCAAGAGGTGAGTAAGGTAACTAGCATGTGCCAGGGATCTGGGAGATGTACCCAGCATGTGCCTGGGGTCTGGGAGATGTACCCAGCATGTGCCTGGGGTCTGGGAGATGTACCCAGCATGTGCCTGGGATCTGGGAGATGTACCCAGCGTGTGCCTGGGGTCTGGGAGATGTACCCAGCATGTGCCTGGGGTCTGGGAGATGTACCCAGCATGTGCCTGGGGTCTGGGAGATGTACCCAGCATGTGCCTGGGGTCTGGGAGATGTACCCAGCGTGTGCCTGGGGTCTGGGAGATGTACCCAGCATGTGCCTGGGATCTGGGAGATGTACCCAGCATGTGCCTGGGGTCTGGGAGATGTACCCAGCATTGTCTCACACACACTCTCTCTTCCAGGTGGGACTCGCTCTTCGACAGTGAGGCAGGAAGTGACGTGGTGTTTCTGGTGGGACCGGAACAATGGCGGTTCCCAGGTCACCGAGCTGTCCTCGCCGCGAGCAATCCGGTCTTCCAGGCCATGCTGCACGGTCCCATGGCGTCCCATGACGCCGTCATTCCCATAGAGGACGTGGACGGACGCGCCTTCGACAACCTTCTCAGGTAAATACTTGCACACACCATTCCCACAATCCCTCCCTCCGGGATGGGAACACTGTCTTCTAAGTCCTGCATAAGGGGAGGGTAATCACTTCCTCACTCTCATACTTGCAGGTGTTCACTCTGTCTGGTACGTAGGTTCCAGTGTTCCCTGACAGACGTCTGACTCTAGACACTGTCTTGTAAGTCCTACATAAGGGGAGGGTAATCACTTCCTCACTCTCATACTTGCAGGTGTTCACTCTGTCTGGTACATAGGTTCCTGTGTTCCCTGACAGACGTCTGACTCTAGACACTGACTTGTAAGTACTACATAAGGGGAGGGTAATCACTTCCTCACTCTGATACTTGCAGGTGTTCACTCTGTCTGGTACATAGGTTCCTGTGTTCCCTGACAGAGGTCTGACTCTAGACACTGTCTTGTAAGTCCTACATAAGGGGAGGGTAATCACTTCCTCACTCTCATACTTGCAGGTGTTCACTCTGTCTGGTACATAGGTTACTGTGTTCCCTGACAGATGTCTGACCCTGGGCAGTGGCTTGTAAGTCCTACATATGGGCAGGGTAATCACTTCCTCACTCTCATACTTGCAGGTGCTCACTCTGTCTGGTACATAGGTTCCTGTGTTCCCTGACAGAGGTCTGACTCTAGACACTGACTTGTAAGTGCTACATAAGGGGAGGGTAATCACTTCCTCACTCTCATACTTGCAGGTGTTCACTCTGTCTGGTACATAGGTTCCTGTGTTCCCTGACAGACGTCTGACTCTAGACACTGTCTTGTAAGTCCTACATAAGGGGAGGGTAATCACTTCCTCACTCTCATACTTGCAGGTGTTCACTCTGTCTGGTACATAGGTTCCTGTGTTCCCTGACAGACGTCTGACTCTAGACACTGACTTATAAGTCCTACATAAGGGGAGGGTAATCACTTCCTCACTCTCATACTTGCAGGTGTTCACTCTGTCTGGTACATAGGTTCCTGTGTTCCCTGACAGACGTCTGACTCTAGACACTGACTTATAAGTCCTACATAAGGGGAGGGTAATCACTTCCTCACTCTCATACTTGCAGGTGTTCACTCTGTCTGGTACATAGGTTCCTGTGTTCCCTGACAGACGTCTGACTCTAGACACTGACTTATAAGTCCTACATAAGGGGAGGGTAATCACTTCCTCACTCTCATACTTGCAGGTGTTCACTCTGTCTGGTACATAGGTTCCTGTGTTCCCTGACAGACGTCTGACTCTAGACACTGACTTGTAAGTCCTACATAAGGGGAGGGTAATCACTTCCTCACTCTCATACTTGCAGGTGTTCACTCTGTCTGGTACATAGGTTCCTGTGTTCCCCGACAGACGTCTGACTCTAGACACTGACTTGTAAGTCCTACATAAGGGGAGGGTAATCACTTCCTCACTCTCATACTTGCAGGTGTTCACTCTGTCTGGTACATAGGTTCCTGTGTTCCCTGACAGAAGTCTGACTCTAGACACTGTCTTGTAAGTCCTACATAAGGGGAGGGTAATCACTTCCTCACTCTCATACTTGCAGGTGTTCACTCTGTCTGGCACATAGGTTCCTGTGTTCCCTGACAGACGTCTGACTCTAGACACTGTCTTGTAAGTCCTACATAAGGGGAGGGTAAATTACTTCCTCACTCTCATACTTGCAGGTGTTCACTCTGTCTGGTACATAGGTTACTGTGTTCCCTGACAGATGTCTGACCCTAGACACTGGCTTGTAAGTCCTACATAAGGAGAGGGTAATCACTTCCTCACTCTCATACTTGCAGGTGTTCACTCTGTCTGGTACATAGGTTCCTGTGTTCCCTGACTCTAGACACTGTCTTGTAAGTGCTACATCAGCGGAGGGTAATCACTTCCTCACTCTCATACTTGCAGGTGTTCACTCTGTCTGGTACATAGGTTCCTGTGTTCCCTGACAGACGTCTGACTCTAGACACTGTCTTGTAAGTCCTACATAAGGGGAGGGTAATCACTTCCTCACTCTCATACTTGCAGGTGTTCACTCTGTCTGGTACATAGGTTCCTGTGTTCCCTGACAGACGTCTGACTCTAGACACTGACTTGTAAGTCCTACATAAGGGGAGGGTAATCACTTCCTCACTCTCATACTTGCAGGTCTTCACTCTGTCTGGTACATAGGTTCCTGTGTTCCCTGACAGACGTCTGACTCTAGACACTGACTTGTAAGTCCTACATAAGGGGAGGGTAATCACTTCCTCACTCTCATACTTGCAGGTGTTCACTCTGTCTGGTACATAGGTTCCTGTGTTCCCTGACAGACGTCTGACTCTAGACACTGTCTTGTAAGTCCTACATAAGGGGAGGGTAATCACTTCCTCACTCTCATACTTGCAGGTGTTCACTCTGTCTGGTACATAGGTTCCTGTGTTCCCTGACAGACGTCTGACTCTAGACACTGACTTGTAAGTCCTACATAAGGGGAGGGTAATCACTTCCTCACTCTCATACTTGCAGGTGTTCACTCTGTCTGGTACATAGGTTCCTGTGTTCCCTGACAGACGTCTGACTCTAGACACTGTCTTGTAAGTCCTACATAAGGGGAGGGTAATCACTTCCTCACTCTCATACTTGCAGGTGTTCACTCTGTCTGGTACATAGGTTCCTGTGTTCCCTGACAGATGTCTGACTCTAGACACTGTCTTGTAAGTGCTACATAAGCGGAGGGTAATCACTTCCTCACTCTCATACTTGCAGGTGTTCACTCTGTCTGGTACATAGGTTCCTGTGTTCCCTGACAGACGTCTGACTCTAGACACTGTCTTGTAAGTCCTACATAAGGGGAGGGTAATCACTTCCTCACTCTCATACTTGCAGGTGTTCACTCTGTCTGGTACATAGGTTCCTGTGTTCCCTGACAGACGTCTGACTCTAGACACTGTCTTGTAAGTCCTACATAAGGGGAGGGTAATCACTTCCTCACTCTCATACTTGCAGGTGTTCACTCTGTCTGGTACATAGGTTCCTGTGTTCCCTGACAGACGTCTGACTCTAGACACTGTCTTGTAAGTGCTACATAAGGGGAGGGTAATCACTTCCTCACTCTCATACTTGCAGGTGTTCACTCTGTCTGGTACATAGGTTCCTGTGTTCCCTGACAGATGTCTGACTCTAGACACTGTCTTGTAAGTCCTACATAAGGGGAGGGTAATCACTTGCTCACTCTCATACTTGCAGGTGTTCACTCTGGTACATAGGTTCCTGTGTTCCCTGACAGATGTCTGACTCTAGACACTGTCTTGTAAGTGCTACATAAGGGGAGGGCAATCAGACAAAGTAGTAGTTTAGTATTTGATCGACTTTTCGTTTCTGAGTTATGCTGTTCACAAACACGAAACTATCTACAAATGCTTTTTAGGGGGATTCAGGGTACCTCAAAGCATATATTTCTGGTGAAATCTCTGTATTGAATTTTTGGATGGAATACAACACTTTCTTTGAAAGTAAAAACGTTTAAAATGCACATATACTTTCTATGATCTCAACACGTACGAAATTAAAAAGAAAATTCCAATATATAATGTAATTTATTTTTCAATGTTTGCAATTTCTGCTTTTAAGAATTTAAAGAAATTAAATGATTTGTTTAAAGTAATAAAGGGAAAGAGAAAGGTGTAATGTTGATAAAAGGCGTGTGTTTGTCAGGTACCTGTATCGAGAGGAGGTGAGTCTGCAGTCCGTGTCCACGGCCCTCAACACACTCTACGCCGCCTTCAAGTACCAGTGTGGCGGACTAGTGCGTACCTGCGTGGCGTACCTGGACAGCGAGCTGGACGCGGGCTCGGTCCTGGAGGTTTACCGTCACACCCGGGTGTACTACGACCAGCAGCACGCCCCCTCGGCGCCGCCCGAGGACGAGGTGCCCAGGGACGACCTCGCCGAGGCCCTGGCCCACTGTGGTTACCTCCACCACAACTGTCTCCAGTACATCGACGTGCAAGCGGACCGCGTCCTGTCCCAGGAACACGTGGAAGACCTGGACAAGGAGGCGCTCCAGGCCCTAGCGGGCAGGGACACCCTCGCCCTGTCCTCGGAGATGGTGCTGTTCGACGCCCTAGACAGGTGGTGCAACAGAGAGTGCAAGAAGAGGCGTCTGGAGCTGTCGGCGGAGAATCGCCGCTCTCTCCTGGGCATGGACGTTTTACACAGTGTGCGGTACTTACTCATGAGTTCTGAAGAGTTCCTGGCAGGCCCCATGCAGAGCGGTCTCCTAGACCAGAGTGAGACCTCCGCCATGTTAGGTCACATTCTGGGACATCCTCTACCTCAAGATCCTCCCCCTCACCTCGCCAGAGTGCTTCCTCGCATGGGGTCCAGAAGACCCAAACCTAGGGCTGTGCCCCCCTACTGCCTCAGTCCCAGATCCTCCCCAGGCCGAGCTGAAGCAGCAATGGCCTCCAGCAGCACTTCAGAGTCCTCCTCAGGAACTAGCAAGGGCTCCAGGAGATGGGGTACCAAGTGGCAAAACAGAAAGGACAAAAAGCAGAAGAAAAAGAATACAGGCTCGCCTGATAGAGAGGGCAAACGTAACACAGGCTCCTGTCTGGTGGAGTATGTCTTCAGTGCACTGTCTTGTGTCTTTGACTGAGTCTTCTGGGTTCAATGGCCCTTGAGCAAACATGGGCTTCATCTGACTGGCAAATTTGTCTGTCTGGTGTCTTTGACTGAGTCTTCTGGGTTCAGTGGCCCTTCAGCAAACATGGGCTTCATCTGACTGGCAAATTTGTCTGTCTGGTGTCTTTGACCAGTCTTCTGGGTTCAGTGTCCCTTCAGCAAACATGGACTTCATCTGACTGGCGGATGTGTCTGTCTGGTGTCTTTGACCAGTCTTCTGGGTTCAGTGGCCCTTGAGCAAACATGGGCTTCATCTGACTGGCGGATGTGTCTGTCTGGTGTCTTTGACCAGTCTTCTGGGTTCAGTGTCCCTTCAGCAAACATGGACTTCATCTGACTGGCAAATTTGTCTGTCTGGTGTCTTTGACCAGTCTTCTGGGTTCAGTGGCCCTTGAGCAAACATGGGCTTCATCTGACTGGCGGATGTGTCTGTCTGGTGTCTTTGACTGAGTCTTCTGGGTTCAGTGGCCCTTGAGCAAACATGGGCTTCATCTGACTGGCGAATTTGTCTGTCTGGTGTCTTTGACCAGTCTTCTGGGTTCAGTGGCCCTTCAGCAAACATGGGCTTCATCTGACTGGCGGATGTGTCTGTCTGGTGTCTTTGACCAGTCTTCTGGGTTCAGTGGCCCTTCAGCAAACATGGGCTTCATCTGACTGGCGGATGTGTCTGTCAGGTGTCTTTGACCAGTCTTCTGGGTTCAGTGGCCCTTGAGCAAACATGGGCTTCTTCTGACTGGCAAATTTGTCTGTCTGGTGTCTTTGACCAGTCTTCTGGGTTCAGTGTCCCTTCAGGAAACATGGGCTTCATCTGACTGGTGGATGTGTGTGTCTTGGACCAGAGTCTGTATTGTGTCTTCAACTGAGTCATCCGGGGCCCACGGCCCTTCAAGAAACAACATAGTCTTGTGACTGGTGGATATATCTCCAGCTGAGTCATTAGGAGCCAGAGGCCCTCCAGAAGTGGAAGTAGACCTGGAGTTGTGACTGATGGATACCTCTGTCATCAGAGAACATCTGCAGTGCCCTGTGTTGCGTGTTGGACTGACTGTACTGAATAAAATCAAGACCTGCTGTGTCTTGTCTAACTTAACAAAGTCTGAGCTGTGATTAAGACTCATTTAGAAATTATGTTACCACAGTCGCTGAGGCTTTTTAACAAAAGAGTTGTACACAGTTTATTGTGCTGTTGAAAGGACAGATTGTTGGAAGTTCTCTGGATCTTTAGGCATCAATAAATTTCTGTTCAATAAATTAAAATACATTTTTTATACAAGACTAATGCCACTATTTTCTAATATACTCAATAGCAGGTTTTTTTTATGAACATGCTAGAAGATCCAGAAAACACTGCAAGAATATGGTGCAGGCACCAAAATGGTGTTCACTTGATTTTCATTTTGTTATTTTGTGATGTTTTACAGGAGTGCCCAACATCGCAATAAGTGTTTGAATTTGCCATGTTGGACACACTGCTAACTTGGTGCTCCACAAAACTGTACAAAGTTCCCAACTTTTTATTTTTAATTATTTTCTTTTTTTATATATTGCTGAAGTATGTTGTATTTTAAATGTTGAAGCTTGTTCTCAAATTAGCAACAAAATGCTGTGCATGTGAGATGTAACTGCTTTTTACGTTGATGTTCTTTAGATGTTTTTATGTGCAACGAGTTTACCAGTTTTATGAAGCAACAAAAAATATTCTAGTCAGTAAATGAAGGGAATGCATCATTCCTGTTCAATTTTTATGTATATTGAAAAGTTGCCATAGATTCACTAAAGTAAATTATGAATCACAAGCAATATGTTATATATTAATACCTACCTGTCCCACTCAATTCTCTCAGTTTGTGTTTGTTTTTCAGGATCAGATTATCATGTGAAAGAAACTGCTAAATCAGGCAGCCTCAACCAGAGGGTGTGTGTGTGTGTGCGCGCGGGAGCACACAGGAGGGAGGGACGCTAGTATCTCTGTGATTCAGATGCAGTCAATATTGCAAGAGTGCATGTTTACGTACAATGCTCCCTTGCATTATCAGCAGTCTCTTGTCTATGAAAGGAATCAATTGGTATGTCACTCGTGCACACATCTAGAAAAAAACTTGTGTATTCACTGCCACGACAAATATAATCTTATACTTTTTGTTTGAACATATACTAAACATATTGCTAAGTCTATAAACAGATAAAGTTCAGAGATATATCAAGTAGTCACACTCTGAAATTGCCTTTTCTGTAATTCACAACATATTATTGCACATGGCCGCCACGGCTGCATTAGAAGAAGCAACTGTCATGATCAAACTGCGTAAGCTTTCACGGCCGGTGTCATAATGTAGAAACTGATTATCCGAGCTTGTGGGCCGTGCTCTAGTCAGGAAACTCCTTCCAGACGTTTTGTCCGAAGCTGCATCGAACATCCTCAGTGGCATTGCCTTAACACTCTCTTAGTCTCGGCGATGACTGACATGGAGCCTTTTGGCTTCATGGGCTTTATACGTATGGCGCAGGTGGTCGGAGCTAGTCCCTGGTTGTTCCGGTCTTGGCTTATTGGTACGGCTGCTGCGGGGGCGGGGTTGCTGCTTCTATAGTCTATGCTTGATGTTGAGGCTGTTGGCGGCGTATGGTCCTGGGTTTGTTGACGGTCAGGTTTCCTGCGTGCTTTCTGTAATGCTGGATGCCAGGCTATATTTAGGTGTTTGGTTTCTTCCTTTCTATTGAAGTTGTTATGTTTGTGGATCTCTATAGCTTCTTGACTTAAACGGGTGTAATAATGTACTGTGGAAGATAGGACTGCTGTGTCTGAATACTGTATAATGTGTTCCCCTGGCATTCAGCATTACAGAAAGCACGCAGGAAACCTGACCGTCAACAAACCCAGGACCATACGCTGCCAACAGCCTCAACATCAAGCATAGACTATAGAAGCAGCAACCCCGCTCCCGCAGCAGCCGTACCAATAAGCCAAGACCGGAGCAACCAGGAACTACCTCCGCCCACCCGTGCCAAACGGCTCCGTGTCAGTCATCGCCGAGACTAAAAGAGTGCTAAGGTAACGCCACTGAGGATGTTCGATGCAGCTTCGGACGAAACGTCTGGAAGGAGTTTCCTGAATAGACCACGGCCCACAAGCCAGGATAATCAGTTTCTACAGCAACTGTCATGCTGCAACACCCTGTCCATTATTCCTTGAGTCGAGGCTGCCTCACCTAAGCTTTAAAAGGCCCTTAGAAAAAACATCAGAACTCTTGTTCTCATTCATACACAACAATAAACACATTTTATCAAACCTTGACGTCCCTTGTGAAAAGGATATACAGTTCAGCACTTCCAGCAAAAATGTCATCTACAAGTCATAAGAGCAAGAGCACCTGTGATCAACACTGAAGATGGAGACATATGCCATAGACTATACCGGATGTGTATATACTACACCAGATGTGTACATAAGTATAGGCTGAGGAGATAGGCTAGTATAGGCTACACCAGATGTGTACATAAGTATAGGCTGAGGAGATAGGCTAGTATAGGCTACACCAGATCTGTACATAAGTATAGGCTAGCGAGATAGGCTAGTATAGGCTACACCAGATCTGTATATAAGTATAGGCTGGCGAGATAGGCTAGTATAGGCTCACATAGGCTACACCAGATCTGTACATAAGTATAGGCTAGCGAGATAGGCTAGTATAGGCTAACATAGGCTACACCAGATCTGTACATAAGTATAGGCTAGTATAGGCTAACATAGGCTACACCAGAACTGTACATAAGTACAGGCTGGCGAGATAGGCTAGTATAGGCTAACATAGGCTACACCAGATCTGTACATAACTATAGGCTGGCGAGAGAGGCTAGTATAGGCTAACATAGGCTACACCAGATCTATACATCAGTATAGGCTGGCGAGAGAGGCTAGTATAGGCTAACATAGGCTACACCAGATCTATACATCAGTATAGGCTGGCGAGAGAGGCTAGTATAGGCTACACCAGATGTGTACATAAGTATAGGCTGAGGAGATAGGCTAGTATAGGCTAACATAGGCTACACCAGATCTGTACATAGGTATAGGCTGGCGAGATAGGCTAGTATAGGCTCACATAGGCTACACCAGATCTATACATCAGTATAGGCTGGCGAGAGAAGCTAGTATAGGCTACACCAGATGTGTACATAAGTATAGGCTGGCGAGATAGGCTAGTATAGGCTACACCAGATGTGTACATAAGTATAGGCTGAGGAGATAGGCTAGTATAGGCTAACATAGGCTACACCAGATCTGTACATAAGTATAGGCTGGCGAGAGAGGCTAGTATAGGCTCACATAGGCTACACCGGATGTGTAGATAAGTATAGGCTGGCGAGATAGGCTAGTATAGGCTAACATAGGCTACACCAGATCTATACATAAGTATAGGTTGGCGAGATAGGCTAGTATAGGCTCACATAGGCTACACCAGAACTGTACATAAGTATAGGCTGGCGAGATAGGCTAGTATAGGCTCACATAGGCTACACCAGATCTGTACATAACTATAGGCTGGCGAGAGAGGCTAGTATAGGCTACACCAGATCTGTACATAAGTATAGGCTGGCGAGATAGGCTACACCAGATCTGTACATAAGTATAGGCTGGCGAGATAGGCTAGTATAGGCTAACATAGGCTACACCAGATCTGTACATAGGTATAGGCTGGCGAGATAGGCTAGTATAGGCTCACATAGGCTACACCAGAACTGTACATAAGTATAGGCTGGCGAGATAGGCTAGTATAGGCTAACATAGGCTACACCAGATCTGTACATAAGTATAGGCTGGCGAGAGAGGCTAGTATAGGCTAACATAGGCTACACCAGATCTATACATAAGTATAGGCTGGTGAGATAGGCTAGTATAGGCTAACATAGGCTACACCAGATCTATACATAAGTATAGGCTGGCGAGAGAGGCTAGTATAGGCTACACCAGATGTGTACATAAGTATAGGCTGAGGAGATAGGCTAGTATAGGCTAACATAGGCTACACCAGATCTGTACATAAGTATAGGCTGGCGAGAGAGGCTAGTATAGGCTAACATAGGCTACACCAGATCTATACATAAGTATAGGCTGGCGAGAGAGGCTAGTATAGGCTACACCAGATGTGTACATAAGTATAGGCTGAGGAGATAGGCTAGTATAGGCTAACATAGGCTACACCAGATCTGTACATAAGTATAGGCTGGCGAGAGAGGCTAGTATAGGCTACACCAGATGTGTACATAAGTATAGGCTGAGGAGATAGGCTAGTATAGGCTAACATAGGCTACACCAGATCTATACATAAGTATAGGCTGGCGAGATAGGCTAGTATAGGCTACACCAGATGTGTACATAAGTATAGGCTGAGGAGATAGGCTAGTATAGGCTAACATAGGCTACACCAGATCTGTACATAAGTATAGGCTGGCGAGAGAGGCTAGTATAGGCTCACATAGGCTACACCGGATGTGTAGATAAGTATAGGCTGGCGAGATAGGCTAGTATAGGCTAACATAGGCTACACCAGATCTATACATAAGTATAGGCTGGCGAGATAGGCTAGTATAGGCTCACATAGGCTACACCAGAACTGTACATAAGTATAGGCTGGCGAGATAGGCTAGTATAGGCTCACATAGGCTACACCAGATCTGTACAAAAGTATAGGCTGGCGAGATAGGCTAGTATAGGCTAACATAGGCTACACCAGATCTGTACATAAGTATAGGCTGGCGAGATAGGCTACACCAGATCTGTACATAAGTATAGGCTGGCGAGATAGGCTACACCAGATCTGTACATAAGTATAGGCTGGCGAGATAGGCTAGTATAGGCTAACATAGGCTACACCAGATCTGTACATAAGTATAGGCTGGCGAGATAGGCTACACCAGATCTGTACATAAGTATAGGCTGGCGAGATAGGCTACACCAGATCTGTACATAAGTATAGGCTGGCGAGATAGGCTAGTATAGGCTCACATAGGCTACACCAGATCTGTACATAAGTATAGGCTGGCGAGATAGGCTAGTATAGGCTAACATAGGCTACACCAGATCTGTACATAAGTATAGGCTGGCGAGATAGGCTAGTATAGGCTCACATAGGCTACACCAGATCTGTACATAAGTATAGGCTGGCGAGATAGGCTAGTATAGGCTCACATAGGCTACACCAGATCTGTACAAAAGTATAGGCTGGCGAGATAGGCTAGTATAGGCTCACATAGGCTACACCAGATCTGTACAAAAGTATAGGCTGGCAAGATAGGCTAGTATAGGCTCACATAGGCTACACCAGATGTGTATATAAGTATAGGCTGGCGAGATAGGCTCACATAGGCTACACCGGATGTGTATATAAGTATAGGCTGGCGAGATAGGCTCACATAGGCTACACCGGATGTGTATATAAGTATAGGCTGGCGAGATAGGCTCACATAGGCTACACCGGATGTGTATATAAGTATAGACTGGCGAGATAGGCTAGTATAGGCTCACATAGGCTACACCAGATGTGTATATAAGTATAGGCTGGCGAGATAGGCTAGTATAGGCTACACCAGATCTGTACATAAGTATAGGCTGGCGAGATAGGCTAGTATAGGCTAACATAGGCTACACCAGATCTGTACATAAGTATAGGCTGGTGAGATAGGCTAGTATAGGCTAACATAGGCTACACCAGATCTGTACATAAGTATAGGCTGGCGAGAGAGGCTAGTATAGGCTAACATAGGCTACACCAGATCTGTACATAAGTATAGGCTGGCGAGATAGGCTAGTATAGGCTCACATAGGCTACACCAGATCTGTACATAAGTATAGGCTGGCGAGAGAGGCTAGTATAGGCTCACATAGGCTACACCGGATGTGTAGATAAGTATAGGCTGGCGAGATAGGCTAGTATAGGCTAACATAGGCTACACCAGATCTATACATAAGTATAGGCTGGCGAGATAGGCTAGTATAGGCTCACATAGGCTACACCAGAACTGTACATAAGTATAGACTGGCGAGATAGGCTAGTATAGGCTCACATAGGCTACACCAGATCTGTACATAAGTATAGGCTGGCGAGATAGGCTAGTATAGGCTAACATAGGCTACACCAGATCTGTACATAAGTATAGGCTGGCGAGATAGGCTACACCAGATCTGTACATAAGTATAGGCTGGCGAGATAGGCTAGTATAGGCTAACATAGGCTACACCAGAACTGTACATAAGTATAGGCTGGCGAGAGAGGCTAGTATAGGCCAACATAGGCTACACCAGATCTGTACATAAGTATAGGCTGGCGAGAGAGGCTAGTATAGGCTCACATAGGCTACACCAGATCTGTACATAAGTATAGGCTGGCGAGATAGGCTAGTATAGGCTCACATAGGCTACACCAGATCTGTACATAAGTATAGGCTGGCGAGATAGGCTACACCAGATCTGTACATAAGTATAGGCTGGCGAGATAGGCTACACCAGATCTGTACATAAGTATAGGCTGGCGAGATAGGCTAGTATAGGCTAACATAGGCTACACCAGATCTGTACATAAGTATAGGCTGGCGAGATAGGCTACACCAGATCTGTACATAAGTATAGGCTGGCGAGATAGGCTACACCAGATCTGTACATAAGTATAGGCTGGCGAGATAGGCTAGTATAGGCTAACATAGGCTACACCAGAACTGTACATAAGTATAGGCTGGCGAGATAGGCTAGTATAGGCTCACATAGGCTACACCAGATCTGTACATAAGTATAGGCTGGCGAGATAGGCTAGTATAGGCTCACATAGGCTACACCAGATCTGTACATAAGTATAGGCTGGCGAGATAGGCTAGTATAGGCTAACATAGGCTACACCAGATCTGTACATAAGTATAGGCTGGCGAGATAGGCTAGTATAGGCTCACATAGGCTACACCAGATCTGTACATAAGTATAGGCTGGCGAGATAGGCTAGTATAGGCTCACATAGGCTACACCAGATCTGTACAAAAGTATAGGCTGGCGAGATAGGCTAGTATAGGCTCACATAGGCTACACCAGATCTGTACAAAAGTATAGGCTGGCGAGATAGGCTAGTATAGGCTCACATAGGCTACACCAGATGTGTAAATAAGTATAGGCTGGCGAGATAGGCTCACATAGGCTACACCTGATGTGTATATAAGTATAGGCTGGCGAGATAGGCTCACATAGGCTACACCGGATGTGTATATAAGTATAGGCTGGCGAGATAGGCTCACATAGGCTACACCGGATGTGTATATAAGTATAGACTGGCGAGATAGGCTAGTATAGGCTCACATAGGCTACACCAGATGTGTATATAAGTATAGACTGAGGAGATAGGCTAGTATAGGCTCACATAGGCTACACCGGATGTGTATATAAGTATAGGCTGGCGAGATAGGCTAGTATAGGCTAACATAGGCTACACCAGATCTGTACATAAGTATAGGCTGGCGAGATAGGCTAGTATAGGCTCACATAGGCTACACCAGATCTGTACATAAGTATAGGCTGGCGAGATAGGCTAGTATAGGCTCATATAGGCTACACCAGATCTGTACATAAGTATAGGCTGGCGAGAGAGGCTAGTATAGGCTAACATAAGCTACACCAGATCTGTACATAAGTATAGGCTGGCGAGATAGGCTAGTATAGGCTCACATAGGCTACACCAGATCTGTACATAGGTATAGGCTGGCGAGAGAGGCTAGTATAGGCTACACCAGATCTGTACATAAGTATAGGCTGGCGAGATAGGCTAGTATAGGCTACACCAGATCTGTACATAAGTATAGGCTGGCGAGATAGGCTAGTATAGGCTCACATAGGCTACACCAGATCTGTACAAAAGTATAGGCTGGCGAGAGAGGCTAGTATAGGCTCACATAGGCTACACCAGATCTGTACATAGGTATAGGCTGGCGAGAGAGGCTAGTATAGGCTCACATAGGCTACACCAGATCTGTACATAGGTATAGGCTGGCGAGAGAGGCTAGTATAGGCTCACATAGGCTACACCAGATGTGTATATAAGTATAGGCTGGCGAGATAGGCTCACATAGGCTACACCAGATGTGTACATAAGTATAGGCTGGCGAGATAGGCTCACATAGGCTACACCAGATGTGTATATAAGTATAGGCTGGCGAGATAGGCTAGTATAGGCTCACATAGGCTACACCAGATCTATACATAAGTATAGGCTGGCGAGATAGGCTAGTATAGGCTAACATAGGCTACACCAGATCTGTACATAAGTATAGGCTGGCGAGATAGGCTAGTATAGGCTAACATAGGCTACACCAGATCTGTACATAAGTATAGGCTGGCGAGATAGGCTAGTATAGGCTCATATAGGCTACACCAGATCTGTACATAAGTATAGGCTGGCGAGAGAGGCTAGTATAGGCTAACATAGGCTACACCAGATCTGTACATAAGTATAGGCTGGCGAGATAGGCTAGTATAGGCTCACATAGGCTACACCAGATCTGTACATAGGTATAGGCTGGCGAGAGAGGCTAGTATAGGCTACACCAGATCTGTACATAAGTATAGGCTGGCGAGATAGGCTAGTATAGGCTAACATAGGCTACACCAGATCTGTACATAAGTATAGGCTGGCGAGATAGGCTAGTATAGGCTCACATAGGCTACACCAGATCTGTACAAAAGTATAGGCTGGCGAGAGAGGCTAGTATAGGCTCACATAGGCTACACCAGATCTGTACATAGGTATAGGCTGGCGAGAGAGGCTAGTATAGGCTCACATAGGCTACACCAGATCTGTACATAGGTATAGGCTGGCGAGAGAGGCTAGTATAGGCTCACATAGGCTACACCAGATGTGTATATAAGTATAGGCTGGCGAGATAGGCTAGTATAGGCTCACATAGGCTACACCAGATGTGTACATAAGTATAGGCTGGCGAGATAGGCTCACATAGGCTACACCAGATGTGTATATAAGTATAGGCTGGCGAGATAGGCTCACATAGGCTACACCGGATGTGTATATAAGTATAGGCTGGCAAGATAGGCTAGTATAGGCTAACATAGGCTACACCAGATCTGTACATAGGTATAGGCTGGCGAGAGAGGCTAGTATAGGCTACACCAGATCTGTACATAAGTATAGGCTGGCGAGATAGGCTAGTATAGGCTACACCAGATCTGTACATAAGTATAGGCTGGCGAGATAGGCTAGTATAGGCTCACATAGGCTACACCAGATCTGTACAAAAGTATAGGCTGGCGAGAGAGGCTAGTATAGGCTCACATAGGCTACACCAGATCTGTACATAGGTATAGGCTGGCGAGAGAGGCTAGTATAGGCTCACATAGGCTACACCAGATCTGTACATAGGTATAGGCTGGCGAGAGAGGCTAGTATAGGCTCACATAGGCTACACCAGATGTGTATATAAGTATAGGCTGGCGAGATAGGCTCACATAGGCTACACCAGATGTGTACATAAGTATAGGCTGGCGAGATAGGCTCACATAGGCTACACCAGATGTGTATATAAGTATAGGCTGGCGAGATAGGCTAGTATAGGCTCACATAGGCTACACCAGATCTATACATAAGTATAGGCTGGCGAGATAGGCTAGTATAGGCTAACATAGGCTACACCAGATCTGTACATAAGTATAGGCTGGCGAGATAGGCTAGTATAGGCTAACATAGGCTACACCAGATCTGTACATAAGTATAGGCTGGCGAGATAGGCTAGTATAGGCTCATATAGGCTACACCAGATCTGTACATAAGTATAGGCTGGCGAGAGAGGCTAGTATAGGCTAACATAGGCTACACCAGATCTGTACATAAGTATAGGCTGGCGAGATAGGCTAGTTTAGGCTCACATAGGCTACACCAGATCTGTACATAGGTATAGGCTGGCGAGAGAGGCTAGTATAGGCTACACCAGATCTGTACATAAGTATAGGCTGGCGAGATAGGCTAGTATAGGCTAACATAGGCTACACCAGATCTGTACATAAGTATAGGCTGGCGAGATAGGCTAGTATAGGCTCACATAGGCTACACCAGATCTGTACAAAAGTATAGGCTGGCGAGAGAGGCTAGTATAGGCTCACATAGGCTACACCAGATCTGTACATAGGTATAGGCTGGCGAGAGAGGCTAGTATAGGCTCACATAGGCTACACCAGATCTGTACATAGGTATAGGCTGGCGAGAGAGGCTAGTATAGGCTCACATAGGCTACACCAGATGTGTATATAAGTATAGGCTGGCGAGATAGGCTAGTATAGGCTCACATAGGCTACACCAGATGTGTACATAAGTATAGGCTGGCGAGATAGGCTCACATAGGCTACACCAGATGTGTATATAAGTATAGGCTGGCGAGATAGGCTCACATAGGCTACACCGGATGTGTATATAAGTATAGGCTGGCAAGATAGGCTAGTATAGGCTAACATAGGCTACACCAGATCTGTACATAAGTATAGGCTGGCGAGATAGGCTAGTGTAGGCTAACGTAAGCTACACCAGATGTGTATATGATTATAGGCTAGTATAGGCTACACTAGATCTGTATATAAGTATAGACTGAGGAGATAGGCTACACCAGATCTGTATACCATTATAGGCTGGCGAGATAGACTAGTATAGGCTCACATAGGCTACACCGGATGTGTATACAACTATAAGCTGAGATGATGCAACAAATACACATGACAGTGTATTGTACAGACTGAGACAGGCAGAGTCGGTCTGAGTGGCTCAGTTGGTTAGACGCTGGCCTACTGATCCCAAGGTCGCGGGTTCAAACCCGGCCCAGGTCGATGGTCCATAAGTGTGCTTAAAAACGGCAGCTCCATGTCAGTAGATTTACTAGCATGTAAAAGAACTCCTGCGGGACAAAATTCCGGCACACCGGCGACGCTGATGTGATCCTGGCAATTGACAGCGTCGTTAAACAACAAAATAATAATGAGATAGGCATACATGCAACAACAAACACACATGACAGTGTATTGTATAGGCTAAGATAGGCAGACATGCAGCAACAAATGTACATGATAGTGTAATGCACAGGCTGAGATAGGCAGACATCCAACAACAAATATACATGATAGTGTATTGTACAGGCTGAGATAGGCAGACATGCTACAAGAAATATACATGATAGTGTATTGTACAGGCTGAGATAGGCAGACATGCTACAAGAAATATACATGATAGTGTAATGTATAGACTGAGATAGGCAGACATGCTACAATAAATATACATGATAGTGTATTGTACAGGCTGAGATAGGCAGACATGCTACAAGAAATATACATGATAGTGTATTGTACAGGCTGAGATAGGCAGACATGCTACAAGAAATATACATGATAGTGTAATGTATAGACTGAGATAGGCAGACATGCAACAACAAAGATACATGATAGTGTATTGTACAGGCTGAGATAGCCAGACATACTACAACAAATATACATGATAGTGTAAAGTATACACTGAGATAGGCAGACATGCTACAAGAAATATACATGTTAGTGTAATGTATACACTGAGATAGGCAGACATGCTACAAGAAATATACATGATAGTGTAATGTATAGACTGAGATAGGCAGACATGCTACAACAAATACACATGATAGTGTAATGTATAGACTGAGATAGGCAGACATGCTACAAGAAATATACATGATAGTGTAATGTATAGACTGAGATAGGCAGACATGCTACAACAAATATACATGATAGTGTAATGTATAGACTGAGATAGGCAGACATGCTACAAGAAATATACATGATAGTGTAAAGTATACACTGAGATAGGCAGACATGCTACAAGAAATATACATGTTAGTATAATGTATAGACTGAGATAGGCAGACATGCTACAAGAAATATACATGTTAGTGTAATGTATAGACTGAGATAGGCAGACATGCTACAAGAAATATACATGATAGTGTAATGTATACACTGAGATAGGCAGACATGCTACAAGAAATATACATGTTAGTATAATGTATAGACTGAGATAGGCAGACATGCTACAAGAAATATACATGATAGTGTAATGTATAGACTGAGATAGGCAGACATGCTACAAGAAATATACATGTTAGTGTAATGTATAGACTGAGATAGGCAGACATGCTACAAGAAATATACATGATAGTGTATTGTATACACTGAGATAGGCAGACATGCTACAAGAAATATACATGTTAGTGTAATGTACAGGCTGAGATAGGCAGACATACTGTAAGAAATAAACATACTACTACTTGGTATACGCTGAGATAGGCAGAGATGCTGCACCAAAGAAAATTGAAAATAGAGTGTTACGCACTCAAATAAGAGAAGAGAGGAAAAGTATTGTTTCCAGGCTTTTCAGTGATTAAGTATTGAAACTAAGCAAGAACAAATTGTAGGCTGTAATTATAATTTTAGTCAGTTTGTTATGTTTTTATTCATAAGCAATATTTGTAAAAGCTGTAATACACTACTTGTGATCATGAAAGCATTGAATGCTAAGGTAATTAAGGATTGTCTTTTCCTGAAATATTGTCCTTTTTCAACTGTGTACTAGTGGCGACTCTTCTGTCATGGTGGATACAGTAGCACATTCTATGTCAGCCATAGAGGATGTGGATACACATTCTATAGCAGTTGTTTCTGTGCTACAGTCAACAGAAACAGGCCTCTTGGGTGTCTCCTGTAGCTTCTGCAACTCAGCCTGTACAGTCCTGGAACAACAAAGTAACCTCTTTCAAACTAATTTCAACTGGTGCCAAGGTCCTCAGTACAACCTCAGTGCAGTGTTCTCAGGGTTTGCATAAAAAATGTGAAAATAGCTTCCTTGACCAAAGTATTGTATTTTCCTGACCACAATTTTTATTTTAATGCTATTCAACAGCTTTTCCACCTCTATTATGGGGAACACAATCAATTGATTTCACTGGTGCTGTTTTTATTGATGAGAAGCTTCACGTTTGAGCGATGTGGCTCTTATTTTCCTCAGGGCGTGGAAACGGATGGAATGAAAAATCACACGATGTTTCTTCAGCACAATGTACTATTTTATTAACACTTTCTCTCTATCTTACATTTAAGTAAATCCTCTTAGCACCATTTTAGATTATTTAAGTCTTTCCACTTTTTCAAAAAGTGGAACAAAAGCTTGATGAAAGTCTGGTAAATGTTCTACACATGTTCACATGCTACCAAAACACGTCTTATCACCTTGAGCATTTAGACGCTAGTGGAAGAAGTCCAGCGTCACCTCATGTGATACTACCTTTCTCGTATACATCTGCGTATGCGTCCATCAAACAGTTCCCGTATTGTTAGGGAAGCGATCTTTAGCTATTCTCCCTTTGCTATTAATACTGAACACATATAATTCTTTTATTTATAATTTATATATCAAAATTAAATATGGAAATATTTATGACGTCTATAAGCAATTAATACAAGCCATTATAGCTAAAGCAATTAGGGTTTTAGTTAACAGGGGTTTATATCAACTTTCAAGGTTAATTATCTGGGCCATTTGTAAGTAATGATTCCATATCGTAACTTGTGCATGTCAAGTAATAGTAAATAACCAACGTTTACCTGAGCTCCTGCAGAGCATCCTGTAGACTCCTGGACACTGCCTCGCCCTTGAGACGCTCAACATCAAGTTCCTTGCTGACCACTTGCTCAAGCTGCTGGCTTGTCTTGAGGTTCTGCTCCAACAGAGACATGGCCTTGCGCAGCTCCACCATGTTCCTCTTCTCACACATCAGGGCTGTGCTCAGCGACTGTAGCCAGCCTTGCCACTGTACACATGCAACATCTGTCAGTAAAATGGTGCGAAAATGGACCTTACAGGAGCTGAGTACAGTGACTCCCCAACTGGTGCCAAGTTCCTCAGTACAACCAGCCCTCCCACTGTACACATGCAACATCAGTCAGTAACATGGCCCAAATGTGGACCTTACAGGACCTCAGTCCAGTGACTCCCCAACTGGTGCCAAGGTCCTCAGTACAATCAGCCCTCCCACTGTACACATGCAACATCTGTCAGTAACATGGCCCAAATATGGACCTTACAGGACCTCAGTACAGTGACTCCTCAACTGGTGCCAAGGACCTCAGTACAGCCAGCCCTCCAACTGTACACATGCAACATCAGTCAGTAACATGGCCCAAATATGGACCTTACAGGACCTCAGTCCAGTGACTCCCCAACTGGTGCCAAGGTCCTCAGTACAATCAGCCCTCCCACTGTACACATGCAACATCAGTCAGTAACATGGCCCAAATATGGACCTTACAGGACCTCAGTACAGCCAGCCCTCCCACTGTACACATGCAACATCAGTCAGTAACATGGCCCAAATATGGACCTTACAGGACCTCAGTCCAGTGACTCCCCAACTGGTGCCAAGGTCCTCAGTACAATCAGCCCTCCCACTGTACACATGCAACATCAGTCAGTAACATGGCCCAAATATGGACCTTACAGGACCTCAGTCCAGTGACTCCCCAACTGGTGCCAAGGACCTCAGTACAGCCAGCCCTCCCACTGTACACATGCAACATCTGTCAGTAACATGGCCCAAATATGGACCTTACAGGACCTCAGTCCAGTGACTCCCCAACTGGTGCGAAGGTCCTCAGTACAATCAGCCCTCCCACTGTACACATGCAACAACAGTCAGTAACATGGCCCAAATGTGGACCTTACAGGACCTCAGTACAGTGACTCCCCAACTGGTGCCAAGGTCCTCAGTACAACCAGCCCTCCCACTGTACACATGCAACAACAGTCAGTAACATGGCCCAAATATGGACCTTACAGGACCTCAGTCCAGTGACTCCCCAACTGGTGCCAAGGTCCTCAGTACAACCAGCCCTCCCACTGTACACATGGAACATCAGTCAGTAACATGGCCCAAATATGGACCTCAGTCCAGTGACTCCTCCTAAACTGGTGCCAAGGACCTCAGTAAAGCCAGCCCTCCCACTGTACACATGCAACATCAGTCAGTAACATGGCCAAAATATGGACCTTACAGGACCTCAGTCCAGTGACTCCCCAACTGGTGCCAAGGTCCTCAGTACAATCAGCCCTCCCACTGTACACATGCAACATCAGTCAGTAACATTGCCCAAATATGGACCTTACAGGACCTCAGTCCAGTGACTCCTCCTAAACTGGTGCCAAGGACCTCAGTACAGCCAGCCCTCCCACTGTACACATGCAACATCTGTCAGTAACATGGCCCAAATATGGACCTTACAGGACCTCAGTACAGTGACTCCTCAACTGGTGCCAAGGTCCTCAGTACAACCAGCCCTCCCACTGTACGCATGCAACATCAGTCAGTAACATGGCCCAAATATGGACCTTACAGGACCTCAGTCCAGTGACTCCCCAACTGGTGCCAAGGTCCTCAGTACAACCAGCCCTCCCACTGTACACATGCAACATCAGTCAGTAACATGGCCCAAAATATGGACCTTACAGGACCTCAGTCCAGTGACTCCTCCTAAACTGGTGCCAAGGACCTCAGTACAGCCAGCCCTCCCACCGTACACATGCAACATCAGTCAGAAACATGGCCCAAATATGGACCTTACAGGACCTCAGTACAGTGACTCCTCAACTGGTGCCAAGGACCTCAGTACAGCCAGCCCTCCCACTGTACACATGCAACATCAGTCAGTAACATGGCCCAACAATGGACCTTACAGGACCTCAGTCCAGTGACTCCGCCTCAACTGGTGCCAGGGACCTCAGTACAGCCAGCCCTCCCACACATGGAACATCAGTCAGTAACATGGCCCAACAATGGACCTTACAGGACCTCAGTACAGTGACTCCTCAACTGGTGCCAAGAACCTCAGTACAACCAGCCCTCCCACTGTACACATGCAACATCAGTCAGAAACATGGCCCAAATATGGACCTTACAGGACCTCAGTCCAGTGACTCCTCAACTGGTGCCAGGGACCTCAGTACAGCCAGCCCTCCCACTGTACACATGCAACATCAGTCAGAAACATGGCCCAAATATGGACCTTACAGGACCTCAGTCCAGTGACTCCGCCTCAACTGGTGCCAGGGACCTCAGTACAGCCAGCCCTCCCACACATGCAACATTAGTCAGTAACATGGCCCAACAATGGACCTTACAGGACCTCAGTACAGTGACTCCTCAACTGGTGCCAAGAACCTCAGTGCAACCAGCCCTCCCACACATGCAACATCAGTCAGTAACATGGCCCAACAATGGACCTTACAGGACCTCAGTCCAATGACTCCGCCTCAACTGGTGCCAGGGACCTCAGTACAGCCAGCCGTCCCATACATGCAACATCAGTCAGAAACATGGCCCAAATATGAACCTTACAGGACCTCAGTCCAGTGACTCCTCCTCAACTGGTGCCAAGAACCTCAGTACAACCAGCCCTCCCACTGTACACATGCAACATCAGCAGTAACATGGCCCAACAATGAACCTTACAGGACCTCAGTACAGTGACTCCTCAACTGGTGCCAAGGACCTCAGTACAACCAGCCCTCCCACTGTACACATGCAACATCAGCAGTAACATGGCCCAACAATGAACCTTACAGGACCTCAGTACAGTGACTCCTCAACTGGTGCCAAGAACCTCAGTACAATCAGCCCTCCCACTGTACACATGCAACATCAGCAGTAACATGGCCCAACAATGAACCTTACAGGACCTCAGTACAGTGACTCCTCAACTGTTGCCAAGGACCTCAGTACAGCCAGCCCTCCCACTGTACACATGCAACATCTGTCAGTAACATGGCCCAAATATGGACCTTACAGGACCTCAGTACAGTGACTCCTCAAATGGTGCCAAGGTCCTCAGTACAACCAGCCCTCCCACTGTACACATGCAACATCAGTCAGTAACGTGGCCCAACAATGGACCTTACAGGACCTCAGTCCAGTGACTCCTCCTCAACTGGTGCCAAGGACCTCAGTACAGCCGGCCCTCCCACTGTACACATGCAACATCAGTCAGTAACATGGCCCAACAATGGACCTTACAGGACCTCAGTACAGTGACTCTTCAACTGGTGCCAAGGACCTCAGTACAACCAGCCCTCCCACTGTACACATGCAACATCAGTCAGTAACATGGCCCAACAATGGACCTTACAGGACCTCAGTACAGTGACTCCTCAACTGGTGCCAAGGACCTCAGTACAGCCGGCCCTCCCACTGTACACATGCAACATTAGTCAGTAACATGGCCCAACAATGGACCTTACAGGACCTCAGTCCAGTGACTCCTCCTCAACTGGTGCCAAGGTCCTCAGTACAGCTGGCCCTCCCACTGTACACATGCAACATCAGTCAGTAACGTGGCCCAACAATGGACCTTACAGGACCTCATTCCAGTGACTCCTCCTCAACTGGTGCCAAGGACCTCAGTACAGCCGGCCCTCCCACTGGACTAACACAAGAACAAAAGCTAAAAAATAAATCTAATAACTACCTATGGATTATACAGAGTGATTTATGTAGGACTGACATATATTTCTTTAATTAATGGGCTGAAAATTCACGTAATGAGCAGCTTTAACATCAAATTAAGCAGGTTGTTCAGAACTTTCAATTATTCCAAGATGTGCAAAAGTTTGTTCCTTATTCCTTATTTTTAATGTTTTGTCTTATTGTTGGGACATTGCTGTGGCCAAGTACTTGCACCACTTGTCTGTCACCAAGGTGATCTGAGTTTAATCCCTGGGGACCTTTGTATAGTTGGCACAGTTTATCGGCAGTCCCCAGGAGTTCAAAATGGCCGACATTACACTAAACAGCTGACGGAGGTATCACAAAAAGCAGTCCCGCCAACGTACATAATAAAGCCATTTCTAACCTCAAATATCACAGTGTTAAAGTAATATGCTTTTAAAGTATAATAATGGTTGAACATCGTTACCACATAATACATGACGAACGTATTCACCTTCGGCAAATCTTGTTCTGCAATAACACTTTTGGATAAAATTACTTCCGAGCACTAAATATCGTAATATATACAAGATGTACTACTGTGTCGCGAATACAAAAGTAACAACACTAACTATAATTGCATATACTGTTCTAAAACAATTCAAAACAAAATCATGCAAAAACGGGCATTATGTCCACTGTTTCATTAATTAATTAATTTGGTGTATAAACAGAATCTTGTTTTAAAATCTATCGGTTGGCCTCTCTGCAACATGTTCATAAACTGGCAACATAACAGACGCAATAACACCGACTATGGCCATAGCTTTACCATGGTTATGTTACAAACAGTTGGTGGCACTAATGCAATCCAGCGGATGTGATATCACCAAATATAACCAGACTGCACCATAATGAGGGAAAAATGTCAAGGTTGTTTTTTGGGGTATCTCAATAAACTATAAGATCTGTGGTGGACAAAGTGGTGTGTGGGTGGGTCTTCTCTGGGGTTTTCTGTTTTCCCTTTCATTTATTCCATTATCACCTTCTCTTTTATCCATTTCATATCATCATCTCTTTTTTCACTCCCATGCTAGACTTCAGGCTGACCATCTGTTCTAGCTATTCTCCTGATGCAGATCTTGTCTGCTCCTGGATAGACAATAGATATGATCCCAGGCGTGCACTTGCAAGTCCTCCATATCACGAGGGTAAACAAAGAAACAAAAAGAAGCTTAATTGTTGCTTATGGCTTTAGACCTGTAGTTTTCGCAACTCTTTGACACACTGAGTAAGTCTAGCTAGTTTCCTGTGAGAAATGTGTTAATCACTTTTGGGGTGACCTCTCTAGTCATGCCCTTATGTCAACAACATATTGTTCATGAGCACCCTAGGTGAACAATGGCCCTTATGTCAACAACATATTGTTCATGAGCACCCTAGGTGAACAATGTCACTAGAGACCAAGTTGTTTTCAGTTTTTTTATCAGTCCCAACAATATATTTCTTCAGGGACGATTGCATACCCTCTTGTATGCCCTTAGAGTAGCTATAGTTGAATTTGTAATCCAATATTGCTTCACCAGGAACAGCCGTTGATATAATGTGTACTCAATTTATAGTGACTGGAACAAAATATTGAAAAAGCTGCTAACAATAAGACCAAAGTAAGGAATACAGAATAACCCTCTATACATTTAATCAAAACTCACAAATATCCTATTTAGTTTGATGTTAAAAACTGCTTATTAAGTGAATTAACAGCCAAATAATTAAAGAAAGAAATGTGTCAGCTATACATAAATCACTCTGTATCATATAAACTTGTTGTTTACTGCCATGTGTCATGCGTCAAAAATGATATTTCATTTTGTATAGCTCCAAAGATATTTAACAGTAAACAAATGCAATCTATAATAATTCAGGCTCTTGCAAAATAGAGCTGAGGTTATTTTATATGGGGAGAGCAAAAAGTTTATGTAAACACAAAAAGCCATTAAAAGTGGCTGTATGATGTTTTGCCTGTCCGCATCCATCTGCCGTAGCCATCAAAAGGTCTAGATAGAAACCATACAACATTTTTAAAACTACTTTTAAAGGTTTTACGTATAGGTTGTGAGGTGAGACAGGAACAATTCTTGCACATACGGGAAGCTGCTTTCCTTCCCTCCCTCTCTGCAACGACTGAGAGGGGGGATGGGAATAGATGTGTCAGTTTGCCACGAAACGCTACGCGAAACAATTGCAGTTCACATGAAAGTTATGTTGCCACATGGCCATAGTTTTATCAAAATCACTTTGCTCATTATAAAGCTAATTGTTCTACATGTTTAATGTCACTAGCAATATGCACTAAAGCTATGCTAGTGAACTTTGTGGACAGGAATGTTATGACTTCTGTGCAACTTCACCCACCGTCAACCTTTCAGTTGCCACTGCGCATCTAGAGGAATTGCTCATGTCTCACCTCAAGACCTATGCCAACTTTATGAAAGGAGATGCTGTCATTGTCCATACATTTTGGCACCTCTTTAAGGAACTATCCGTCACTCATCGTAGTTCATGTTAAGAAATGCTGACAATTTCCTGGCAGATATTTTGCTTTAATTCTTCCAGGGTGTGTGTCTGTCTTGTACACTTTAGAGATAGAAACTGCTTATTGGAGCTGTGAGAAACCTTTCTCCGCTAATGGCGCACCATGTCATGAAGCAGCTTCTTCCCAAGCCCAAGATTAAGTAATGGACATATAAGTACTTACATTTACAAAATATCCTAATGGGTATGTGATAAGTTTCACAAGTGAAGAGAAGGAACAATTTGACAACAATATTGAGTTTGGGAATCTGTATCCAGAAGCATAAGTATTGTGTTAGATTCAATTACAAGAATAAGATTAGATATTAATTGGTAAATGAAGTGTTATTTGAAAAAAGCAGATGCTTGCGTTTCCTCTGCACCCATATGCCCTTGAGATAAGACCAAGCTGATTAGCTAGCTGACCGACTACTTCATAGTTGGCTACCCAAACATCTACTACTTCAATATGTGGTTAGTCAGACATCTGCTTCATGCTTCATAATCCAGATTATAACAGTGAGTTGTACGAGTCAACAGTTGAAGCCTGTACATACAATTTTTCCACTTTTCTTAGAGAATTAGCAGACAGGGAGCATGATTTTGCCTTTTTTCAACAAGACTGTGCAACAGCTCATAAGAACATAAGGCCAATCTTTTGATGAGAACAATTGAAAGTGCGTTTCAAGATAGAATTATTAGTAGAGATTTGTGGTCCCCCACCTAACCCCCTGCGATTTCTATCTCTGGGGTAACTTAAAACAAAGTGCACAAGACAAACCCAAAAACCCACACACCCTGGATGATATAAAACAAAATATCTGCCAGGAAATTGCCAGCATTTCTCAACATGAACTACGGCAAGTGATGGATAGTTTCCTAAAGAGGTGCGTATGGATGACAGTGACCAGTTTCAGCATCTCCTTTCACAAAGTTGCCAAGTAAAGCCTTTAAAAGTAGTTTTGCAAATGTTGTATGGTTTATCCAAGCCTTTCTCCATAGAACTGCGACTTATTCTTCACCATGTGATCTTCGAAAGGAAATGGATCAATCTTCAATACTGTCCAACTGTCATCAATGTGGCATCATTGAGTGAAAAATACTAGAGAGCAAGAGGATTAATGGTTTCATTGTGAGAAACCCAGCATTAGCGAACGACATGTTAACGGCAGACAACAACAAGTACCAAGGATGTGGACAGACAAAATCACTGCGCAGTCGGTTCGTAAGCTTCTTGCTCTCCTGTTATATTGAGTAAGTAGTTAGTTTATAGGTTTAGTTTCAGCCTCTGCTGTTTTACTGTTCACTGAAATGGTTAAATCTAATGGCAGGTTGTGTTGTTCTTTGACAAAATCCCTAGCAGTTTTTTTTTAAATAACACAACCTCATTAGATTACTTACAAATCTTTGTGTTGCCTTTTTAAAAGAGATATCTATATAGATACATACCTTTTTAAAAAGTGCTTATTTATTAATTGTGAACCCAAAACATGTAGATTTTGGCAAAGTGGATACGATACCTGTGCAGAGAGCTGTTGTAGTCTGTCCGTATGGTCTGCTTCAGTCGGCATACGCTGCTCTTCTTCCAGCTTCTGTAGCTTTGCTGCAACAGGTCACATCTTCACATTTATATGAGTAGCACTAGTGTAACATTCACATAACATTCTCTATCCACTCTTCTTATCACTTGAACCCTGCTACACACAGTATACAGCAGACGGATAATTATCAGTGTGATAATTACATAAAAAATAAAAGTTTTAATCCTTTTGCACATAAATTTGCTGTTTTCAATAGTTTAAATTTATAGGTTAATAAATATACCCCTTAATAAAGAAGAATTTGACACAGAATATAAACACATTAAGACAGCAGTAATTGAGGTGCTTAGAATAGCAAGGGCGTATGCGCCAAAATACGAATTTTTTGTTTTTCTTGCTACATATAGTATGAAGCCTACTCTTTAACGCCCGTTAAGTGTGAATGGCTGATACGCCCTGGATATGAACGAATTCTCCATTTGAATACAGCACGGTGTTAGACCTAACGCGCTTCAGCAGGATCTCGAGAATAGCAAAGGCGCATAAGCCAACCTGCCGGCCGGAGCCAATCGCTATACTATGACAGTTGCTCTTGAAGAGAATGTAGCAATAAATCACTTAAGAGAGGGTACTGTTTATTTTCAGGCCTTTACCCCTCATAAATGGTTATGCGGTTTTGTAAATAGTTTTTGCCTAGATGTACGGGGCATTTCTTTAGTTCAGTCTGTTGCTTTTAAAGAAACCTGTGTTTAGTGGCTTGCAGCTCTCGGTTTAACTTCTGTTTAGCATTATGTTTCAAGAGTAGTTGTGTTGTTTACTAACAATACCACTGAACAAATCTTTAGTGCATTTAGAGTAGTGATTTACCTTTATTAAGCACTATGAGTGACACAGACTCGTCAAATAAGTCGTCCCAGAAAATGCTGCATGCAGAAAAACCAATGGAAAATGCATATGGCTAAGAAGAGAAATACAGCTGAAGAACACATAAGTAAAGGCACGCACCAGAGGTAGAAGAAGAGGCAGTGGCGGATGACGATATTTCATATTACTAACATACTCTGGTTCCTCGCGGCACGGCACAGCACAGCGGTTAAATATCTTCTTTTTGTTAACTTCTTTATATTCACTTTAGAAGTATTGTTTGTTAGTATTAGAACAACTATTTACCAATATTAGTTAAAGTATTGCTTGCAAAATGCTAACTTTAGACGTAAACGTTTTGGTTATAATGCACATGAAAGCATATGTTACCTAAATTATATTGTTGATGAAATTAACCTTCTGAAATCTTAAATATCTGTCAAGTAACATTTTACATTCCTAATTAATAGTATTAATGCATTAGATTCACATCTGAGCAATTTTTCATCCCTCTATGCATGCTTTTAATATACACTGCATTGTAAAACTTTAATCGCATTTTTCTCAAAACTAGCTTTTGGCGCATACGCCCTTGCTATTCTAACGTCCTCAATTAATGGTTTTAATACAAATTTTATACATAAAAATATAGAAAAATCTAAGTATCAAAAAGCTGTTAAAGAAGTTTCTACCCTCAAAAAAATAAAAGATACTTATATTTTTAAAAAGTTTACTTACCATCCATGGGCCAATAAAAAATTTACAAAATTTACTGAATTTTTCTAAAAAAGATAAAATACCAAATTATAAAAAATCTGGCATTTATCAATTTAACTGTTTGGATTGTGATAAGGTTTATATTGATAAAACTAAACGTCATTTAGAAACCAGAATAAAAGAGCATTGTAGAAATATTGAATATAGACAAACTGAGAAATCAGCTGTGGCAGATCATTTTTGGTCATTTAATCATGAAATTAATCCAAAGTTAAATTATTAAAACAAGTAAGTGGACCTATAGATTTAATGGTTTGGGAAAAAATATTTATTTTAAAAAACAGGAACCGTGTTATGAATTTTGAAATACCTCCTATAGATTGTATTTATAGATTTTTGTTTTAAGAGATTGGTAATTAAAATGAGCGTCAGTATCTGTTTTTTGTTTTCAGAGATTAGTGGTGATGATGATGATGATGATGATGATAATAACTTTATTAGTCATTTAGTAATTACATTGATCACAATAGACTTCGTCAAAACAACTTATTATGTACTCATTCTATAAATACATTCACATACATTGCTAACTTAAGATTTCACTTACTTTATTTACAACTAAGATTTACATAAATTTACAATCCAGTCTTATTTTGTTCATAATATTCTTGCACATTATAAAAGGGATTGTCTATTAGCCATTTGTACAGTCTGCTCTTAAATGTCTGAACATTCAGGTTTCTTGTTTCTTGTGGGAGTGCATTGAAAAGCTTTATTCCTGTTACTTTATAGTATCTAGATGTTTTCTGTAATCTGTGATATGGCAAATCAATTCTATTCATATTTCTTGTCCCATGTTCATGTACTGAATTCCTTAAGTTAAAAAGAAGTAAATTTTCTTTGATACTGATCAAAACATCATAAATATATACATTTACTACTGTTGGAATTCCTAATGCTACAAATAATGGTTTACAGTGTTCTACATTGTTTGAATTTGCCAATATTCTTATAATCTTTTTTTGAATTATTAAGATTTCTGCTATCCTTGGATTACTACCCCATAGTACTAGTCCATATCTAAAAATACTCTGAAAAAATGAGAAATAAGCCATTAAAACATAATTTTGTGATATTACTCGTTTTAAGTTAGCTAGCAAAAATACCACTGTTGATAATTTTCTACATATTTGATCAATGTGGGGATTCCAGGATAGTTGTTTATCTATGATCATGCCTAGGAGTTTAACTGTGTTGCTTACATTGTTTTGTGCTTGTTCAACAATTTTTAAAGTAAAGCAGATATTTTGTGTTTTGTTTTCATTCATGTACAAGCCATTGCTTTGAAACCAGGATTGCGATTTTTCGGTTGTTGCTTTTACAACTGTGACAGTACTTCCTCATCTTTATGTAAATTTAGAAAAGATGTATCGTCAGCATATACTACTGTATGAGATGGAGAACATTTAACATCATTAATCATTATTAGGAAAAGTAAAGGCCCTAGAACTGATCCCTGTGGAACTCCGGTTGTCACTTTTAATACTCGAGATCTTTTCCCTCCGACTGATATTACCTGTTGTCAATTTTCGAGGTAGGATTTGAAAATTTTTACACTGTGGTCTCTTATTCCATAATATTCTAATTTCTTTATCAAGATTTCATGATTTAGGCAATCAAAAGCTTTACTTAAATCACATAGTGTAACATGTGCAGTAACTCCATCTTCAAACGCCTGGTGAATCTTCTCCACTAGTGAGTCTACTGCATGTATGGTTGACCAACCTTTTCGAAATCCATATTGACTATCGCTAAACAAATTTCTCATCTCAAACTAATTTTGTGGTTGCTGTTTTATAAGGCATTCAAAAATTTTTGTTACTGTGGGAATTATAGATATTGGTCTGTAACTATTTGGTTTTTGCTTATCGCCTTTTTTGTATACTGGGGTCACTTTTGAATATTTTAAAACTGCTGGGAAAACACCTTCCTCAATGCAACTATTGATACAGCAAGTCAAGGGAGTTAAAATACATGGTAAAATTTCTTTGATAAAATTATTTGAAAAATCATAAATGTCTTTTGTGTTTGAATTTTTGAGTTTCTTTGTTACCCTCTCAACATCACTACATGTTACTGTATTTAGCACAAATGTATCATTTTCATCCCCTTGAGGCATTTCTCTTACTCCACTCCAAGCGCTATTACTGCAATAATTTACCTGCAATGCTAGTTCCTTTACAGATTCTATGAAAAAATTGTTAAAGTCATCAGGTGGTATCGACTCATCCAAACTTATTGTTTCAGTTGATTTCTTTATCGAGTTAATCATGGACCATGCAGCCTTGCATTTATTCTCAGAGTTGTTTATTAGATTTTGATTTGCTTCTTTTTTTGCTTCTATTATGGCTTTTTTATAACAACTTCTAAATTCCTTTACTACTGCTAAAGGTGACTCGCTTGGTCTTTTCTTATACATATCTTGTAAAATTATAAGCTTATTTCTCATTCTTTCTAAACCATTGTTACACCATTCTTGCCTTTTAATTCTTTTACCCTTTTGTTTAATATTTACAATTTTTTTATGCTTTTTACAAGTGTTGTCAAATGAATACATCAAGGTTTTGAAGAATATATTAAAATGTTTTCTGCTGAGTCTGCTTTACTATATAACCTCTCTTCCCAATCTATTGATCTCAAACTGTCTTTAAAATTTTGTACAGTGCCTTCATTTACGTATCTTATTTCTCTTACTGTTTTCTTTTGAGGTTCTTGATTGTCTTTTTTTGATGCAGATACCTGAAAAAAATAATGGTTGATGATCCGATAGTGAATGTTCTAGTACATTTATTGAATAACACTGTTGCTTCAAATTTGTTATGATATTGTCTAGACATGCAGACCCTCGTGTTGGTAACCTGTTTGCACAATGATAGCCTAGTTGTCGCAATAAATTTTGGAAGTTATCTACCGTGTTCCTATCTGTTGTGACATCAAAATGGGCATTTATATCCCCACAAACAGCTACCTTATGCCCAAATTTTATAAGATGCTTTAAAAGCTTGTAAATTTCTTCTAAAAACAGATTGGGATCTCCTAAAGGTGACCTATAAATTGCAACTATTATGATTTTGTATGAATCAATAATTACCCCCGTTACTTCGAAAACCCTTTCTTTACAAAACTGTTTAAGTTCCAGTTTTTTTGCTTCTAATGATTGAAATGAACATCTGTAGCTTTGGTAACAAATTTGTTTCTATAGCTTTGAGAATGAGTTGGAGTCAACTCGAAACTTTAGTCAGCTTTGCACCAACAACTTGCAATATTATTAAGATAAGTGAAGTTTTTAGTTTCTAATTTGTTCTTACTTTAGACAGAACTTCAGTTTGATTATCACTTGAAGTCTGTGAAGCTGGCCGTGCAATGTACAAAACGGATAAAATCGTTTATTGAATACGTGTAAGACGAGGTTCGGTTAAATCCATGAGGGTAAAACTGTTTCAAGCCAGGCCATTAGCACAGTCTCGGCTAACGGTATCTTTTCCGCCCTCCAGTGAATGACATCGAGACAAAGGGATGGGATTTCCAGGTAAGCAGATATAACCCTAGAAAAAGGCAGTCAGAACTCACTTGGATGTGGCTGAGCGCAGTGTGTGAGGAGACAGGGCAGAATATGCAACATTTCTCAGCACGCTACTGCAAACACATTCTTGAATACACTTAAACCTGGTAGTGAGTGAACTGAAATAGTTTAGGGAGAATAAAGTTTATTAAATTACCCAAAACAACACAACAGTTCCAGGACGTCCCACACCCTGATATAGATAAGAGTCAACCATGCAAGAGCGGCCCAAGGAAAACCTTGACATCCCAAAGCGTCACTCTTCCATCCTAAACAAATTGTGAGGTGCTGAGATGGGTGGCTCAGTAACAATGGGCAGCATCATAAATTGGCACCCAATGAAACAGCCTCATTCATTGGTGCCCCACGTTCTCATATCCAGAAAACCTGATTTGACACTAGAGCATACAGTCCACACGAAGCCAACCTACACAGACTGTTATCTGCACAAACATTCCAATCACCATCCGCTGCAGAAGAGAGGCATAATTAAGATGTTAACAGAACGTGCAAAGCATATCTGTGAACCAGGAACTCAAACACCTGCACCAGGCACTACAGGCCAACGGATACGGAATCAAAGAAATAACTCGAGCTTCTCGTCCAAGGACAACGAAAACTTGCACCGAGACAACAGGACAACAGCATAAGGCATTCTTGCCTTATATCAAGGGCGTCACTGATCGCATTGGCAAACTTCTGGAAAGAGCCAGTATAAAAACAATCTTTAAACCCAGTAAGAAACTAAAACAACATCTGAGATCGGCCAAGGACAGGTGGGACCCACTACTGACACAGGGGATTTATCGAATAACATGTAGCTGCAGACAAGTTTATGTTGGCACTACTAAACACAGCATAAAAACCCGCTTAAAGGAATACAAAAGCAACTGCCGGCAAGAAAACGCGGGGAAATTGGCACTAGCTGAGAATGCACTTTTAAGGGGCCATGACATCAAGTTTGACGACATAAGTTCTGGACAACACGGCATACTACCATGCACGGCTGTATCGAGAAGCAATTGAGATCCATAAACATAAGAATAACTTCATAGAAAAGATGAAACAGCACGTATACACACAGCCTGGGTACCGGTGCTAGACAATACAAAACCAAAGCCCCAGAACGCCAACAGAACAATCATGTGGCAGTTCCCACAGCCACATATTAATGATTGGCATACAGACACCAATAGGACGTCCCTCTCACCTATATATAAGCCGGGCGCTCTAGTTGTCAATCAGTTATGAGTCATTCTCTGAAGATGCCCAATGCAGAACCATGGCCTACAAGCCCAAAATCTACCATCTATTGGATTCTTACTCTTTGTTTGCTGAACTAAATGAAATCAGAATGGCAGCATATGCATCTGGCGAGAATCATGTCTCAGCTACATAGGGCCACTTTCACAGTTTACAGCTATGGACACCATTAGAGCAAAGCTTGAACTTGGTGATTTTCACAGTGGGTCTACCCCAGGGTTGCCAACTCGTACGATAATTATGGGGGCATACGATAATTTTAATGTCTGTACGATGGTTGTCAACCCGTATGATAATTATGGGGGCATACGATAATTTTAATGTCTGTACGATGGTTGTCAACCCGTATGATAATTATGGGGGCATACGATAATTTTAATGTCTGTACGATGGTTGTCAACCCGTATGATAATTATGGGGGCATACGATAATTTTAATAAGAGGTAGAACTGGAACTTAAAAATTCAATGCCACAACTGGGATTTGAACCACAGACCTTCCGCTTGCCGGGCGGACGCTCTACCACTGAGCTATTGTGACAAACTGCCAGAATGACACTAAATTCTCAAGCCAGTTCGTATTTCTCCTGGTAAACCACAAAGGCAGTCTCACATCAGAAACAATTACCCCAATGGTGACTTACTATTGCAAGTACTTTATATCCCAGGATTAAATAACCTTCACATGGTAATTATTATTTATTTATGCCAACAAACTTGCTGTTGGTGTTTTTAAACACACAAGCCGTGTGAGGGCAAAGTTTAAGAGGTAGAACTGGAACTTAAAAATTCAATGCCACAACTGGGATTTGAACCACAGACCTTCCGCTTGCCGGGCGGACGCTCTACCACTGAGCTATTGTGACAAACTGCCAGAATGACACTAAATTCTCAAGCCATTACCATTGGGGTAATTGTTTCTGATGTGAGACTGCCTTTGTGGTTTACCAGGAGAAATACGAACTGGCTTGAGAATTTAGTGTCATTCTGGCAGTTTGTCACAATAGCTCAGTGGTAGAGCGTCCGCCCGGCAAGCGGAAGGTCTGTGGTTCAAATCCCAGTTGTGGCATTGAATTTTTAAGTTCCAGTTCTACCTCTTAAACTTTGCCCACACACGGCTTGTGTGTTTAAAAACACCAACAGTAAGTTTGTTGGCATAAATAAATAATAATTACCATGTGAAGGTTATTTAATCCTGGGATATAAAGTACTTGCAATAGTAAGTCACCATTGGGGTAATTGTTTCTGATGTGAGACTGCCTTTGTGGTTTACCAGGAGAAATACGAACTGGCTTGAGAATTTAGTGTCATTCTGGCAGTTTGTCACAATAGCTCAGTGGTAGAGCGTCCGCCCGGCAAGCGGAAGGTCTGTGGTTCAAATCCCAGTTGTGGCATTGAATTTTTAAGTTCCAGTTCTACCTCTTAAACTTTGCCCACACACGGCTTGTGTGTTTAAAAACACCAACAGTAAGTTTGTTGGCATAAATAAATGATAATTTTAATGTCTGTACGATGGTTGTCAACCCGTATGATAATTATAGGGGTGTACAATAATTTGAATGTATGATAGTTCGATATCGGCAAAATATCATTTTCACTGGTTTGTCACTCCAGCGAAGTGAAACTAATTACAAATAACACCACTTTTGACCTCATTGTCTGTCTCCACCCCATAGCTACTAAGCCTGCTACCCTTTATCCTCTCATTGCCAGTGTGCCCAGGTCTGATAATCTCAAAGAAGAAGGCACTGTTCAGAAAATTGACAATCAATGTAGAAAACTCGGAATACGTGCTATTCCGTGTGAAATAAAGAACATGCCTGAACCTGACAGTTTCTGGAGTGCTGTTAAACATGTCACCTTGGTGGAAACACTGATTTCAAAGTACTAGCGGCCTTTGCATAACCAGTGGTTTCCTTGCCCTACAGAAGCACTTCTTGTGAAAGAGCTTTTTTTCTAAACTGAGTTTAATAAAAACCAAAGTTAGAAACAGATTGGCACTAGATACGGTAAATGAACCCATTTTGCCGTCTCAACTTATGAAAGAACATGGTAGATCTTAAAATCTGCAAGTCACCGAGATGTTAAGGTTTATCTTAACAACAAATTTGTGCAATGCTGCAACGGTTGAGAAAGATGAACTTTCAGATGAATAGTGCGAGAAACCTAAGTGCTAAGGTTGTAATATTTGTTGAGGTCATCAATCTTGTAAGTGGATATAATAAACATCATTACTCTTATATTTTCATAAATATTATACTGATATTTTTATTGTTGTAGCTTTTGCTTTATGATGTACGATAATTTTTAATCCAAACCTATAATTTTGAGTGGCTGGTACGATAATTTTACTTTTAAATGTTGGCAACGCTGGTCTACCCTTTATAGGGGCATTTCTGCAACCACTTGCCTCTCACCAAGGTAGCCCAGGTTCAATCCCAGGAGACTGCATATGGGATTTGTGATGGAACAAATGGCATCTGGATAGATTTTTCCCAGAATTTTTTATTTCCTACTGTGATTCATTGCACAAACTGCTCCATCATCATATTTCCTTTCAACCATTTCACCTTCACATCTCATACCAGGCTGCCCACCTCAGGTTCCTCACTCTGCTGCTTGACAGGCCTGTGACCCTAGACCAGACGGAGGTGGGCACAGTGAGCGAGACAGCAGTCATCCACATTACCATCACGTATACTTCATAGCAAATAAATAACAGAACAAAGGACACTACAAATACATTTCATCTGTCTATCTTTTTATCTTGTCTGTGCATAGAATGTTCACCTAAATAACACGTGTGTAATTCTCAGTGAAAAAGGTGCGAATAAAAGATTGTGAAAAAGTTTTATCCTGGGTCCACGTTATTTCACCCTGTACCACGACTTGAGATAACGAAGGAGTCAAAAGCTCAGCACCATCACCATCATTTTATTAAAAAACTGCACCAGAAGAAAGCAGGTAGAAGGGTTGAAGCTACTAATGAGTGAAGATCAATGTCTAACTGCGTGCTCCTTTCTTTGCAAACAAGTGAAAGATATAACTTATTAAGAGGTAGAACTGGAACTTTGCCCACACACGGCTTGTGTGTTTAAAAACACCAACAGTAAGTTTGTTGGCATAAATAAATAATATAACTTATTGTTTAGCCCAACCATCTGTGTATACAGTAACAAAGAAATTCTGAAGAACTATTTTTCTAGGAATTACAGTCTGTCTCAAATGAACACGTCTAACATTTGTATAAATTTGCTGCAAAGCTTGGTAGATCTTACGAGCAAGGGGGCTTTACTTTCAGGTAAATATGGTAACTGAACTTTGTCATTTGTCCCTATATAAATATTGTGCTTTCCCTGATTGCATGTTTATTCTCTTGAAATGCTCTATTAACATAATTTAGCAGCTAACCATGGTATAACATTTAACAAGTTGATGCTCTGTTACCTTTGAGAGAAGTAACCTCTTGTTTAACATCCTTCTCTCTCTCAACATATTCTTTCAGCAGTTGCCGGATGTTACAGTTCTCCTGTTGCAGTCTCTCATTCATCTTCTTAGCATCTTCAAAACTTTGCTGCACTTTCTTTTGGTCGTCCTCCAATCTCTTTGTTTCCCTACAATGGAAAACCAACAAATTACAATAAATGTCACTAATACATAACCTATGGCAGAAATTGTATGCCCAAGAAAATTAAAAGGATGATTCATACTAATATTTATTATGAAAATTTATGTCCATCAAAAATGTGTCAATTTTCTGTCATATGAATATTATATTTATTCTTGTAAACATTGTTATCAAATCCGAAGCTAATCAGTAAAATGGAGCCAGGCCAACATGAATCATAAGAGAGATAATGGTTGTTAATTATGTAACCAAGAGAAATAAATAGTGCATTTGCAATTCTGGTATCTTGTAGTATTGAAGTGAATTCCAGACAAATAGTGGTGAGTGCAAGTATTAATACCAGATAACGCATTGGTAATCCCGATAGCAATCACATGGAAAAACAGTATCACACAATTTCTATCCACTAATCAGTGAAAGAAGTTACCAACAGTAATAGATAAAGAGATGCCATTCTGAGCACAGCAATAACCTGAATAGCATCACATGTCGAGCATCAGCACATCTTTAAACACTGAAATAATTTGTTAATGTATGTTATTTTCATACAAATAAAACTAGTTTTGGTGGAATCTGAATTTTAATAAAAGAACATCAGACCTGGCCATTTTTATCTGCTCCCCTCTAAACACAACCCCGAAGTAAAGAGCTCTTTGCCCCCTTATCTAATAAAAAACCGCCACAACACTTAACCTGTAGTAGGTACAGGAAGCATTGCATTCCATCCAAATGCATCAAGTTTTCATGAGATATATGTTTTGGGAACATTGTTCTGTGATATCATACTCTCTTTGAAAGCTCATAGTCTAACCAATATTACAGCTGAGGTAGATTCTACTCTGGGGGAGTCTGCTCCTTTGTTTACAGCAGGCAGAGTTTAGGTGAGGCCAAGATGAACACTGCAATGGTCGACTGTGCCCAAAACTGTATGCAAATGATATTGGATGACCTCTGACTGAAAGTGCAGACATTGCCGGCATTTCAAGAAGTGCTGTACATCACATACTGAGTGAAAATTTGGACATGAGAAAGCTGTATGCAAGACGGATGCTATGTTTGTTCATAGTGGAACAAAATCATCGTGAGGATGTTTCAGCAAGTGGCTGGCAATGTTTTGCCACAATAAGTTGATTCATAACCATAGATGAAACAAGGTCCATCTAATTTGTTCTTATTTTAGATTTAAGGTCCAGCACCTCGCGTCTGAGAAGAGGAAACAGTGGACTGAAAGGAGAGAATCAGCTCCAAACAAGACGAAGACAGTTCCATCTGCAGGCAAGGTCATGGCATTGCTTTTTTAGGAGGCACATGGGATAATTTTCATTGATTATTACCAAAACGGAAAAAGCAATCAATGAGAAGTATTATGCAAAGTTGTTGCAGCATGTGAGTAATGAAATCAAGCAAAACTGGCTACACTTAGAGGAAAAGAAAGTTCTGTTTGATATGACAATGCGCCGGCTCACACACCCATTATTGCCATGGCCAAAATCAATGAGTTAAAAATATATTAAAAAAGTGTTGTGCTGAGCACTGCACCTTGTGGTAAGCCACGGTGTACTTGTTTATATTTAGATATGTTTCTTCCATAGCTGGTAGCAACAAAGCATTGTGTTAGGAAATGACATAGCCATGAAAACACTGGACCTTGTACCCCTATTTTTTTACTTTCTTTAGCAGTTTTGTTCTGCATATAGAATCATATTGAGACAGAATATTAGAAGACCCCAAAAGAAAATCGTTCATGTAAATGTTTGTTAAAAGTGTAATTCGTTTTTTGATGTTGGTATGAGATAATTAAATGACGACAACATGTTGATAAGGTTCATTGTTACGAACAACTAAGTTTGCACAAAGACGTCATAAATCTTTCCATATTTGATTTTAATATATGTGTATAAATATTAGAATTGTTTGTGTTCCATAATAAAAGTAGGGGACGATGAATGGGATCCCTTCCCTAACGAGAAAGAACTATTTGCGCGGATGAATATGAAAAAGGCGGTGTCGTGTCAAAACGACGCCAAAAAACTACTAGCGTCTATATCATTGGTGTGGATGGACGTATTTTTATGTGTACGTGTTATGAAATAGTAAAAGTGAATTTACTAAGTGTTTAGACACCTTTAATTAAATTTCGGCGATGCTAGGGAAGCTGATCCGCTAAAATAAGACTTTCTACTGTGATATGATTTAGAAATTGTGAACAAGAAGGTGCAAATAAAATGTTTGACTAAAGTTAAACCCGAGTGTATGTTCATTCCATCCATTACCACGCCCTGAGATCAAAAAGATCTCATTAGCTAAAAGACACAGCGTCCTTAATAATCGCAAAAACAGCACCAAATGGCTTGCCCAACGTGGAACTCGAATTTAGGATGGAATGGAAATTATTCGATATGAACTTACGACAAACATCAAGTGACACCATATCATCGCGCCAAAAGGAAAGAAGACGCCATTAGACCATCGTTTGATATCGACATTAGAACACCGATGAATGGATAATCAACGATACACCAGAACACCGATGCACGGATAATCAACGCGGGAAAACACCGGAGATCGACTAGCGAAGCCAACTGCCCAGGAGACGTACATAACTGGACAAATCAACGGAAAAAAAAAGTAGGATCAAAAATTTTTATTTTTACATCCAGTTTATTTTCATTTTTATGTTACGGAGAAGCGGCAAAGTAGTGGGACTTTTAACCCTAAGTGAATTGAATAAAGAAACTAAAATGTCGCGAAAAGAGATAGAAACAGGAGTGGGGGAAGGGGCAGATAGGCCTAGTTATCAAATAGAACCAGAAAGTGAAGAACAGGTAGCGATAGGAAGAGACCAAAGGTTATTAATGATCATGTTTAAAAGACTAGAACAAAGTTTAGGTCAGAAAATGGAACAGAATAGGGCAGAATTAAAACAGGACATAGAACAAAGTTTAGGTCAGAAAATGGAACAGAAAATGGAATTAGGAAGACAGAACTTAGAACAGAAAATAGAATTAGGAAGACAGGAGTGTAAAGAAAATATGAAAGTAATGGAAACTAATTTAAAATTAGTACATAAAAACTTAAATGAGACAAAGGAAGCCTTAGAAGCTAGGATAGAAATCGTAGGAGATAGGATGGGAAAAATAGAATCAGAAATGAGAGAAAATAAGATTGTATTAGAAGGAGAAATTCCTAGATGTAGAGATGAAATAACAGAATGTAATGCAAGTGTAGACTGTAAGATTACAAATGTAAAAGCAGAAATAACTGAGGAATTAAGGAAAGAGATTGAGGTAGTAAAGAAAGACATTATTAATGAAACTGTAGAACAAATTGTAATTCCTGAAATTAAGACAATGAATGGTGTGATGCTTTCACAACAGGATGCTATAAATGATATGAAACAAAGTCACTTAGAAATAAAGAATGATTTAAAATCAATTTGTGAAGAAATGAAAAAAGGGAAAGAAAGTTTAGCTAATGTAAATGATGTTGCGAATGCACTACAAAGGCAAGATGATTTAGATGTAAGTAATGTACAAGATGAGAGTTATTTGAATAATGTACAAAATGTTGACTCACCATACAGAGAAAGAGGTTCACAACCAAACAATGACAACACATAACACATGTTACACCAACAGCATATTACATGAAATCACACCACCTACATTTGACGAGGAGAAGGGAGACGATCCAAAACTCTTTGTTAAAGAGATGGAAGAGTATTTTAAAGTGAAAACGATACCAAATGAGCTTAGGATGATGATAGTCAAGAAAAGCTTAAAAAACAAGGCATTAGAATGGCTCAGGTTAACACTAGCTGGTCATGAGTCGTATAGCTCATTCAGAAATTTATTCCTATCAAGGTATTGGGGCCCAGCTAAGCAAAACCAAACTAGGGTAGAGCTAACGACAGGTAGATATGATCCAACCAAAGGGTTATCGCTAGTCGATTATTTTATGAAAGTAGCCAACAAAGGAAAGCTATTAGACCCTAACTTGTCGGAAGCAGAGCTAATTACCAGCATAACAAGACATTTCCCAGAAACGGTGAGAACAGGGTTAATTGTTGCGAGGCCGGTAGATTTTGCAGATATGATAGAATTGCTGACAGCCTTCGAAACACAAAATGGTCGGCCTAATGAGCATAGACATAGGAACGGTCAACCAAACTCACCCATCTTAAACCGGAGCACGGCTACGAACAACCAGAATGAGGGAGAAGATAGAAATACTAGGAGCACCCATGAAAGGGAGAGAGGGGCACACCATTTCCCACAATCACACAATCATGGCGAGAGGATGGAGAACACAAGACAGTGGTACCACGACACAATACCAAGGGGTGAATCGAGATACAGAACATATACATATGATCGTGGAAGACCAAGAGACCGTACCCATCAAGTAAACCACATACGATTCTGTAGGGAATACTTCAACAACCAAAGACCGTCATACGACAGAGGTTCACGCCAAAGGGACAGAAACCAATGGTACACTGGCAACAAAGACAAACAGCGAAGAAGACTGTTAAAAAAAAAAAAAAAAAAAATTGTACAAAGTGATTGCATCAGAGGAGTAGGGAGAAGTATTGTATTGTGTTTCAAGATTGTAAATATAGGTGACAACTTGAAAAACAAAACAAGGGGCATGTGAGACAGAATATTAGAAGACCCCAAAAGAAAATCGTTCATGTAAATGTTTGTTAAAAGTGTAATTCGTTTTTTGATGTTGGTATGAGATAATTAAATGACGAAAACATGTTGATAAGGTTCATTGTTACGAACAACTAAGTTTGCACAAAGACGTTATAAATCTTTCCATATTTGATTTTAATATATGTGTATAAATATTAGAATTGTTTGTGTTCCATAATAAAAGTAGGGGACGATGAATGGGATCGCTTCCCTAACGAGAAAGAACTATTTGCGCAGATGAATATGAAAAAGGCGGTGTCGCGTCAAAACGACGCCAAAAAACTACTAGCGTCTATATCATTGGTGTGGATGGATGTATTTTTATGTGTACGCGTTATGAAATAGTAAAAGTGAATTTACTAAGTGTTTAGAGACCTTTAATTAAATTTCGGCGATGCTAGGGAAGCTGATCCGCTAAAATAAGACTTTCTACTGTGATATGATTTAGAAATTGTGAACAAGAAGGTGCAAATAAAATGTTTGACTAAAGTTAAACCCGAGTTTATGTTAATTCCTCCCGTTACCAAAACCTGAGACCAAAAAGATCTCATTAGCTAAAAGACACAGCGTCCTTAATAATCGCAAAAACAGCACCAATATGCACTTTGGAAATCAATAAGAACTGATACATTATCTTCCTTTCTATTGAAGGAGTCTTTGATTTCTTGACTGAGAAGTAAGACTTGTTCATTTGTAGAGTGGAACTCTCTGAATCCAGCTTGACATGGGGATATTAAATTTTGTGATTCTAAAGCGCGTCTCACCCTTAAAAGACAGTACACGTTAAATGGAGCGCAGTGTTGCAACATGTACTAGTTGCGAATCTTTCTCCGCGAGCGACTCGAGGTGGCCTGAGTCCTGTACTTAGTCCTTCAATTGCTGCTTGACGAGACGGGCACTTTTAACTTTGGTATCCCTCCACGCCTTTGTTACTGTATGAACTAAATTTACAAATGACTCGTCTGTATAAACAATTGATTTCCCCTGGTCCCTAAACCTTTTACGTCTTTTAGATATTTATGTCGCCATCTGATGATATCAATATCGTCTCTTTCTATTAATATGCACTTGTTACCCTTTCTTTCATATTCGAACCCCAAATCAGAGTGGCCCTTGAGAAATTTGGTAGGGTCTCATCACTGTTGAATCGTGACAAAATTATATTCAGCGTGGGTGGAATATTTGCAAACAGTAAAGAATGAACAATTCGCCGCACTCCACCTTGCACTATTCAATCATATTGCGTTAACCTAGCGTTTTGTGTAGTCCCGCCCTTTTTGCTTTCTTTTTCGATGGCGTTCTTAGAGGTCCTTTCATTAGTTCCTTTTTAATCATACACACTACTGCTTCTGAACACCCGATAGCCTTAGCTGTTTCTTTTACCGCCTTACTTACACGCATTTTACTTAAAAAATAATCTAACACATTCATAATTATTTGGCGTTCCTTACTTCTTTATTTACCAACATATCGTCTCTTCCTAGCTTCCCCCTCCATAACTACAAATATTTACAAAAATATTAAACAAATAACGCAATAACAGCTCACAGTTACACACATGGCTTCTTTCGAACTAATGCTAGTGCTGCTCCTTATACTATCTTCTGTGTCAGGCCTGACGCTGAATAGATGAATACCTTTTGTTTGCCTTACTGGATAAAAGAAAGAGGTTACTGCCTTTTGGTTTATTTTAAAATCTTTCTCCAACCTTCCTCAACATTTGTTCTCGCTGGTTCCCTGATGTAAACTCAATAACAAAAAAGTTTCACACTCCGTAACTTTTGCAGTGCACATATATAAAATTTTCCAAAAACATTTAATTTAAAAAATTATAACACTTAACTGGGTAAACATAGAGAATTCAACGTAGGCAGGTAGTAGCACTATGGTTTACTCTACCTAAGAAAACAATATAGATGCATTCTAGCAGTTAGTTTGTTAGTTAGCGCGTGATGAGTGTAGAAACAGCAAATATCGGACTTCTATTGAAAAAAACGTTTTCTGAAGAAATTTGGAACTATAGAAATGTATAATGACTCTGAAAAGGATATAACCTGATAGAGAAAAAAATTCTGCATAGGATAATGTGTTCAAACCTGAAATTTATAACAAATGAATATTTATACCATGCTATTAGGAATCTGGCAACAGAGCGAGGGTAGAAAAGGACGCGGCTAATGGCAACTTGTATGCGCTAGATAGAGACAGAGATGTCCCATTTAACTCCATACTGTCTTCTAAGAGTGAAACGCTATATAGAAACCAATTTAACCTGTTTGACACTATTCTTTCCATCACTTCTGCTATTATGCTAGTAAGAGCTATTGGTCTATAATTTTTTATTTCTGATGCTGTTTTGTCTTTCTTCAAGAGTGAGACAATTATTGCTTTTTGCCATTCGGCAGGTACAGTGGTGTTCCAGGATAGATTGTAGAGTTTTAGTAGTTGTTTTGCTGTTTTTTCAAGATTTTTTATGAACTCTGGATATATGTGATCTGGTCCCGGAGACTTTTTGTTTTTTAGGTTATTAATTGCAATGTTTAGTTCTTGTACATTAAAATTAAGAAAAAAGACATTTATTAAGTGTTAGGATCACATTCTCTTTCTTGTTTCAAATCTTTCTTAAATTCTTTACGTTCCTTTTTATTGTTTCTTGTTACTTTATGTGAATTAGCATAATATTTATTGAATGTTTCGGCTATGGCTGCATCATTTGTTAATATTTTATTGTTGTGTATGATAGGTGTGCTGTCGCTTTCTTTCCTGTCCTTGACATTTTTTATGAACTTATGGACTTTGTTACCATCTGTCCTATAGTCCATTTTTTCTAAGAAATTATTAAAGTGATTCCTTTTAGCAATATTAATTTCTTTTTTTAGTGAGGCATATTTCTTTTGCCATATTTGTGTATCTGATATGTTTTTTGTTTGTTCAGCTGTATTTCTAGCTATATCCCTTTGCTTTTTTAGTTCTTCTAACTGGGGGTTCCAAAAGGGTTTGAAATGTTTAATTCTTCCACGAGGAATATGTTTTTTTGCGGTTTCTAGGATGACTTTACAGAAATTTTTGTTCCTGTGATCTGGTTGGTCATGCAGCTGTGAATTTGTTTGTTCTTTAAATTTATGTTCTAATTCAGTTTTATATTTGTTCCAATCTGCTTTTTTGAAGTTCCAATACAGATTCGTAAGACCTTGACTGTTATTTGTATTCTCTAGTTTTATATCAGCAATTACTGCTCTGTGACCAGAACTTGAATCTTCTATAACTTGTTTTTTAATTTTTGAAACAATATGTGTTGTAGCTAACAAGAGGTCTGGGTTACTGCCTGCTCCAGAGTAATGTATGAAGGTTTTGGGATCTTCTTTATCATAAATCAGTTCAAAGATTGATTTAATTAATGACGTCTGTGATTTGTTTTGAAAATTGCTTTGTGTGAATATTATTATTAATAATGCTGCGGCCAAGAAGATCTAATCTTTCCCAATGGAGCTGTAATGCAATTAGGCTACGGAACATTGTGAATCAATTATCTGATGAAGAATGACAAATTGCATGAAAAGAGTGTCGTGTGCTTCGCAAACACAAGAGCAGCAAGTGAAACGACTAGATTAGAAACAAGAAATCATAGAGCTAATCGCACAGATCAACAACAAGAAATAGTTCAAGTGTTGATATGAATTGAGCATCGTTTCTCTACGATTGGTGATCAGAAAACTGATGAGTAACGTGATTCACTAGATGGTACTCAAAAAAAAATTTAAAGATGAGTTAGTTCTCATTCCGAGGATTCCAATGATCCCAACAAATATGCCCTTTAAACAAATTCAGTTCCTGATTCGTCTTGCCTTTGCCATGACGATTAACAAATCACAAGGCCAATCCTTGACTGTTTGTGGTCTCAACATTGAAAATCCATGTTTTTCTCATGGTAAGTTGTACATGGCATGTTCACGTGTCAGCAAATCATCTGCTTTATTTGTTCTTGCGCCCGATAAAAAAACAAAAAATGTATATCACAAGGTGGTTTAATGAAGAGAATTAAACTGAGTGTATCCCATGTTGCACAATATGTACATTCTTCAATTCAATCATGTCTTGCTGACATTCGATTTGTATACTTAATTTTTGTACTTTTTAATTTATTTTTGTGTTATTATCTTAAAAGTACTGAACTAAATATTTATTTTGTATTTATTGTATTACTTTCATAAAATCATAAATTAAGTTGAGCTAATCTGTAAGACGACATTCATTGACTGTTAGGCAGTAGGTACGAAGTTCGACGAGTCAGCTAGTATGAAATATTACTTGTATTTCACCTTGTTGTATACATAGTCAATAAAAGAACAAGTGTTGTGATATTACTGCCTTTACTTGCACTTGTGTTGACCTTCCACCCTGTCTGTGCATCAAGATGATGTATGTGACATATAAATGTATTGCGGATGAAAATAAATTGAATTGAATTCCATTTGTGGTACTTATTCTTAACGGGAAGTTTACTAACCTTATGACATCATCAACGGCACCACTGAACTGTTTCTTCAGAGATTCCATATTATCCTGGATCTTGCCAACATAACGCTGATTAGTCTCCAGCACTTCTATTTTGCGCTTCAGTGTCACGTTCTCCAGCTGCAATTAGTACAACTTTAATAGGTTACATTCTCATTACTTTCTCTACCCATTAACATATGAGAGCCACACATAAGTGTTTCCTCATATAGTGAACATCTGCAATAGATATGTAGATGTATCTAATGGATTTCCAAACAATTGCAAACAAATCTGATGATGCAGATCTGTGTAATAGTCACAGAGACTTGTGTTACAGTGTGTGATACTCACAGAGATGTCGCGAGCCTGTTGAGACAGTAAGTCTCGTTCCCTAGACGCCACCTCCAGTTTAGTGATGATGCTACTCTCCTGTAGAATCTTGCTGTTGATCTGCTCCCCGGTGCTGTGTATTGCAGCCACAGCATTTCCCAGTTGTTTCCTGGTGTCTTGTAGCTCGCTCTGTACCCGGTCCAACTCTCGTCTCAAGTCGTTCTGAGTCAGCAACAGTTCTTGTATCTTCTGTTGCTGCTGCGTGGTCTGTTCCTGCAATGGATACCATTCCTTTGTTCATCTCACAATATCATCTAGTTTCCAAAACCTCTCATGTGACACTTTCTCTATGCGTAACAAATTTACATGTATTATATTACTCATTATGGTATTCATATAAAAAGTGATTCTTCTATTCTCTTTATGTTGCTCATAACAAATGTTTACCTAAAATTATTTTAAATTAAGTAAGAAGTATGTGGTGAGATAATTATTAAATCGTGTGTTTTGACTGGAACATCAAAATTAAAATATGAGTAAAAAATCTGGGGATCAAAAGTTAGCCTTTAGTGCTCAAAATAAATTCAAGCAGAAGAAAGGTAAGGTCTTTATGGTTTACCAGGAGAAATACGAACTGGTTTGAGAATTCAATGTCATTCTGGCAGATTGTCACAGTAGCTCAATGGTTAGAGCAGCCGCCTGGTAAGCGGAAGATCTGTGGTTCAAGTCCCAGCTGTGGCATTGAATTTTTAAGTTCCAGTTCTACCTCTCATGTAAAGGTGATAGTTTGTTCACTGAAGTTTCCTGTGTATAAATGCATGTAACCAATGTTGTTTTTTGTCATCAGTTTCAGATGTTGTGGGGTCAGGTTGTGACAGTAATGGGAACTTGCTGCTTTTCCCATAGAGGTTACGTAAACTTCAGTCGATGTATGAACGTAATAGGCTTCTTTAAATTTGTTGTATTGTGTGACTTAAGCCTGTATATTTTACATGCTGTTTTGTTATTATTAGTACTGTCTACTTCAAAATAGTTGCGCACTTCAAACATGTTTAATTCCAAATCACTGTTAAAACAATATATTTAAGGACATTAGTCATACGGTATAATTGTGAAACATGCATTGTATTATCTTGCATCAAAAGTTTTGGCTCATTTTCACTGGTTTTGCTCACTCTGGTCACCAGAGTAGGTAAAGGTAATGGCTGAGAGTGAGTCGCCATGTAGAAATGTCATTTAGTGCACCAACTAAATCATCTTCATTCACAACTCAGTTAATGTTGCATGTTACATTGTTTTGTTTAGACACCAAAGCCAATGGAATGTTGCATAAATTCACTCACAGTCAAGGATATCAACAATATAATTGAGGTACTATCCCTATGCAATGTAAATATTCAAAGTTTTAAGACATAAATATATAATTGGTTAGTAAAACTTCCATTCTGCAAAACACACACAAATTCCTATATATAAGTTAACTGTATATAAATATTACTATTTCTTCAGTATATACATTTTGAAATACTTTTATTACCTGTAAGTTACTCTTCATAAAGTCTATTGTAATTACTGTAATTACCAAATGGTCAATAAACAATTATTATTATTGTTGTTATTGTTATTATCATTACCGCCACCACTATTCAGTGAAGTGTCACAACTTACAAAAATCTACTATCTGTGGATCTCAATGCTGAGGTGAAATTCAAGGGAGAGGAAGTCCTAAGAGATAATACTTTGTCATTTACTAATTTTAGCTTTTGTACTTTATATTTGCTATGTTTTATTAACTATTTTGTCACACTTTTGTATAAGTATTCTTTGTCTTTTTGGCAGCCTGTAACTGTAACAGGAAGATATTAAAAATAAAAAAATTAAAGGAGACTATTGTTCAAACAAATTCCTGTTACAAGAATTCCCAAAGAGAACAAATTCTCTAGCTTGGCTGTGCAATGTTACACACCAATCGGAAGTGGACCTTTCTCTTGGGTCATGAATCCTCGGTCTAACTCTATCTCTACCTCCACCAACCCCTGCTTGCATAAGTGTTACTTTAATATCAGTTTTAACAATGTAGGCTGAAACAAGCTTGGTTTCTTGAAAGCAACCAGTGAGAAGCACATGATTTATCAGTGTAACCAACGTGGCAACATTCCATAGCAATGGTCTTCCTGTCTTGCCCTTTACCTCCCTTGCTTGACATCTGTCATTTTAAAAATCACACTGTGGGTTGTTTGTCTTCATTCTAGAACATATCATGGCATGTTGCAGCTGTCACACAACTCTGTAAGAGTGCATGAAATTCGATGGCGATGTTCGTTTTATAGAAGAACATGATTTATTGAAGGAGTACATATTTAAATGCTAACATGCATGAAGACAGGGTGTGTGTGTGTTCTTCAGGGCTGCTACATCACTGTATTCTCCAAATTACTAAGCTTAGTGAAGGAGAGGATAGCATAGAATTGCTGAAAAGTAAGGTTAGTTTATTACTTTTCAAAAAAAAAAAAAAAAACTGGCAAGTGTCAACAGCAATTATTGAAATACTTACAGTTGGCAAGTCTGAAAAATAAAAACGTTTGTAAGTTTATGTTGATTATGCTGGTGGATAATAACAATAATGTAGGACCTATATGTAACATTAAAAGTTGTTACCTACTTACTCTTAAATATTTTTTACATCTATCAAGTTAGTTTTATTAGTAAAACCAATGGCAGCATACTCAGTGCTAATTCTTCCTTCATAACCTGCCCTTGTGTCCCGCCGAACACGCCAAGCAACATGTGGTTACATTTAGTTAGGTTAGATTTAATTTCTATGAAACTTAATGACAATACCCTCTCCGCTCAATCATTACTTACTGCTACAGAACATGCAGCCCCTTTCTGAACCTTAGTGAAGAGCGCTCTCTCGTTAAGTACCCAAATATTCTTCTTTAGAAAGAGTCCCTTACCACTTGCCGGCCAAATTCTAAGTCCGAAGGTCCGAAGGTACTTACCACAGAACTAACTGCGCATGCGCCGATAGTCGTTACGATTTTCATATTTGCCAACATTACTTTTTTCAATCACACTAGTTTTTGTTGCCAACACACTAAACACTCGCGCGCGCACCGCCAGCGCATCTCCATACAATTATTGTGTACATTATCGTTATTGCCCATACAGATATATCGCTAGCGCGACCCCATACTATTGCTGTGTGCATTATTGTGTAACACCGTTATTGCCTTGTGACTGGGTCCACGAAATGTTGGCTCGTTTTATTTTTTATTTATGAGTGGAGAAAAAATCCATGCGCTGGGATGGCACAGATGGGGGACTGTAGGCTTCCCCTAGGGCACTACCCATTAAAAAAAAACTCCACAAGAAGCGCTGAATTAACACTAATTAATTTTTGTTATGGGGTGTAGCACGGCATCACATTCCCTGTGTTACCGTCATGGTAATAAAATGGACTGTATCCTTTTTGATCATTTATTCTACATAGTTATTTACATAGTACATAGTTACCTCCCTTGGCAACCATCAAAACAGGCTAGCCAACCTTTCGACTGCAATTCAAATATCAGTCACTGAACACCCTGCATCTAAAGCGCGTCTCACCCTTAAAAGACAGTACACGTTAAATGGAGCGCAGTGTTGCAACATGTACTAGTTGCGAATCTCTCTCCGCGAGCGACTCGAGGTGGCCTGAGTCCTGTACTTAGTCCTTCAATTGCTGCTTGACGAGACGGACACTTTTAACTTTGGTATCCCTCCACGCCTTTGTTACTGTATGACCTAAATTTACAAATGACTCGTCTGTATAAACAATTGATTTCCCCTGGTCCCTAAACCTTTTACGTCTTTTAGATATTTATGTCGCCATCTGATGATATCGATATCGTCTCTTTCTATTAATATGCACTTGTTACCCTTTCTTTCATATTCGAACCCCAAATCAGAATGGCCCTTGAGAAATTTGGTAGGGTCTCATCACTGTTGAACTGTGACAAAATTATATTCAGCGTGGGTGGAATATTTGCAAACTGTAAAGAATGAACAATTCGCCGCACTCCACCTTGCACTATTCAATCTTATTGCGTTAACCTAGCGTTTTGTGTAGTCCCGCCCTTTTTGCTTTCTTTTTCGATGGCGTTCTTAGAGGTCCTTCCATTAGTTCCTTTTTAATCATACACACTACTGCTTCTGAACACTCAATAGCCTTAGCTGTTTCTTTTACTGCCTTACACGCATTTTACTTCAAAAATAATCTAACACATTCATAATTATTTGGCGTTCCTTACTTCTTAATTTACCAACATATCGTCTCTTCCTAGCTTCCCCCTCCATAACTACAAATATTTACAAAAATATTAAACAAATAACGCAATAACAGCTCACAGTTACACACACGGCTTCTTTCGAACTAATGCTAGTGCTGCTCCTTATACTATCTTCTGTGTCAGGCCTGACGCTGAATAGATGAATACCTTTTGTTTGCCTTATTGGATAAAAGAAAGAGGTTACTGCCTTTTGGTTTATTTTAAAAACTTTCTCCAACCTTCCTCAACATTTGTTCTCGCTGGTTCCCTGATGTAAACTCAAAAACAAAAAAGTTTCACACTGCGTAACTTTTGCAGTGCACAGATATAAAATTTTCCGAAAACATTTAATTTAAAAAATTATAACCCTTAACTGGGTAAACATAGAGAATTCAAAGTAGGCAGGTAGTAGCACTATAGTTTACTCTACCTAAGAAAAAAATATAGATGCATTCTAGCAGTTAGTTTGTTAGTTAGTGCGTGATGAGTGTAGAAACAGCAAATATCGGACTTCTATTGAAAAAAACGTTTTCTGAAGAAATTTGGACCTATAGAAATGTATAATGACTCTGAAAAGGATATAACCTGATAGAGAAAAAAATTCTGCATAGGATAATGTGTTCAAACCTGAAATTTATAACAAATGAATATTTATACCATGCTATTAGGAATGTGGCAACAGAGCGAGGGTAGAAAAGGACGCGGCTAATGGCAACTTGTATGCGCTAGATAGAGACAGAGATGTCCCATTTAACTCCATACTGTCTTCTAAGAGTGAAACGCTATATAGCATTAATGTTCTCAGCAGGCCCTCGTCGTAGAGGAATTGTATACATTATTCCTCATTATAACACAAAGGTGCTAAATCTACTCTGCTAATGAAGCGATTCATTGCACCCTCACAACTTGCTTCTAACAAGTTCACTACCATGCTGCTGGGTCCAGCTAAAGCATTCAAATTTAAGATTGGCAACAAATTAATGGAGAAATAGTGATGTTGGCAGCGCTGAATTAACACTGCAACTTCGGCAACTTTCGTAAGAATTCGCTCACACCGCCGAGTGGGACTTAGACGAAATTCTCACGAAACTCTCACGGAACTCTTTCTAAAGAGTATCCCCTAAAGTTACCTACGTGTGTATGTACACTGCTGCAATTATTGTTTAAATTGCCTTGCAGAGAACTTCATTTGTGCCAAAAAATAAGTAGTCCTGCTTTACACTTGTTGCTATCTTATCATAACTTTATATCTTTATATAGGTATGCAACCTGACCTGCGTGAAGACTGTTTTCATTTACATCTTACCCTTTTTTCGGAGAGTTCACACAGCGCCTCCCTTAACTTCCGCTCGAAAGAGTCCAGTTCTGTGCAAGACACGTTCCCATTGGCCAACGCAGACATTGCGTCAGTACTAGAATTGAGATCAACAAGTTGTTAGCATCACATTGTTGTTTTTATGTTTCATATATTATTTATCTTACCGAAAGATTATGCTTACTAATACAATGCCATATTATGTAATACAAAAATATAAAGCAAAAGATGTCGACCGAAAGTCCTAAATGCTGACTAGAAACCGACTTACTTTTCTTAGCATTCGTGGCTTTAGTGTAGGAAGGTTAAGCTTACCTTACATCATCAGGATGTGGAGAAGCCTTTTAACGCAAAAACATTTACAATCTGTTGCAGCATATTCCGAGAGTTGGCGTACAATGAGATTACCGTAAAATCAATAACGCCAAAGACAGCACATCCTTTGGGAGATTTAAAGTCCAACTCAGTGAATACTAAAGAGGCAATTAGGTGCCAAAGCCTACTTTTCCCCCTTCGCATGGGAATAATTTCATTACTGCGAACGGCAAGAGAATATTAAAATAATGCTATCAAGATATTCCGTAATGCACTTCAAAACCGGCTCCCAATGTTCTACTACACCAACTCCAAAACTAATAAAGAGGGGGGAATGAATGTGTCAACGAGGAAAAGCTTGTTTACGTCAAACTGGTGAGACGCTAATGACATTTCAATATTCAATAAGGCGTCCATTTCGGGAAAACATTCTAAAGTAGGTTAATAGGATATTCTCAGAAGGAGAAAAGCATACTCTTTGGTATTAGTATTATAGGCTTAAGTAATTTATTCTTACTATAACCTATATTTACTCATCGCTTTTAATCCAAAAGCCGATAGTCTCTTTTTCTTCCACGCTCCTTTTAATATCGTGGAAGAGTTACGAGCAAAACCTGAAAACTTGTCCCTCTTTCTTGGGGATTTAAACCAAAGCTTCCATAGTACGAATGGTATTTGATAAAAATCCTATAAAACATCATAATTTAACAATTTCTTTGAGAGATTGCACTGATTGGGTGTTAATAATAAATTTGCAGGTTAGAAAAAAGTACAGATCTTATGAACTTTTACTTTTTGTCTACTTTCTAATATAAAACAAAGATTTTAAGTGTTGTACGTACACATTACCTTAATCTACAGTTATTATAATTATTATGTATGTATAAAGATATATAATACTCATAGGTCAATATATTATTTAGGAATGTGAGCATTTAATACTTGCATTGTCGATTAAATGAATAAAACTGTTTCCTTCTACATTACCATTCGGTCACATAAAAAGTAGGTACTAACATTTAGATAGCTACATATGTAGATTGATTGGAACGGTTATATAGAGCAATATTTTACACAAAAGGTTATGTTAGATTTCGGAGTGGGGTGTAAGTAAGTAAGATTCTAAGACCTGTGTTATTTGCTTAGTTATAAACTGGCTTCTTAAGTGGCCATCTCCCTTTCGTGATTTTCTTCAAATAGAACAAAATGGAACGAGCGAACCTGTGCGAACAAGCTGTACTTTGATTGCTATTGGTCGAAGTGACCGTATATTTATCAACCGACAAAAAATTTGTCGAAGTTAATCAGTGAGGAAATAAAATATAATATCAAAGTAAAATAGGTTTCCAAATACTCACCATTACGTAGCATTAGTTTCAGATCTAATCCTAAAATGGAAGATTAATGGAATGGATTTCAAGGTCAACAAGTTTGAAACATAAAGCATACAAATAACACTTCTGTATGAAAAGTAATATTAATTTTATTATAAAAGCTTACACAAATGTTGTCATAATAATGATTGTGGTGAATGCACAAAGCTGAAAGACACTTCTACAAGAATGTCACTAACTGTTTGTTCAGCTTGGAAAGTAAAACCCGTAGTAAAGTAGGTACAAGTAGAAAAGTTGATTGTTCAGACGATAACTTCTGGTTCTTGCTGTTGTTGGTGGATGTGGTGAGGACTGTTGGGGCCCTGAGAGACGCCGCGGTCGAAAGTGAGCAGAACGGCAGGCCACATGGGGTCGTTGAGGGTGGTGCCACCAACGCGCTTCTTGTGCCGCCGCGGGGACTTGCGATGGGAACTGCCCGGCTGTCTGAAGCTGAAGAACCCACCAGAGTCCTCGCCCTGACGACTGCGTCTCCTGAAGCTCAGATACTTGATGTCGCTGACCCTGGTCTTCTCGGGGGCGTTTGTTGGTTCGTCCAGGACGACTACCCTAGGTAGAGGGACAGACACTGAGGTCAGCTGGTTGTTTTTGACGACCTGAAGGACTCCACTGGCCTTGACCTCCTTCCTAGGGCTGGGACTTTGTTCTGGGGCGCCCTTTTCACCACAACAACACCGTTTGATGCCCAGATTCTTCTGCTGAATCTTCTTGCGAGGCGGCTGTGGCAGAGGGGGCGGAGGTGCCTGGTTTCTGAGGTTCTCTGGCAAGGGCATTGCATTCTCTTGCCGGTCCTTGGTCCTGTCTATCCACCTGTAAGGCTCAGGTTTGTTCTCTGGAGCGGGTAAGGAGTTTTCTTTGCTGTCTTTGATCCTGTCGGTCCATCCATAAGGCTGACGGAACTCTTTGAGGATGTCGGTTTTGACCGGGGATGTCGGCGTACTCCAGGCCATTCTCTCGCATCCTGGCTTGCAGTCTATCCGCCTCTGGAGGACGATAGGTGGCGGCGCGTGCTTGGATCCCTCATCGTCGCTGTCAAATAGGGGTGTCCGACACCGGGGCGTAATTCTAGGACTCTTGAGTTTGCTGTAGCCGCGATAAGTCGCCATCCACTTGTCGATCCTGCTGGAGAAACGTTCTGCTTCGTTGGTCCACCTTCCCATGAGGGAGGTGATAGGACTCCCTGGTAAATGCGGCATCTTGTGGTTTGTGCTTGGGTCACAAGGAGTCCTGGGGCAGGAGAAGCCCCATACTTTGGTTCGTGGACATCTTGGTCACTGGTCTACTGTGACTCTCGACTTCGCTTTTATACGCATGCCGAGGGAAACCTAACAGTTTCTCTCATCTTGTTAACAGTAATGGGGTTACTGTGGCTGTTACGTCTTATACTGACGTAATGTTAGATAACAGGAAGTCCTGTGTACTACACAACAAGGGGGCGAAGCACCCTCATTGATTTAACACAACAATCACACACGTCGGCAGAAAACATTTTCGGAGTTCAATACAGTTCAACCATATGATTTTATACTATAGATTTGTACATTGCAGACATGATTTCTTTTCTACGTTTCGTTTTACAATCACACAACCTTTTCTGCCAAATATAACTTTTCTTAATTATTCTACAGATCTATACTAATATTATGTATAGAGAACATTTTATGTAGGTGCGTATAAACGGTAATCTCAAAAAACATTCAAACGATTTTGTTACTTGCTTCGCCATTGAAAAGCCCTATTGTTTCTAAGGGACCTCACTTTATCTCCTAAGTTATGAAAGACTAAAAGAAAATTACAAAGCACGAGTACGAAAACATTGAACATGCTTGCAAAGAAGGATTTGACATTTAGATGAATTGCTTTAGAGTAGAAAATAGTTCATTCTTATTCTACAGAAAACGTATGTAAATTTCACTGTAAACAAAACAGAGACGGTCACAATTTAACAACCGAAAGAACAAACGACGGAGCAAAACAAAAGAGAATCGAATCTGTTCATAACGCTACAGTAGCATGGATACCAATGCCAAAATCCTCATGTAAGAAAGTTTCAAAATCCCTCATTCCCTGCCTGTTGTTAATAAAATCTAACTTTAACCATTAGTTTATCATCAACTGGTTTTCTCGCTAACATATTACTTGTTTTTGGAACATTTTTATAATCTGTAGGTAATATATTTTTCTTGTCATTCTTATCAAGTTCACTTTTCCCTGCCTAGAGTTCTGTTTCGCAACAGGGGTCTTTAGATTTACTTAGGAAACCATTAAATTTTAGGACCCTAATCAAGCGTCGATAATTTAATTCCGTCAGCTTTAAAAAGATTCCACTCGTCTTTCCCGCGCCACCTTTTTTGAGTACTGGGTACTTCTGGTCACTCATGTTAACATAAAAGTGTCACCGTGTCAATAATAATTGTAAACATTCATATGAACGTTCGCTCTTGCGCGCGCACACACACATACACACAGATACACACAGACACACAGACACGCACACACATACACACATAAACACATACACACACAGATACGCACATACACACATACTCACATACACATACATACACACATACACACACAGATACGCACATACACACAGATACACACATACATACACACAGATACGCACATACACACATACTCACATACACATACATAAACACATACACACAGATACGCACATACACACAGATACACACATACATACACACAGATACGCACATACACACATACTCACATACACATACATAAACACATACACACAGATACGCACATACACACAGATACACACATACATACACACAGATACGCACATACACACATACTCACATACACATACATAAACACATACACACACAGATACGCACATACACACATACACACAGATACACACATACATACACATACAGATACGCACATACACACATACACACAGATACGCACATACACACATACTCACATACACATACATACACACATATACACACAGATACGCACATACACACATACACACAGATACACACATCCATACACACACAGATACATACACACAGATACGCACACAGACATACATACACACATACACATACATACACACATACACACACAGATACGCACATACACACAGATACACACATACATACACACAGATACACACATACATACACACAGATACGCACATACTCACATACACATACATACACACATATACACACAGATACGCACATACACACATACACACAGATACACACATCCATACACACACAGATACACACATACATACACACAGATACGCACACAGACATACATACACACATACACATACATACACACATACACACACAGATACGCACATACACACAGATACACACATACATACACACAGATACACACATACATACACACAGATACGCACATACACACATACTCACATACACATACATACACACATATACACACAGATACGCACATACACACATACACACAGATACACACATACATACACACACAGATACACACATACATACACACAGATACGCACATACACACATACTCACATACACATACATACACACATACACACAGATACGCACATACACACAGATACACACATACATACACACAGATACGCACATACACACATACTCACATACACATACATAAACACATACACACACAGATACGCACATACACACATACACACAGATACACACATACATACACATACAGATACGCACATACACACATACACACAGATACGCACATACACACATACTCACATACACATACATAAACACATATACACACAGATACGCACATACACACATACACACAGATACACACATCCATACACACAGATACGCACATACACACAGATACACACATACATACACACACAGATACGCACATACACACATACTCACATACACATACATAAACACATACACACACAGATACGCACATACACACAGATACACACATACACACACAGATACGCACATACACACATACTCACATACACATACATAAACACATACACACACAGATACGCACATACACACAGATACACACATACACACACAGATACGCACATACACACATACACATACATAAACACATACACACACAGATACGCACATACACACATACACACATACATACACACACAGATACGCACATACACACAGATACACACATACATACACACACAGATACGCACATACACACATACTCACATACACATACATAAACACATACACACACAGATACGCACATACACACATACACACAGATACACACATACACACACAGATACACACATACACACAGATACACACATACACACACAGATACGCACATACACACATACACACAGATACACACATACACACACAGATACACACATACACACAGATACACACATACACACAGATACGCACATACACACATACACACAGATACACACATACATACACACAGATACGCACATACACACATACTCACATACACATACATAAACACATACACACACAGATACGCACATACACACATACACACAGATACACACATACTCACATACACATACATAAACACATACACACAGATACGCACATACACACATACACACAGATACACACATACACACAGATACGCACATACACACATACTCACATACACATACATAAACACATACACACAGATACGCACATACACACATACACACACAGATACACACATACACACACAGATACGCACATACACACATACTCACATACACATACATAAACACATACACACACAGATACACACATACACACATACACACAGATACACACATACACACAGATACGCACATACACACATACTCACATACACATACATAAACACATACACAGACAGATACGCACATACACACATACACACATACACACAGATACACACATACACACACAGATACATACACACACAGATACACACATACACACACAGATACGCACATACACACATACACACAGATACACACATACACACACAGATACGCAAATACACACACAGATACGCACATACACACATACTCACATACACATACATAAACACATACACACAGATACACACATACTCACATACACACACAGATACACACATACACACATACATACACACACAGATACACACATACACACATACTCACATACACATACATACACACATACTCACATACACATACATACACACACATACACACATACACACAGATACACACATACATACACACACAGATACGCACATACACACATACACACATACACACAGATACGCACATACACACATACACACACAGATACACACATACACACATACATACACACACATACACACATACATACACACAGATACGCACATACATACACACAGATACGCACATACACACATATACATACATACACACATACATACACACACAGATACGCACATACACACATACATACACACATACACATACATACACACATACACACACAGATACGCACATACACACATACACACATACATACACACAAATACGCACATACACACATACACACACAGATACGCACATACACACATACATACACACACAGATACACACAGACACACATACATACACACACAGATACGCACATACACACATAAATACACACACAGATACGCACATACACACATACACATACATACACACAGATACGCACATACACACATACAGACACACAGATACGCACATACACACATACATACACACACAGATACACACAGACACACATACATACACACACAGACACACATGCATACACACAGATACACACATACACATACATACACACAGATACGCACATACACACATACACACAGATACGCACATACACACATACACATACATACACACAGATACGCACACAGACATACATACACACATACATACACACACAGATACGCACACATACATACACACACATACACGCACAGATACGCACATACACACTCACATACACACATACATACATACACACACAGATACACACACATACACACAGATACGCACACACACATACATACACACATACACACAGATACACACATACACGCACAGATACGCACATACACACTCACATACACACATAAACACACATAAACACATACACACAGATACACACATACACATAAACACATACACACAGATACGCACATACACATATATACATACACAGATACACACAGACACATATACATACACACATACACGCACAGATACGCACATACACACTCACATACGCACATACTCACACATAAACACATACACACACGGATACGCACATACACACATAAACACATACACACACAGATACGCACACACACATACATACATACACAGATACACATAGACACACATACATACACACACATACACGCACAGATACGCACATACACACTCACATACACACATAAACACACATACACACATAAACACATACACACAGATACACACATACACAAAAAACACATACACACATAAACACATACACACAGATACGCACATACACACATAAACACATACACACAGATACGCACATACACACACATAAACACATACACACACGGATACGCACACACACATAAACACATACACACAGATACGCACATACACACATAAACACATACACACACAGATACGCACATACACACATAAACACATACACACAGATACGCACATACACACATAAACACATACACACACATACACACATACACACACCTTACACACACATACACACACATACACACACATACACTCACATACACACACATACACACACATAAACACATACACACAGATACGCACATACACACATAAACACATACACACACGGATACGCACATACACACATAAACACATACACACAGATACGCACATACACACATAAACACATACACACACGGATACGCACATACACACACATAAACACATACACACAGATACGCACATACACACATAAACACATACACACGGATACGCACATACACACACATAAACACATACACACACGGATACGCACATACACACATACACGCAGATACGCACATACACACACATAAACACATACACACAGATACGCACATACACACTCACATACACACATAAACACATACACACTTAAACACATACACACAGATACACACATACACACTTACATACACACATAAACACATACACACTTAAACACATACACACATAAACACATACACACGGATACGCACATACACACACACATAAACACATACACACACGGATACGCACATACACACATACACACAGATACGCACATACACACACATAAACACATACACACAGATACGCACATACACACTCACATACACACATAAACACATACACACTTAAACACATACACACAGATACACACATACACACATAAACACATACACACAGATACACACATACACACATAAACATATACACACAGATACGCACATACACACATAAACACATACACACAGATACGCACATACACACATAAACATATACACACAGATACGCACATACACATACATCGCCCTTGTGTTGTAATTGACAAATTAATTTGATCACGTACCTATATTAGGTATTTTGAGCAACTGTTCATTATTAGCAACAATGTGCCTATCGAACTGTTTTTGGCGCTCAACATCGTGCTGCTGGGCGGTAGGCGATGCCATGCCGAAATGAATGAATGAATGAATGAATACAAATATCCTTAATCTTTATTAACGTCTCGTTATATGGTTCCGGCGATGCAACATCTGTTATAAGATATTTTCTTTGTTTTATTGAAGTATCAACATTTCGCTGTAAAAGAACAAATAGCAAAACATCGCTAGTATCACGAATAGCGCTGGTTTTGGATTAGAGATCGCCATTGCGCATGCACTGTAACGGGAAGATGACCAGTCACGTGATTATATTACTGTATAAGAAAACGTAGGTACTACAAAGGCTAAAGCACAATTTGCACAATGTATATTTTTAATTACACTTTTAAATCTTACTTCAGTAAATAATAATGTATGCAATTTGTAGATTAAGCTGATTGTGTTAAAATGCAGTGTATACGTAATTGTAATTCATGAAAAATCATGTAAAATATTCACTTCAGTACTACACCTTACACATTTACACAATATGTATTTCTTAATTACTTGTTCTCAATAAGCGCGCACTTTTAATGTGATATTAACGTTCAGCTGTAACAACAATTTTCTAGAATCCTATCGCAGCACCAAAACCGGACTTCTAAACCACGATCGCAGCGCTGCTTGACGGATCCAATTGAGGCTAAGCCATCTAAAGATTAATTAGTTAATTCATTAAAAAAGGATATGTTTTATTGGGTAAGATTGTGAATCTAAACCATTCTCGAATCACCCTGATCACACACGCAAAACGTTATAAAAATCGGTTCAGCCGTTTAGGAACTCATATACAACGGACAGAATATAAAGATTAGAGACGATATCTGTATCTTTATACAAGTTTTGGAGCTCCGAATTTGTTCTTATTCCCCAATAGCCATTTTCCCTAGTCCGTGCATAAGTCTTTATGAGCACTTTTCCTTCCCATACATTCAAAGTTGTTATGCATTTCTGTGTTCAAGTCCAACGCTTACTTCCATATAGCTTAATATGTTTAGATTTTGACCAGTCTAACTTTGATTTTTGATCTTCTCAGATATATGCCTTGCTGCTTTCATTAAAGGATGAATGGAATGATTAGCGAAGTAGGCAGGGAATTTGGGAAATACTTCCCAACATTCTCCTGGTTATCTCATTCGATGACATGAAGTCTTCTAAAAATGCTTTTTTAAGGGTCAGAGTGAAATATGAGCAGGGAAATTTTGGATGGAATACAGTATTTCCCGTACCTATCGTAGGAACTCTATGTATAAGAAAGGCCGATCAAAGCTCGGATATTTGGATTTGCGACGTTGAGGTGATTCCACACATTTACATCAGTGTGCTGGAGCTCATGTCAGCTGTGTACTGGTTCATGTTGCACTACTGTTAAAACGTTACTTTACTGGTAACTACGCAAGTAATGCAGTAGGATGCGCACCAAGAACTCTATGGAGGAACTAGCGCATGCGCAGGAATGTCATTATGCTCAGGTCGTTCATCCCAGTACACAATGTGTTGCACTCACATGACTTTCTCTACTCTTGTACTAACCATTCTTACAAACTCTTATTCCTACATCTTCTTCGTGTTAGTTGAGATAAACATTTGTACAAATTATCTTATTGCTTATTTCCTTGTAGGTACAAGGGGAATATGGGAATACAATAGGCTTTCAGCGATAGTCAAATCTTTTAAAGCTTTGAGATTCCGTTCTCTTTGCACACTTAACATAAAAATTGAACAACGATGTTCCATTTCACGAAAGTTTTAAGTTTTCCGAAACTCACACACATAACAAGGAATATCTCCGAAATAGTTGACTCTACAAAAAAATTTATTTAGACAAAAATTGTGTGCTTTAGCAAGATCTACATTATTTTGTATAGTAAGATTTTGTCTCTTACGGTTTACGAATTATTCAAAAGCCATCCAGAGTAAACAGGACTATATAGGCTATAGTCAAAAAATTCAAAATATACATTTAATTTGTCATAAAAATATCTCAAACATATGACATTTTAATCAAAATTGTTAGAGCCGTTTTCAAGAAAATCGCAATTTTCGAAAAATTTTCCATGTAAAGGGTAGTTTAGGGTGGGGCTATTTTCTTCAAAATCTTCGTGTCGCATCCTTGAAATACCAACTTTGGTTTTTAACCGACTTTTCGTTTTTGAGTTATGCTGTCCACAGACTGACAGACACACGCGCGCGCGCGGACCTTTTTCTAAAAATGTTTTTTTTTATTTAGGGGGTCTCAAAACATGTATTTCCGGTGAAATCTCGACATCGAATTTTTGGATGAAATACAATACTTCCTCTACTTACCAGTAGAGAAAGTAAAAATCTGTGTTATCATTTGGTCATTCTTTTGTTCTTTACAAATGTCAGTGTCACCAACTGTATCTCACAAATCGCTGAAAGACAATGTATTACACATTACAATAAAAATGTCACTCCATTTCAATTTGATAACTGTGTTTTCAATAATTGTTCTTTTAATAATTAACGTATTTTCTCAGAAGAAAGGTTATTTGTTAATGTTACGAATAAAGTGAGATTATGAAGTGTTATAACAAGAGAAGATCGAAATACATGCAATTGTTGTGCTTCGTTTTCCTCAGTTGGCAGTACGAACTAGACTAATTCAACTGAATATATTTGATTTATTTATAGAATTTAACATTTTCTATAAATATGTTTGACGGTCTGATCTTCACATCTTATGTTACTTGTCAACATTTTTCGAAATGTTTTAATTTCTCAAAAATAGTTCCAACCGTTTTGATTAAACTATTTATCAAGAGAGTTGCCTAACTCGTAAACCATGTCTCACAGACGAAATGTTACCCAAACAAAAAACGGATGCCTCGTTAAATCACATAGTATATGCAAAATAAAATGTTTACTGCATTAACCATTTCCGAGATATTTCTTATTATTGGCTTGAATTGTAAAATATGTTTATACTTTTCATAAATGCAAAGCTATTCGTATTTTCTCGTGCTCATACAAATAACATGGGATTTAAAATCTATCACATAGTCAGTTTATAGAAATGTGTAATGTAAGTTTAGATACAAGAGTGAGGTTATGTACAGAGGAAGAAGAAAAACACGTGATATTTTTCAGCAGATTTGCTGTGAAAAGCTTGTCAGTAAGCTTGTCTTCTTTGTGGCAGGCAAATTAAAATGAACAAAAGAAGAGAGAACATTATTAAAGCAGCGATTTATTAAAATGAAATCAGATGTCAGGGATTTGCATGCGAGGGTTGCTGATTGGAACAACGCCTTCCTGGTTTTCCATTGGTATTCCTGAGGAGTCTGTCTGTGTATCCCTAGGGACAAGGGTGTGACGTCATAGGGCACGATAAAAAGGGCTTGCTCCAGAGGGAACATCGAACAAGCTCGCAGTCTCCTCAGAGGAACACATCACAACAAGGTAAGATCCTCCACTCCACACAGTACTTCTATGTTTTCCAAATAGTTATAAATTTAATTTTATTTATTGCAAAACAATATTCTAAAATAAAAATGCTAATGTCTGAGATATATTCGTTTTTGCACAGATTTTACTAATGAATCTTGTTTTTGTATATAGGGGCAAGTTCCCCAAATATGGCCCCCCCCCTTAGTATTGTTTATAACTCTCCAACATAACTTGCATAAAAACAATGCACGCTTTATTATTCACTCATGTAAGTTTACAATTAGATGTAAGGTCACCGCAATCTTCATCTTTTTACGTACATACTAAACATACAGTTATGAGAGCTAGGCCATGAGCAGATTGCACTCAGCGAGCACCAGTTGTCCAGTCCTGCCGTATTTGCATACACCACCAAGGGGCCATGAGCAGATTGCGCTTGCTATTAATATGGAGGTTGTTTTTTGAGGTTATGTTTACTATGTAAACTGTTCTACAATAAAGCAAAGAATCCTGGGCTTCTGTGGTAAAAAGGCTGGTTTATAATAGTTATACTTCATGGTAAAATATGTTTTGTAAGAAAAACGTGTTGAAAACTCGCTTTACACTGAAAACGAAGCACAAGATTTAGGAGTGCTACTGCTAAACCTGCACTACTATGCTACGAATTAGCTACTCTGTCACTTGCTACAGAGTTTACATATATGGGTCCTTTACCCTACTTCATGTTAATTGAGATAAACGTTTACAGAAATAAACTTCATTACACATTTCATTGTAGTTACAGGAAATTGAGGCGATAGTCAAAAGTTTAAAAACTAGTTTTTCAATGCTGATCTTCAAGTTCAATTGTAATGATTTTGATTGTGTTTAATGTATTTAACATATCTGCAAACAAAAGGAATTTTTTTCAATTTTCCGTGAATAGTTTAAGGAGCTGTCTTCATTTTGAACGAATTTTGCATAACTTAATAGTAGTTACTGATAACCATAACAGGTACACAAAATATTATCACACAAAACTATAGATTGTATAATAACAAAAGTTAAGCAAAATATCTTCGTGAAGACTTAAGTAAGCATTCTTTTATTTCTTTCGCTTTTTCTTTTTATTCCATTTGTATAGCCCCCTTTAATACTGGGCGGGGCTTTGACTCGCTGAACTGTAGGGTTTTTAATATTGATTTATATCATTAAAGACAATCACATTCATACTTCCAGACTCTGTGGGGACAGGGAAGTATTCTGGCTACAGAAACATTCCCCACCCCAGCCAGGAATCGAACAAGGGACCTCTGAGATGAAAAGCCAGAACGCTAACTAGTCGATCTCAGAGGCTGCCTCTTGTTTTCTCTTTTATACGAAGAGTGTGGACTTTCAAAACCAGCATATGCACTTTTTAAACATTTAGGTAACTATCACATCAGTTTCCTGTATCTGTAACGAAATGTGGAATAAAACTACTTGTGTAAACATTTACCTCCGTAAATATGAAGTAGATAGGCAAATAAGGTTTATAAAATGTTTGTAGAAGAGTGGGCAGAGAAAGTAATATGAAGTTATAAGGTTATTTTCGTTAGTACACATCAAGGCAACTAGAATAGAGAGGTAGGCCATTCCGGCGAATCGCGCTGCTATTGGCTGTCGCTCATTACGTCATCAGGAATACTAGTTTACCGCGATAGTTAAAGCACTGCATTGGTTTGTGCTCGAACTGCCTCTGGCCTCTAAGTGTAAAGGAATAACAAGCCCTGCGTGCTACAATAACATTTTCCTCTTGCAATAGGACATATATCAGCACGAGATCGCCGATGTGAAGCCAGGGCGGTACGAAAGAGAGCATTATCTAATTTATCAGCTTTACCCCCAAAGAAATCTAAAGCTGAACAGTCAACAAATGTTAATATCATATGTCGCATAAATTAAAAAATTATAATCAGGTTATAATCACATTATTATTATTAATATTATTATTATTATTATTATTATTATTATTATTATTATTATTATTATTATTATTATTATTATTATTATTATTATTATTATTATTATTATTATTATTATTATTATTATTATTATTATTATTATTATTATTATTATTATTATTATTATTATTATTATTATTATTATTATTATTATTATCATTATTATTATTTTTACTATTATCATTACTATTATCATTATCATTATTATTATCATTATTATTATTATTATTATTATTATTATTATTATTATTATTATTATTATTATTATTATTATTATTATTATTATTATTATTATTATTATTATTATTATTATTATTATTATTATTATTATTATTATTAAAATATCGTCGTAATTATCTTTATCATTATACTTAGACAATGTCTCTAATCCTCAAATGTATAAAACAAATTCGAAATTAATTACATACAGAAATACTGTCTTAAGAATACGCATATTTATTAATTACCAGCACATTGTCCTTGCTTGTACTTGCCACAGCAGTCTCCCATGTACCTCCATGCCAATTTGGAAGGCACAGGATCGCTTTTTAATTCTCTTCTTAATGCCAATCCTAGAAGCTCGTGTTTTAAATCCCGTTCGTAATCTTCGGGAAGGAAATGAACTGAATAAATTCTTGCAGTATTGACATTAATTGGATCAGCCCTCTTACACCGAGACACCCATTCACGCTGTAATGTTACATTCTTAGGAAGTTTATGATAAACTACATCCGTAGTTTTATATGAAGCATATTTACACGCAGCAACAGAGCAATGGTTTCTACTTTTACTCATTGTACTACAAAAGGTCCACCATCAGGAATAGATACTGGATAACTGCATTGTGTTGTTTATTTTAACAGATAGGCCAGGGATTGGGATATTAATGTGCTTCGTGTTGTAAAAGTACCCTTGTTTCACTTGGTCCCGTGTATTCCCAATGACGTCACACTGCTCCGGTACTGTTTGCGCGGGAAGGCGATTCTGGCCTGCCCTGAGTACACATCTCCAAACGTACTGAAAATATCCACAGAATGTAAAAGAAAGACCAGCTATAAGCAACTAGGGGGTCATATTTACAAAACCTTTTCTTTTTTTCTCAGTGTTTTTGACTCGTTTTATTTATCAAAAGGAACTCTTTTAAGGTTTCAAGATTTTATTTTCAGTTTTGAAAACAAATTTTTACTGATCTGGCCATTGTCTGCTCCACCTATGCAAACAAAAAGTAATATTTTACATTCATACAACTTTCTCTACCCTTCTGTCGTTTATTAGTGGGTATATAAACTATTCTTATGAAATTATTATTTATTTATGCCAACAAACTTACTGTTGGTGTTTTTAAACACACAAGCCGTGTGTGGGCAAAGTTTACCAGGAGAAATACGAACTAGCTTGAGAATTTAATGCCATCCTGGCAGTTTGTCACAATAGCTCAGTGGTTAGAGCGTTCGCCCGGCAAGCGGAAGGTCTGTGGTTCAAATCCCAGTTGTGGCATTGAATTTTTAAGTTCCAGTTCTACCTCTTATTCTTATGAAAGTTTATTTTTCTATCCAGGTTCAATTAATGGAGATAACTATTAGATGCATAACAGCAGTTAAATTATCACTAGGTTATATTTTGTTTAGTCAGTGTCGCCAACTGTATCCCATAAATCACTAAAAACCATTTATCCCACATTACAATAAAAATATCACTCAATTTCAGTTTGGCAATTGTGTTTTTAACAATTGTTCTTTTAATGATTATTTTTCCAGAAGAAAGGCTATTTGTTAATGTTAAAAATAAGGTGAGATTGTAAACTGTTATAACAAGAGAAGATCGAAATACATGTAGCTCTTGTGTTTCGTTTTCCTCAGTTGGCAGTGCTGAACTACACTAATCGAAATTAATATATTTTGTTATTCATTTCTATATAATTTAACATTCTCTAGTGAGATATAATATTTAAATTCATATTATATTTGTGAAATAGTCCATATAAATATAATTCAACGGTCTAACTTTCCCAGATTATCGGTTATGTCAGATATATCATATAACGTGTGATAAATCTTTACAGAAATACTTACATTACACAGTCCATTGTAAATATGAAGGCAATAGCCAAATGTTTAACAACTGCACTTATTCACTGGTCTTGAAATTACACTCTTTCATGCAAGCAACTGAATAAAGAGCGACAAAATATTTCAATATTCCAACTATCAGAAATGGCTGATGACACAAAAAAAAGTTGTTGGAAATGAATTATGTCTAATTTTCTGTATAGTACGTTTGCTTCAATCACCTAACCTGTAGGTACCGGTTATGCAAGATAATTTAAAACTCTTTCCGAAAGAAGAGGCCCTCACAGGCCATATACAGAAAATTCAAGATATACATTTGTTTGTCGGGGAAATGTATTTAATGTATAGCATTTTAATAAGCATCGTTAGAACAATTTTTCAGAATATAACAATTTTCGAAAAATATTCCATGCAAAGTGCATCTAACCGACTTTTCGTTTTTGAGTTATTTGCGAGCGCGCACACATACACACACGCACACACATACATACACACGCATACACACACGTACACACACGCACGCACACGCACATACATACACACACGCACGCACACACACATACATACACGCACGCACACACATACATACATACACGCACGCACACACACGCACATACATACACACACGCACGCACACGCACATACATACACACACGCACGCACACACACACGCATATACATACACACATACATACACACACGCACGCACACACACATACATACATACACGCACGCACACACACACGCACATACATACACACATACATACACACACGCACACACATACATACACACACGCACGCACACACGCATACACACACGCACACACATACATACACACATACATACACACACATACACACATACATACACACACATACACACATACATACACACGCATACACACACGCACATACACACACGCACATACACACACGCACACACATACATACACACACATACACACACGCGCACACATACACACATACATACACACACGCACACACATACATACACACGCATACACACACGCACATACACACATACATACACACGCACACACATTCAAGCTGCTCTTTTACATGGACATTTTTTATTAATTTTTATTTTCTCAAAAATGCTTCTGACGATTCTAATATATTATACGTATATTGTATATATTATTTAAGATATTTTAATAACAAATGATATATACATGTTGAATTTTTTGTGAATATTCTCTGAAGTTCTCTTTATTCTGAATGACTTTTGTGTAACTGGCAAACTGTAAGAGATATACAAAATATTATTGTACAAAAATGTACATCTCGTCAACACACAATTTATGTCAAATAAAATCTCTTGTGCCATTAGCCATTTCCGTAATATTCTTTTCACTATTTTGAACTTTTAAAAAGTTATATCTTTATCGAATGGTAAGTCGCTATTCGTTTTTTCTCGTGGTTATGTAGAACGTGGAATTTCAAAGCAATCACACAGAGAAACACTCTAAAAATTTGTCTGTCGCTTTCTGTAGCCTTTTGTATGCTCAACAAATAATGTAAATGTGACAGTTTGTTTTGTGGACATATGGATAAGAATGGTTGTGACGTCAGCGTGTTCATATTCTAACAGTCAGACCTTGTTAATCCTTTTGATTATGGAGTGTCTTCTTCTAGGTATATTAAACAATTAAGGCTCGTATTTAATCTTTGAAACATTTTGAAATGTTACAAAAGGTGAATGTTTTCAGAATGGGTGGCAAGATTTTGGCAGCACTGTTGTTGACAGTCGGGGTGTACCTAGCCCTCCAACACTGTGCGACTGCAGCGCCATCAACGTCAGAGGTGTCAGCAGCGGGAACTTCAGTACAGAGGGCCAGAGTGCACAGTTTCCCCCGAGTGAGGGCCCGCCTGGTTCCCCTAGAGCCCTCCTCGGACCTCCTCTCGGACTTCATCATTGACGACGAGTTTGCAGACTTCAACAAGCGACAGTCGACGGACGGCAAGCGAGAGAAAGAGTTCGATGACTATGGCCACATGCGGTTCGGCAAGCGTGAACAGTTCGATGATTATGGACACATGCGATTCGGTCGCAGTCTGGACTAACTTCCTTTGTATACATATTCTTTGTAAATAAACATATGAAATAAATACACTTTGCTATTCTACTTCCTTAAACTTGTTGCTATAGAAACACCCTATAACCTACCTCCCTGTATATCTCTGTGAAATAGAGAGTACCTTTCCAACTGTGAGGGAATTCTCTGGTAGCAAACCAAACCTGATCACAGTGGGCTATTCTGAAAATATATGCTTTATATGAAACAGAAATTATGGCAGACGCAAAATTTAATGTCGGCTGATAGCTGACTATTACTGTTCTCTTTCTTGTTGTGCAAATAAATTTTGGGAGGTAAATGATATTTATGCAATACTAGCATTAAAAGACTTATTGTGATGGCATAAATCGTGCAAAATTACCATATTTCTGCCACCATGGCACGGCAACAACAGAGCACTGACGTCATCACCGCCACAACATAATTTGTTCCAATGAGCCTGTAAGAAAACCTGAAATAGTCACTCTCGCAAGTGCAACTGGCGGAGCTGGAGCATTCCCTGAAATCTTCGCGATGTTCAGCACCAGGACCGGACGGTATTCATGTACAAATGTTACAACGGCTCTCTCCTGAAGGTAAGGCATTCCTGCTCGAGGTCTATAATCGTGTTTGGGTTGACAGTATACTCCCAGAAAATTGGCGGGAGGCCACCGTTATTCCCATCTTGAAGGCTGGGAAGGACCGTCATCTTCCCTCCAGCTATCGTCCTATTTCCCTCACCAGTTGCGTTTGCAAGGTGATGGAACGCATGATCAATGGACGATTGGTATGGTGGTTAGAAAGTCGTAACCTACTGACTAACATCCATTGTGGTTTTCGACGACGCCGTTCAACTGTTGACCATCTTGTGTCAATATCGACACAGATAATGGACGGCTTTATGAAGAACTGTCAAACCGTTGGCATATTTTTCGATCTTGAGAAGGCTTATGATACGTGCTGGCGAGCAGGGATTCTACGTTCCCTGTATGCCTGGAACATACGTGGACGCCTACCACTTTTCATTCAGGAGTTTATGAAGGACCGCTTTTTCCGAGTAAGGGTCGGCTCGGTTTTTTCTAATTCTTTTGTTCAGGAGGAGGGAGTACCTCAGGGTTCGGTACTAAGTGTCACGCTCTTTGCTATAGCAATTAACTCCATCTGGAAATGTGTTCCCCCAGGAGTTTCGTCATGCCTATTCGTAGACGACTTCGCTGTCTATTGCACTTCTCAGCGCACGGCGTTCTTACAACGGCGCCTACAGCAATGTTTGGACAACCTTAGAGAATGGAGCGTGAGAAACGGCTTCCGTTTCTCAACTGAGAAGACAATCTGCGTTAATTTCTTGCGCCGTAGGAGACGATTACCACCTTCGCTCCGATTTGGTCCAGATGAACTTCCCTTCGCAGAAGAGACGCGCTTCCTGGGTTTGATCTTGGACAGGAAGCTTAGTTGGTCGTCGCATATTGCACAGCTAAGAGCGAGATGTGACCGCTCCCTAAATATTATGCGAGTACTGAATGGCAAATCGTGGGGAGCGGATCGAACAATTTTGTTGCGAATATATCGCGCATTGGTCCGATCCAAGCTAGACTATGGGTGTATTGTTTATTCGTCAGCACGACCATCTGTGCTGAGAAGATTAGACGTGGTCCATAATAGGGGCATCCGCATTGCAACAGGAGCTTTTCCAACAAGCCCAGTGGTGAGCCTTTACGCCGAGTCCGCAGAACCTCCTCTGCAATATCGGCGTGAGATTCTCTTGGCAAATTATGGTTGTGCGCTTAGATGTATGCCTAAGCACCCAACGTTCGCTTCTTTTTTCACCACCACGCTAAGAGAACGATATAGACATAGCACCCTTAATCCAAAGCCTGCGGGGTTCCGTTTCCAAGAGCTCCTAGTGAAGCTTGGAGTGGAACTGCCTGTGATGTTCGCCAAGGGCGAGAGACTTTACCCCCCTTGGCTATCTGGTACGCCCCATGTAGATCTTGGGATGACCATACACCAGAAGTGCACGATGCCTATTTCAAGTATCCGCACGTGTTTCTTAGAATTTTTGTCAGGTTACTCTGACTGTAGATATATTTACACCGATGGATCAAAGAACACCAACGGTGTTGGATGTGCTTATGTTTATGGAACCGAACCATATACATTCGGTTTTCCAAATAGCACTTCCATTTTTACTGCAGAGCTTTATGCAATTTATCGAGCCGTTTTGTATGTTCGCCGTCGTAAATTAGGTGACTGCCTGATTTTGAGCGATTCCCTTAGTGCACTGCAGAGCCTTTGTCAGTTGTACAACCCCCACCCTATTGTACAACGTATCCAGGATGCCCTCCATGTTTTACACGCTTCTGGTGTTGATGTGGTGTGTGCATGGATTCCTGGTCACGTAGGTTTGCCTGGGAATGAAATGGCAGATTTAACAGCAAAGACGGCAACTACAGAACCCAGAATTATCATCTCACGTGTTACTTCGGAAGACTTTAGGCTTGAAGTGCGGAGAGCGGTGCTGTCGTCCTGGCACGACGAGTGGTCAGCTCTCCGCGGTAATAAGCTTAGAGAAGTGAAAGAACTTCCGATAAACTGGGTAACTTCCTGTCGCACATCTCGTCGCGAGGAGGTTAGTTTGGCTCGATTAAGAATAGGGCACTGCAATTTTTCGCACGGTTACCTATTTAAAAGGGACCCTGCGCCTCTATGTCCGCTGTGTGACAACGTTTTGTCGGTTCGCCACGTGCTCCTGGAGTGTTACTCTCTAGCGCACCTTCGGGATTCTCTGCAGCTGCCTGCCAGACTTGCAGAGGTCCTAGCGGACGACAAAACAGCGGTTGATAGAGTTTTTAATTTTTTAGCGCAGCGGAATATAAATTTGAGGATTTAAAATTTTTAATTATCTGTTTCTGATTTTGGACATATTTATCACCTTGTTTCATATCTGGCTATTGCCACTGCGTTTTACCTTTGTATATTTTTCTTGTTGCTAGTATTTTTATTTTTTGAGTGAAATTTATATCTGGCTATTGCCATGAGTCTGTTAAGGGCGCTGATGACCTAGAAGTTGAGCGCCCTTAAACCAAATCCAATCAAATCCAATCGCAAGTGCAACAACACTCAATCACAAGAACCACCTCATTAAATGTATTTTAAAACCAAAACCAACAATACTATAGCTCGTGAGACAAGACAAGAGCAATTCCCTTAGCTGCGCAGTGGCAACTCTTTGCCTTAAAGACTGATGCTGGGGGAAGTTGCGCAATCATGTATGCGCAGAAGTTACAACGTTTCTGTCCACGAAGGAGTGAAGTTGCTGGCATAGCTTTAGTGCACATTGCTAATGGCATTATATATGTATGAAAGTTACCTCTATAACGAACAAAGCAGTTTCGCTACAACTATGGCCATGTGCCAACAATTACTTTCATGTGGACTGCAATTGTTGAGCTGCACGCTGTTGTGGTAGCGTTTATTTATTCGCAGCAAGTTGGCCCGCCTTTTCCCCCTCTCAGCCGTTGCGGAGAGAGAGAGAGAGAGAGGGAGGGAGGGGAGGAAAGCTACTTCCCCTATGCGCAGTTGTTCATAGCCTATGTTACTTGGTCTATCAGCAGTCTTGGCTTCGTTCAAAATGTCAAACGGAATACAATCCACATTTTCAATAGCTTCCATTTTCCTCTATAAGTGTTGAAACAAATGAAACAACCATATTACGTCATATATTTATGATCTCTGATACATTATAGTTTTTCATTTAGCAAATTTATTAATTTTTTAGGTATTTTAATGCTAAAATTACATAAAAGTTCCTATGTAACACCTGTATAGTATTTTCATTGTGACACTGCTAACGTTCCCTTTCGCTCACACACTATGTAAGAAACAGCTTATCGGCAGTTCCCGAGAATTCAACATGGCCGACATTACACTAAACAGCAGACGAAACTGCACCAAAAAACAATACTGCCAATCTACATAGTAAAAGCAGTATTTCTAACCTCAAATATCACGGGCTCAAATAACATGCTGATAATAACTATATTGCGTTATACGAACAATAGGTACAAGCAAGGTGCCACGCCCCCTCTGTACTTCACTGTTGCACTCTCCTCCCTGTGTCCTGTAGGTATATCCATGTTTACTTCTAAGTAAATCACGATAATAGTGAATCATGCAAGAAGGGAACTTCATAACTCCGCCGGAATACGTAATAGCAATGGAATAACAACTTGGGGTATTTAAAAGGCCGAAACCTGTTCACTCGCACAATTTTAGTGCTTTTTCAGTTAGTAGGTTACCTGCCTGACGTTGCGCGGAGCTCGCAATCACACAATGTATTCACATTGTACGCACATAAGGAAATATTTAAGGAACCATTTCCACAAATGTTTATCTCGATTAACATTCAGCAGATACGGGTGAGAGTAGAGAGGTTCCGAGTTCGAATCTAGGTTAGGCGAATGCCCGATGTTTTCCCTTATCCTGAGAAGATAAATGCAAGGTAACTTAAGCTCTATGGACCTCGGACTATTTTGACTATAATATCCATTCATCGGGTTATTCTTCAGTTTAGGTGACGCGAGCACTTGGTCAGAATTTCTGCTAAGTCCGACTCGGCAGTGTGTACGAATGGTCACGAAAGTTGCCGAAGTTGCTGTGTTAATTCAACGCTGCCAACAGCACAATTTCCCCAGGCGTTTCTTATATGACTTACCAGATTAAACGACGTTAAACCTTAAAAAAGAAAAGAAGAATCACACGGAGAGACATTTTTCTAAAAGCCCTTTTTTAATTCAGGGAGTCTCAAAACACGTATGTACATATTACTGTTGAAATCTTGATATTGAACTTTTGGATGCAATACAATGCTTATTACAGATTATTACTCTTCAAAGAACAATACAACTATGTGTAATATGATAAAAAGAGAAACTCGCTGCTCACTGTCACTGGAAATAATATATCTCTAATAGTAAATAGTGCCTGGGCGACCGAGCTTCGCTCGGCGTTTTTCGGCTGTTTTTGAGAAATCTTTTAACCTTTTTTGTGGGAGAAGATACATAAACCTGAAAGGAAAAACGTTAACTAAATAATCATTTTTGTCGCAATTGTTAAGAGTCAAAAAGTACTTAAGTAGAGATAACACTGTGAATGTAATATGCAGCATTTCTATTTCAAACATGCAGAAAATTGTATGACTTATTTGTAGAAGAGTGAGTAGAGAAAGAGATGTGAATGTGTTACCTAAAAGTGCGAGGAGAAAACAGTGTGAATGTAATAGTACTTCTATTTCAAACATACAGAAAATAGTATGACTTATTTTAAAACTGTGGATAAACATTTTTTTTTGTAAATTCACGTTTTTTATGGAAAATTGTTTATAGAAGAGTGTGTAGAGAAAGAGATGTGAATGTGTTACCTAAAAGTGAGTAGAGAAAACACTGTGAATATAATATGCATTCATACAAAAATTTAACCAAATCTTAAGAGCCATTTCTCAAATACCGGGAATATACCTATATACAAGAATTGCACTGTAGAAGCGGGAATAAAAAATGTTATTTTTAAAGTAAAATCGCGTTTTTTCGGGAATTACACCTACATAGATTAACTTAAAAAGCAAAACCCTATCTGAATACAAAATTTGATGGAAATCGTTAGAGCCGTTTTCAAGTTGCGCGGAATATATATATATATATATATATATATATATATATATATATATATATATATATATACAAGAATTGCTCGTTTAAATATATAAGAATTTAGTTGTAAAAAATCCAGCTGATGTTGCCAACATCCTCAAAAACTTCAATACAACAATGGATAGAGTAATATTTACCCATAAACTGGTACTAATAATAATATCCACATCCTAAATTGATCATAAATGAAATTAGGGTCTTCCTTAAACTAATGACCTGCAAAGAAATAGTTATAAACTCTATAAGAAATTGCTTCTCGGCCAGTCCTGATGAAGTAGGTACCGGATGGGGCAATGGGACGAGGTTGTTACTATACAGGATAACCTAGTTCCTGTACTTACTATTCGTAACAATTTAACAAAATAGGCATTAATTTAGTATTGTCGCGTAGCGTAGAGGAAGCACGTAGTATAGCTCTCTGTCTCAACAGTCAGCACATACCTACACAATAAATGCTCAGAACTTAAATGCACAACTGCAGTTCATATTCAGCAATACAGAACAAAACGTAGAAAGCTACTCTTTATAACTACTCTCTTGTATTGTTTTATGTTGTTATGATTAATATCTCAAGTTAGCAATTGCCGAGTCTTACCTTCTCTTCAGCAAAACTGGAAATTCTCTGTGAAATATTCGTGTTTGTGACGAATTGCCACTCCACGACCAAACTTAAACTGAAGAAGCGCCAATCATGGCCTTGCAAGAGAAACAAATGCATTTCGTTTTTCGATTGTCTTTGCGAAAGAGGACTCCTACTCCGTGACTTGTTCCCAGTTATAATCCTGTTGTTTGTATGTCCGTATGTACCCTGCAATGCTTCTTTTGCCCTTGTACTGACGGCAGAGCAAGTTCTGCACTGCATAAGAAATATTGTAACTTTCAAGACTCGTAAAAAAGAAAAATAAGTCCATATCAAATGCACATGAGGAGATACTATGTATTAGTAGCTTTTGTGTTGAAGCTATAATAAATAATATTTGACGAAGCAAGCTATTTAACTTCATTTTTAGATTTCTGAACCAATTCTATCAATTTAATGTTTATAAAACGTACCTATATGTTACTGATGTATAGGTCAGTTCAGTCACAGCCGTAAGAGCCTTCTGAGGAAACTGAAAACGCTAGCACCGTCCCTGCCTCACAGCCTGCGACACCACGCCGAAACAAACCACCCGCCTGCAGTTCTGGGATGGGGCGGATTGCCGTGCTGCCTTGGGCAGATGCTCCCGAGGTGTCCGCCCTACTCGGGCCACTTCACGGGCCAGGCGGCATGCCCCAGGAATCCACGCCGTCAGTCGCCTGCAGCTCACAAGCGGCCCTCACAACAACCCGTCTCCGACTCCCAGACCATCAGCGTCACACAAACACCAACCGTCATATTTCCTAAAAGATAACTATTGCATATTTACAAGGTTTCATGGAAGTTAAAGAACCTTACATATTAGAATATTATATTTGGAAACATAAACTATAGCTGATATAATGTGAGTAGAGTTTATTTGTGCAATCAGATAATGTTAATGATTGCTGAATGTTTATATGGACCAACATCATCTATATCAGCGATGTTCAACATTTGAGAAAGAGGCAAGGTTGGACTTACCTCCCTCAACTATACACAGACAGCCTTGCATTGTGTTGCACTAGTCGTTTAGTTACCTGTCCACTGTATCTGATTTTAAAAAGTCGTTTCAAATCTCATGTGATAAACGTATGTTTTGAACCTACTTTATACATAACTCGGCTCTAAGCAATTTGTATTTATATGTAGATTTTTGTAGGTCCCGGCAAAATGTAATTTAGAAATGTGTTAATAGAACCTTATTTATACATAATTTGCTGTTATACATATTACATTTCAATGAAATACAACTGAGTTTTACGTAATTATGATGAACATACAGCATATGCTATCTTAAAAGAAATTTGAGGCATGCTTTCCTTATCTCTGTTGACAAAGACGCAAATTAAGTGGGTGGCTTTTGGGTGTAGGAATAAAAGACAAAGAGATTTGCTGGTAGAGCTGGTGACTTTCAGCGTGGCAATGTTTCAGCAATAAACGAGAAATAAACATAAAAATCTTTGGTATCTGGTGTTTATTGTGGAAGAGCAGTTTTTCCGTTCAGTTATCAGCTGTCTTTAATCAGCCATGGAGAACAGAAGAAGGAAATGTTATGCACCACATCAGAAAGTAAAGTTAATAAGAGATGTGGATCTTAATTCACAGAAAACCAAAACCAAAATTGCTTCAATTAGGAATTGCTCACACCACGCTATGTACAATTATCAGTAATAAATTAAGGTGAATGCATTTACTATAAAAAAAGTGAAACAAGCAAATTAACTAATTTCTTTAAAGCACAACCAAGTTCAAAATAACGTTTTCTGTGTTATTTATAGAAAGTAACACACACAGGCCCACTATTTTTATTATTATTTCATATAATGCATTAATCAAAATGTCATTTGTACATAATTGTGAGTTGCAAGTAATGATCTTTGTTCCCCTTGAGCTATGCTCACCATTCTTGCAAATGTTTATTTCTCTATCTACTACATTTTAATTGATATATGTAGGCATTTTCAGGAAGTACTTATTGCTAATTTTCTTCTGGCTGCAAGGGGAATATGGTAGGCTTTAAGTGACACTGAAATGTTTTAAGAGCTGGTTGCTATGTGATGCCTTTAAAATCCCATTCTCTTTGCAAGGCTAAGAGATAAAAATCTGATGTGTTACACTCACATGACCTTTTCTACTCTTGTACTAACCATTCTTACAAACTCGTATTCCTATATGTTCTTCATGTTAGTTGAGATAAACATTTGTACAAATTATCTTATTGCTTATTTCCTTGTAGGTACAAGGGGAATATTAGAATACAGTAGGCTTTGTGCGATAGTCAAATCTTTTAAAGCTTTGAGATTTCGTTCTCTTTGCACGCTTAACATATAAAAAAATGAACAACAATGTTCCATTTCATGAAAGATTTAAGTTCTTTGAAACTGACACAAATATCAAGAAATATCTCCAAAATGGTTCACTCTACAAAAAAAAAAAAAAAAAAAAAAAAAAAAAAAAAAAAAAAAAAAAAAAAAAATATTTGGACATAAATTGTGAGTTTCAGCGAGATCTACATTTTTTGTATATTAAGAATTTGTCTATCTCTTACGGTTTACAAGTTATTCAAAAGTCATTCAGAGTAAACAGGACTACATAGGCTATAGCTAGAAATTCAAAATAGACATTTCATTTGTCATAAAAATATCTTAAACTTATGTCATTTTAACCAAAATCGTTAGAGCCATTTTTAAGAAAATCAAAATTTTCAAAAAATTTTCCATGTAAAGGGTAGTTTAGGGTGGGGCTATTTTCTTCAAAATGTTCATGTCACATCCTTGAAAGACATTAAATTTAAATATCAACTGTGGTTTTAACTGACTTTTTGTTTTTAAGTTATGCTGTCCACAGACTGACAGACACAAACACAGAGCTTTTTCTAAAAATGATTTTTTTTCAGTTCAGGGGGCCTCAAAACATGTATTTCCAGTAAAATCTTGACATTGAATTTTTGGGTGGAATACCTACAATACCGAGTATAATACCAGTAGAGAAAGTAAAAAACGAATAACATATTTTTATTTGAGAAAAGTATAAGTATTGAAAAATTCATGCAAATAATAAAAAATATTTTGGAAATGATATACTTAAAAAAAGTATTTAACATAATTGTGTGTTTTAATAGATCCACATCCATCAGTGAAAAATATTGGAGAGCAAGAGGATTAATGACTTCATTGTCAGAAATCCAGCATTAGCAAACAACTTTTATTTACCAAGACTTTGTCTCTTACTGCAAAAATCATCCACAATGAGGAGGTCCTCTGAGAACATTCCCAGAAAGTTCAAGTTATGACTTAGAAACTTGCATGGAATTGCCTGTTTGTGTCTGTCACTGTCTGCATGTGTTTCTACATGCCGCAGGCAATAGCTGTTTCACCCTCTGACTGAAAGAGGAGGAAGGAAGGTAATGGCTAATTATATAAGTGTCTCCAAAGGAACAGGGTTGGACGTTGCTGATCTATATGCTTATTACAGTTATAATCTGAATTTAAGAGGTTATGAATATCCAACTCAAACAGCGCCAGGTGTGTTATAAGTTCAAACAAAGGCTAAGTAAATAATTCAACTTTATTTATAAAAAATATGAAAACACATAATTACATTATCGTTTATTGAAAGTATGGTTTCTAACTAACCCTGAAGCACAAGAGCTCCTTCCTGGCCAAGGCCTACCTGGAAGTTATGAGGTATTTCCATGAGCGTCGGCAGACTTTTTTTCAGGGAGGGGCCGCATATTGGAAGTTTGCAATTAATTCATTATTCTGTAGCTAAAAACTGCAAAAATTGAGTTATAGTATTTGTTACGGATGAGCATGTTAATTTATGCTAAATAAAAAGTGTACTTTACCTAAAAATTAAAGCAGTAGTCTAACAGTAATTCATTGAACAATACTTTTATTATTTTCCAAGGGGAGGCCGCAGCCCCTCCTTGCCTCCCCTTCGCGACGCCCATGGGTATTTCCTAACAGATCTGCTGCAATGTGATCATGTGACAGAAGAAATAGTAAGGGACAGAAAAATGAAGTTTACATGATTATGCTGATGATATTTTGTTCAGTTTTACACTTTATTGTGAATATTTATTTGTTTCTATAAACATTACTCACTTACCTTTGTAAGAATCCTCTCTGTAATGATGAGGGATAACATGTGTTGAGGTTATGTCACATAAAGCGAGTGGAGTGATGGGAGAGGTGAAAAGGTGAACATGTGATAAACAGACAATACAATCGAAATAACATTTATTTATTGTTCAAATAAAATGGTCCATTTATTTATATAAATTAAAATAAACAAAAAACATACTGACTAGAAACATTTGTCTTTGGATAAGCCTTCTTTTTTATTCAATATTTAAATAATTATCTCTTGTTCAGTCCTATGCCCGTATGCCAGTATCTGAGCTTTATATGTATCACATACCTTGCAACTGTGTGTAAACAAAAACAAAACACTATGAGTTATTGTCTCTGAAACTCTTCTCTCATATTCATAAAATACAAACAGAAACTAGATTGAAATAATTATCACCACAGGATTATGTTTAAAACCTCAACACAGACTGTATTGGTTTTGAGATGCAAAGAACATCATTTCCTTTGTTCAACTGTGTGAGACATTACATGCAGCTTGTGGTCACAGAGACTTATTTTTATGTTACATTTTCAAGTTAAAATTCACTGCACACTTTCAGCATACTATTACTTTCTGTACCAGTTAATATGCTTTTGCTATCAATATATCATTGAAAATATACTTTCTGAGGCTGCTTGATAAATAAACATACCCATACATTCAGGTCTGTGTGTGAAAAGCATTATTAAAAACAAATGAAAACTTCTATACACAATTTGACTTGTTTCATCTTCATTTTAAACCTGTAATGTATTGTTTTTCACAGAATTATGCCACTTTAAACAATCCTTTAGATGGAAAACATTTTGTTATTTTTCATTTTCTTAAAAATGGCAAATAATCTAAAATGTATACAGTATAAACTCAATTATGTTAATAATTCCATCCTAAAACATACTTTCAATTGTTTACAGTGAAAGATTGACCATATGAGCTGTCGCAGAGTCTTGTTGAAGAAATGCAAAATCACACTCCCTGTCTGTTAATTCCCCAAAAAAAAAAAGGGGCTAAACTGTATTCACTATTTATGGGTGTCAACTGTTGACTCAAGATAATTAGCCCTATAACTCAGAACCTAATATTGTTCATGAAATACCCTTTCATGATGAAAAAATTGGTGTATGGTGCGCCATTAGCGGAGAAAGGTTTCTCACAGCTCCAATAAGAGATTTCTATCTCTGAGGTAATTTAAAACATCAAGTGTACAAGACAAACCCACACAACCTGGAAGAATTAAAACAAAATATCTGTCAGGAAATTGCCAGCGTGAACTACAGCGAGTGACGAATAGTTTCCTAAACAGGTGCGTATGGACAACGACGGTGGCCAGTTTCAGCATTTTCTTTCATAAAGTTGGTAAGTAAAACCTTTAAAAGTAGTTTTAAAAATGTTGTATGGTTTCATCCGTGCCTTTCTATGATAGCAGCAGACGGCAATGAGTGCTGGGAACACGGACAGGCAAACACCATTCAACCCGTTCCTAAGTTTTTTACTCTCCCCATAGCAAGATGGCTAACAACGTATAAATCAACAAATATAAAAGTGAATTTTCTAATGAAACTGAATTGTTTTATTAGGTCATTACTCAAATTAATCAGGCATGTAATATTTAATATAAAAAAGCAATAAACAAAATGAACATATGAGTAATAAACATTATGTTTAGATGTGCATCAGTGCTGTTGTTCATAATTCAGACTTACCATCACTGTGATATTGTCGTCACATTCAACAGAATTTATTACTATTTAAAATCATCATTAACATCTAAATATTATGAAGATTGGCTTAGAAATGCATTTGATGAATCAGCTCCATCTAAAGCAACCATTTACAATTGGTACAGAGATCAAATATGAATTTAATGAAGAACGCCCAAGAACCGTTGTTACTGATGAAAATATTGTTACTGTTGGAGCAATCTTTGAAGAAGATTGACAGACATCTTATGAATTTATTATGACAACATTGATATGAGTCAAATACAAAATATTTTACATCAACAGTTAGACGTGAGAAAACTTTGCTATCAATGTATTCCACATAAACTGATTCAAACTACAACATATTAATTCGTGCAGAAAAACTCTGAAAAATTCCAAGACTGCACTTCAAATTTGGTTTGATAAAGTACAAAGTAGAGATTCAACAAAGCTTCAGTGTACCTAACAAAATTCATTTCTATACTGGGAATACGAGGATGGAGAAGGAGAGGCACAGAGGAGGCACCTGGTGAAGGAGGCCAAGGCCCTGAAGGGGCTTTATTGCCACTCAAAGAAAATTCATTTCAAAGTCCCAGAAATTTGTTACAATAACATTTGACTGTTGGGGTAGTAAGGGGTAGTGATGCGCCTCCTATAGCCTCTCCTACCCAATTCCCATCCTCATCCTGCCCGTGGTGCACCCTGCTTTTAACAGATGAGGCTCTGGGGACCGAATCACAGCGGTATAACTGTTTCATCTAAAATGGAGGAAATGTCATTTACATATGTGCTGGCCTATCACAGCACAACAGCGTCCCTCAGAGGCACATGAGGGGAAGGTCGGTGGATCTAAATACCACCTACTTAGTCCTCCCGGCTAGGTCCGATGGACCCGTTGACCAACGATAGGTGTGGTCCCCCTTGCAAAATGGGGGTTTAAGTCGGGTGATGTAACTGCCACATTGTAAAACTGGTGCCTGTTAAGAAAACAGTTACATGAAAGCCACATACATGAGTATGAGTCCTAAAGATAAACATTCCGGAGTTAAAACTGTCCCCCAATCGGATCTCCAGGTGGGGACATCTTTAGGCAAATTTCATCACAACATTTCCAATACTTTAAGAATTCTACAATGGAATGCAGGAGGCATGTCCCAGGCTAAAAAACAAGAGCTAATGAAAATATTAAAAGGCCAAGATATAGATGTCTTCACAGTACAAGAAGCCAATATATCAGAAGAACAGGAAATATACTTTGAAATGGATCAGTACACTACACATATACTTCCAAAGGCTCGTCAAATAGCAAGTGGTATTCTTACAGGAATTAAAAGAAATATGAAAGCTACTATCCAAATCCAAAAAACAATGGAAGAACAAGATAAATCATAAATTGTTAAAATTGAAGTATGGAAAAGTAACTACCACTATAGAATTTACAGTATCTACAATCCTCCAGACAATACACTAGATCTAAATTCTATTCCCATAGAACCCAAAAGTATTTTAATAGGTGATTTTAATGCACACTCCCCTAGGTGGGGCTACAGAGATATAAATTCAGCAGGAAGAGTCATAGAAGACCTATTAAACTCATCAACAATGGAATTAATATTTAATCCAAATGATCCATCCACTTACCTTCGTTATAATGGTTCAGGTACAAATCTTGATCTTCTGATGGTGTAATCTGACATAATTGACAATACAAAAAGAGAAATAATAGAAGACCCAGGTTCAGGCCACAGAATCACCATAAACTCCATAAGAGGTCTAATAAATAAAAGTAACAAACCAAAAATTAAAACTTCTTGGAATTTTAAAAAAGCAGATTGGTCCAGTTTCCAAAATGAGATAGAAGGGAAGTGTAATATACTGTTAGAATCAGAGTTCAAGTCAACAGATGAAATGAATAAAAAAAATTGTGAAATATTATTGACAGCAGCCAAAACACATATCCCCAAAGGAAAGTTAAAGTTAAAACATGAAAGAAATATAGCAAGAGTCAAAGCCGAAAGAACCAAGTGTCCAGGAGATGTACAAAACTGGACAAGAAAAGCAGCCATTTTTAAGAAAGAATTAATTACAGCAAAGAGGGCCAGTTTCACAAATTTTGTAGAACATATGGACTATAGGAAAGATGGAAATAAAATATACAAATTCCTTAATAAAACAAAATTATCAAAAAATACAACTGAACCATTAAAACATAATAACAAAAGCTTAACTACAGATAGGGAAATAGCAGAATCCCTTAACAAGTTTTATGCTCAGTCACAAAGAATACCCCAAGCGTATAAAAAACAAGATAAGGCTATCCAAAAAACTATCAGAGAAACTAATAAGCCAAAAGGTATACGAAATGATATTTTTATTCAGGATTTTAACGATACAGAACTGGATTTAGCAATAGAACAATTACAGAACAAAAAATCTCCAGGACCTGACAAGATCCACCCAGAGTTTATTAAACACCTTGGCAGGAAAGGAAAAGAAATCCTACTTAAACTGCATAACACGTGTTGGAGAATGACTGTACCTTCCGACTGGAAAAAAGCCATTATCATCCCGATTTTAAAGAAAAACAAACCTTCAAACAATATTAATAGTTTCAGACCAATATCTTTGACCAGTGTTATTGCAAAAGTGATAGAAAGAATGGTGGCATCTAGACTTAACTGGTTCCTAGAATATTACATCTTAATTAATAGTTAACAGACTGGCTTCAGACAGAATCATAGTACAAGTGAAAATGTACTCCTACTAAGCCAAGACATCAAGGAAGCTTTCAATAGAAAGGAGGATACCTTAGCAGTATTCATTGATTTTAAATCAGCATATGACTCAGTCTGGAGAAACAAATTAATTGAGAAGTTGCAATCAATAGGTGTGAAAAGTAACATGCTTAAATGGATAACTCAGTTTATTTCACAAAGATTTTGTGCCACAAAATATAATACATACATTTCCAAATATAAACAAACACACCGAGGACTTCCACAAGGTGCTGTTCTGAGCACAACACTCTTTAACACATATATAAATGACCTTCCATCAACAATAAAAGCTTTAGAAACCAAAATTGCTTTATTTGCTGACGATGTAGTCATTTGGACTTCAGGCTCTCCAAAAAAACCTGAATTAATTAAAGACAGAATAGAAACAGCCCTAAACAAAGTACATGAATGGAGCTCCAAAAACCTCATGACTATCAATGTGGAAAAAACAAATTATGAATTATTTACACTAAAATACAAACCAGTTAATATTAACATAAATTATAATGGTAAACCACTCAAAGCAGTTGATGATGCCAAATACTTAGGCATCACTTTCGACAGAAAGCTAAGTTGAAAAAAACATATAACAAACATCTCAGAAAAGGTTGAAAAGAGACTGCAAATCCTGAAAAGGTTAGCTGGTACTAAATGGGGCTGCTCAAGGAGAGTCCTTAACACAACATACAAAATGTATATTAAACCAAACCTCTTGTACTGTTCTGAAGCTTTAATAACAGCAGCAAATGCTAACATCAATAAACTTGAACAAATACAAAATCAGGCTCTTCGCCTAATCACTGGAGCAGTTAAATCCACACCTATTGATGCCATGCTTGCCTTAACACGGACCCCATCAATAACAACAAAAATAGAAGAACAAGCATTGCTCCAACACGAGAAAATGTTACGACTGCCAAACTCTAAATGGACAGAAGAGAACCTCCCCCCTCAATGCTTAAAACTCATAGTAGTTTCCTAGAAAAGGTAACACAGATTAAATCCAAATTGAACATTCCTAACACCAGAGAAAATCTACTTATAAGAGAAAATCCATTGGAATTATTGCAACCTACCTTTAGTTTGGAATTAATAGAGGAAATAAGTAAATCAGACACACCAAAAGAAATACAAAAACTAATAGCTCTGGAAACAATCAATACTAGGTATCCCACAGAAGAATGGCTGCACATATATACTGATGGATCCTCCAAGGAAAACCTTACTGGAGCTGGAGTTACGTGTTCACATTTTTCCTTTTATCATTCTGTTGGCAGAGACACAACAAATTATGATGGAGAAATAGAGGCTATATACATTGCTCTCCGACAATTATTAAATCTTCCCTTAAATAAATTTAACAAGGCAGTAATTCTTTCGGATTCTAAAGCTGCAATTCAGGGAATATGTTCAAATACTACAAAGAAGTCAACAAGAATTAGAGAATGCTACAAAATGTTAACACAACTCCAAAAGGTTAATAAGACTGTTCATCTCCAATGGATTCCAGCACACTGTGGAGTCATGGGGAACGAAGCTGCAGACTCACTTGCAAAGAAAGGCACAACAATAAAACAAAAGTCTAAATTCAATTTCTCATATTCCTCAATAAAACGCTTGATCATTAAACAATTTTCTCATTCATACCTACAAGAAATAGAAACAAATGTCAAAGATAAAAAATGGATTACACTACTTTCCAACCCAGATATAATCCCCCAGAGACCAAGGAAAACAGCGGTTGCAGCCTTCCGACTATTGACAAATCACGACTGCTTAGCAAGTCATCTCTACAGAATAGGTATCTCAGCCTCACCAATATGTGTCCTGTGTAACGATCCAGCAGAAATGAACGAAGACCACTTGAAGACCTGTGAAGCATTAAGATCAGAAGGAACTACAGTTCAAAAGTATTGGAAAGCACGAATGCTAATGGCTTCATTGCCAGATGCAAGGCACTAGAAAACAACAACAACATTTGACTGTGGATAACTGTATGCTTGAGTTTCCACAATAACTTGTCTGGGCTCCTATTTGACACACAAATTGGAAAAAAAAGTTAAGCAATGAAAAGAGAAGTTACTGCACCACAGTTTTGTCTTGTCAACTGCTAATCACACCCTTGTGGGCCATGGGTGTCAGCAGACTTTTTTCAAAATTGTTTTTTAGATAAAAATTAAAACAATAGTCTAATAGTCAGTGATTGACTATCCACTAAATTCATTAATTTTGAAGGGGTGCATGGGGCCCCGTTGCTCTCTTTTTGCCATGCCCATGTTGTGGGCTGTCAAATTTGGAACAATGACAAAATGCTGACTGTCCTAACAGAAGGAGGACCTGTAGATCACGAGGATGAACAACAAAGTTAAGATGTTCGAAAATCATCACCTTCTTGTAAGTATTCCTATCTAAGCTGTGCTCAGTTGTAAGCTGCTGTCCCTATTAAAATTAGTATTTGACCCTAATTTAATTTCAATTGCCTCTTTTATGAATCTGTTGGTTATGCTGTGTAAAACTGCGACCTCATGATCATCTTCATTTGTCTGTCCTATGTATGTATTTCCACAATTGCAAGGAATTTTGTAAGCACCAAGTGTTACGAAGATTGTCCTTTGCTGGTCTCTCTCTCTAATTCTTAGCTCTCTGGTGTGCTTGATGAATGTTTATGCATAACCATTCTTTTTGAATGGTGTTTATCAAATAATTATATTTGTGGAGTTGTACAGTTCCCTATGAAGGCCATGAGTTTAAGATACTTTTTATTGATTATTCATTTCCTGTTAATGGCCATGGAGTTTAACATCGCCAAAAGCTAGAATAACTTCATAAATATTACATAACAGTAACCCGAGAAGCTCAAATTAATAATCAGTGCAATGAAAGCTTCAAATCTTATGTCTCTAAGTCCAACTCTGGACAGGCCTAAACAAGCACCAATGGAATCTGCCACAGTTGCCCAGGAATAGCAGTGCAGGTAACCTTGACACTTGCAGAGCCATTTGCTGCCAACTTCTGCTTCAATACCCCAGACATATGTCTTGCAGATGATGTTAAAACTATGTGTTTATCACATGTGCATTGTTAGAAGCAAAGTAACTTTACTGTTTATTGTGAACAAGAATATCCTGTTCAGTCCTGCCATTTGGTAAGTAAACTTTGTAGACAAAAGTTGTGTTTCACTGTTTATGTTAATATTGTTGGTCCTACACCATTGTATCACAATGATGAACAATGTATGCAGTTCCTGTACTGCAAAGGTTTGTTATATCAGGAGTGCAATATTGCCATTCACCTCATTATGAAATGGGATTGCAGATACGAGCTATTTTCATGTAGACAAGTGCATCAATAGTTGTTGGAGTTTGTGGCAAAGAACGCCTGGTTCAAGAATGTAGATTACCAGCTGCCCAAGCACTCCTAGATAAAGTCAGATATGCCCATGCATTTTTGTAAGAGCAGATGATTATCCATAGTTCTATTGGAGATGCACGTGTAAACCACAGAACAATAGCTGATTGGTTCAGCTGTTACTCGGAGGTGTGCATGTCCTCAATGGACAATAAATACATCAATAGGGGCAAAACAGGCTGTGTTGCCCACGTTGTTCAGATCAATGAAAGCAAAATTGGTAGGAGGAAATGTCATTGTAGTTGCATCGTAGAAGAAAACTGAATTCTCAGGATGATTGGCGTGGTTATCAACAAAATGTGGACGACAATATGCCCCAATAAATGCAGGCTTTCTTTACTTTAATTGAGGATCATGTGTTCATCAGCACAATCCAAACTGACTGCTGGGATAGATACAACAGAAGTTTGCAAACCTATGACAATAAATATTATTATAACGGCTTAGTAGCTGGAAGCTTTGCAGTCCACCTAATTATAAACTAGAGCCTGCACTTTGTGGACCCAATAACAACTGTCCACAGACACAACACTACGTTTTGGTGGTGATCTCTCTGGCATCACCAATTAGGTGGCTTGTATGTCAGCATGTGGGGTACAAACTGGGCACAAATCTTCTGTTTTCCCAAATGCTCGTGAACAATAGTGTCTGTACAGATCTTCAACTCATCTGCTATCATTCTCAAAGACAGCTGCTGACCATCCACAAGCATCTGTCGCACTCGTTCGATGTTGCCTGGGATTGTACTTGTGGATGCTCGACTCGAACGTGGCTTATCCTCGATACCTTCCTTTACATCTCTAAAGCATTTAAACCACACTAACACACATTTTTACTCACTACTTCAACATCGTACACTTGCACTAACATCCTATGGGTCTCTGTTATTGTTTTGCCTAATTTGAAACAAACCATGATGTTAATGCATTGCTTCATATTGCAATGACACGAGTTCTCACACTGACCGAGTTAGCTGGGTCACAGCGTGCATCACTGCTGCACTGCAGTGATTTGCACAATAGGGGACGTTTGTTGACATGTCCCTCAATGTGTATGAGTGAGCACTTCATCCTCACCAGCACGGTTTTTAAAATATGGGACCATTCACCGAACTTCTCAGATGCAGAATGTACAACTAGAATATGAGATTCTCATCTCTTGGTACATTAAGAATAGGAATGTGTATGCTATTGCTGAGTTTGTATTTTGGAATGTTATAGACCCTATCTGATACTTAGTTTACTGTTTACTGAAGATTATACAATAATTTCTTTGGTCTTGTGAATGTTTTTCTCATACACAATGCTAAGTTGCAACTTCAGATATTACTGCCACTTGACCGTGCAAAGGTTGATTTACTGGTCTCCAAATACAACATGTATCAAACACTGGCTCGGCATTTGGACATGCCTGCAATAGAGCAACAATCACATCAGCTTCCATCTTCGAGGACCGAAGGACATCAGCCACACACGTATATTATGTCCCAAACACATGGGAAAAATGGACTGAAGATTACAGTTGTGTGTCCCTGGCGTAAACTGCCTCATTCAGCTCCCACATGAGCATCTATTAAAACTGCCAGATTATTATAATGCTTTCATTTACTTGCACTAATTGAATACACTAAAATGCTATTTTTTTGGATTACTATGGTAAATCCTCTTCTTCCCATGCAGATATCAGCAAATTGTCTGTTTGTGACATATTTTGTAGCATATCTTGTATTTAAGCAATAAATATTCATTACAAAGCACCGCGGTATAACAAAAAAACAATGTGACACATTCATATTGTTTACCCTAACCTCATTAAGCTACTTGACATTATATGTTCTTAATTTCACCACATATAAAACCATGTTGCCTAAGAGAAGCTGCAATTTTCATGGAAAAACACTTCTTAACATTAACATATAAGCTTGTTTGTTTCTTACAAGGCATTATTAAAAGTCTTACAATATAAACAACAAAAACAAAAGGAAAAGCACTCAAAAGAAATTCTGTAACAAATAGTAAAATATAACTTAAACTTAAATGAACAGTCTTATGAAACGGTTCAATGAGCACTCCCTACAAGTGAAAGGTGCTGAAGGAAAATTCCAATTACGTTACCACATGTTTCCATCTTGTGAAAATTACATTCAAGTGTTTCTTTCTCAGCACAAGTGCTTGTAATGAAATGTAGAATTGGGGGGGAAAGGAAAGCAACAAAAAAACATGACTTCCATTGGACAATAGTGTAAATATTTCAAAATTGACACCAATAGCAAGAAAAATCTTGGAGATAGCTAACCCTGAAAAAAAAGAAAAAGAAAAGAAACTATAGGACGTAAATTGGGTATTTTAATGAGATGTATTTTTTGTGTGCAGTTCTCAGTTTTTGTTCTGAGAAGAGAAGAGCATATAGAGCTGCTCTTCACTTGGTTGGAGGTCACAGAGCACAGCCCAGGTGGATCAGCGTGGAGGTAGATCTACGCTGCACCTGCCATAACAATGGAGATCCATGATTGTTGCAATAGCCTGAACAAACTCAAATCAGTAATGTTATAATGGATCCCTGGACAATTTTAAAGTGTTGGCAATGGACAAGCAGATGCATTAGTGAAGAAAGCTGCCACCCACTTCTCTAAACTCTATATTACAAAACAGTTGAAGGAACAGTACCTTCTGAGCTTAAAGCCAAACAATGCAGATGAAGCTTGCATACGTAACTGGCCAAGACAAGAAGCTGTGGCACAGTTTAGACTTCAAATGGACATGAGCTTTTTGGAAAACACCTCTAGTACTTCAGGATATGACAAATGCCGACCTGCAAGTTCTGTAATATAGACAGGGGCACCTAATGTGCTGTCAGGCTGTACAAACAACATCCGAGACTGGGAAATGCTGGAAAGCCAGAATCAGATGGACAAATGACAATTCTTGTTAATGTTTCATGCCATTACAGCAATAAATATTTTGTGTATCTCTTACAGTTTATCAATTATAAAAACATCATTCAGAAAAAAGAGCACTTCAGAGAATATTCACAGAAAATTCAACATATACGTTTCATTTGTCATGAAAATATATTAAATGTGTCAAATTTTAACAAAAATTGTTAAGAGTTAATTTTGAGAAAATAAAAATTTTGGAAACATTTTCAATATAAAGGGTACTTTGAAGTGGCGGGGTTTTTGTGAAAATCTTTGTGTTGTATCCTTGGAAGATGCTGAACTTATTATCAATTTTGGTAATTAAATTACTTAGTTTTTGAGTTATGCTCTTCACAGAAACACACACACACACACACACACACACACACACACACACACACACACACACACATGAACCTTTTTTATAAAAATGCATTTTTTTGTGTTCAGGAGCCTTAAATGATATATTTCCAGTAAAATCTTGACGTAGAGTTTTTGTGTGGAATACTGAACCTTTTATACATGATATAGAAAGCAATAAAGTGTATGCAATAGTTTATACATAACCTGAGTATAGGTCTTTAGTCATTTGGGAAGCAATGAAACCTGCTTAGAGAATATCTCAAGTGATCAAACTGGCATCTTTGTGTGTAAATGTTAATCCTGTATAATAGTGGCACAGTCTCAGCTCCTTCTATTGTCCATATAATGCTATACTTCATCAAGAAGCAGTTTCTTATACATTTTAATTATTTCTTTGCCTGCCACTGGTTTAAGCAGGATGTTAATTTCATTCCTGATCAAATTGGTCTAGAGCTGTGAATTTCATATTCCATATTGCTTTATTTGTTTTTGAAGAGTTAACAATGCATGCCTCAATGTAATATTCCTTTCACAGGGCAGCATTATATAAGACAATAGGAAGGGCTGAGGCTGTTATTACACAGGAGAACCCAAACTCATTATGGTTTACTACCAGTAAATTAGATTCTTTTTTCATCCTGAAAGCTTCTGATGTAGGTAACAAGTTTTATAAAAAATGGTGACACAATAATACCGGTAAAGCTTCAACAGGAAAAAAAGAAAACCATAACCAGAGCTGTTCCAAAGAATACCCACACACAGTTCCAAAATAACAGTCCTTCTTCAACTTTGCTCTAAAGTGAAGTAATGCTTTGATCATAGAGAGTATGTTACAGGTATTTGTGACTTTGAAACTGTCCTTTAGTTCAAGTTCCAGTATAGGAGAATATCCACCAGAAATCTTCCAGCCAATCATGCTACTAAGCTCTTACAATACACTTGCAAGATGCCATTTTGGAGCACATATTAGCATCATGGAAACTGACACAAGACATGAATGGACGTGAATTCCTTTAACATGAGCAATAATTATAATACAAATTTAGTTTATTGTTGCTAGTATACCTTCCCTGGCTTTACTTTAGGTTGCAATGTAAACAAAGTGCAGAATTGTATTCCCCTAATTGCACAAATATGATATGACTTAACATGTGCATTATGTTACTGTCATTGCCATGTGACTAGCTTCTGGCATACATAGGAGTGCCACTGCCATCTAGCGACATTTGCTTTCAACCATAGACGGAAGTAAAGGAACAGATATACCTATTCTATACTCTTACATAAAATACACAATAATGCAATTATGGTGTTGACTATTTCTCTCAACACTTTTCATCATTGATAATGGTTTCCCTTGGTGCTCCTTTACTCGTATATACTCCATGACGAAACTGTATGTTAACTTCCTTGTATGGCTGAGTGCGCATACATTTCATAGCACAGTTAAATGTACATGTTGATGCATTCCATTTATTGTTACTAGAAGCTTTTCAAACTGTTTTTGTAAGGAATTGTTGTAGTTAATTTAAATTTAACACTATTTTGCATGTTAGTTAAGGACCTATATTTTCATTGACATGGAAGTTGTGAAGTGTTACCCAAGCACATACTGTTGTTTACATTGCAACCTGAAGTAAGGCTGGGAAAGCTATAGTACGGCTTGCACACTTTATCTTGGACTCTGGAACCTAGTGCTGAGCCAACATGGCCTCTAAGAATCGCTGCACATTACATTACCTTTGTTGCTGTTCTCTTGCATTATCATACTGATGTACTTTTGTGTTTAACCAACTCAAACAGTAACTTTGAGTACTAAATACCTGAAGCACATTGATACCACAAATTCATGTAAGAAGGAGCCACATGTTTAGTCTTTTACTTTAGCCATTGGCTAACCTGAAAACAAATAATGGCACAAACTAAAACTGATGGCCTTTATGACATAATTTAAAGTGCAACTGCATGAAAAACATGAACAGTCCTTTGAAAGGTGGAATAAGAACTGAACAATTCAATGCACAGCTGGGATTTGAACCATGGATCTTTTGCTTTATGTGCAGCTGCTTTTGACCACTGAGCTACCATGGTAACTTGCTAGTATGACCTTAAGTTCTCCAACTGATTCGTAGACCACAAGGGAATCTCAATTAGAGACCACATATTGCAATGTTGACTCAAATTGTAAGTACTTAATTCCCAGAATTTCAGGTTTTTATACAATAGTTTCCATATATCAAACCATTTATTATTATAATATTACTGTGTGTGTTAAAACAATGAATTCACCACTGATTGGCCTGATATAAGGGAAAGAAAACTGTAAGAACAATGCCATCTGAAATCTCAGGATAAACTGCGTGAGTAATACATTAGGAATTTGCATATGCACGGCTGGGAGAGAAAAGAAGGGAGGGAAGCATTGTATTTTGATTATGAAATAAAGAATTACAAATTAATGTGAAAGAGTAACAGCAGACCAAGACTATCTTACTGTTGCGGTTATTTGTAAATACTCAAAGAAATGCCTAACTGATATTTTGGATTGATTATTTCTAACTAGTATTATTTTGGAACTCTTTATGAAAAATAACTGTTTTCCAATCTCTAGTTACAAATTTGCATATGTAGGATAGAAGGAGATGCAATATTGTTAACAGAAAACAAAGAACCATGATGGCTTAACATGACAGAACCTGGGTCAGGCAGGTAACAACGGACCAGCTTGTTACGCTATGGACGTAGTGAGTGTATTTAGCTCAGAACTGTCATGGAAGAATAAGCATTTTTCAACCTGACGTGAAGAAATACACTACACCAGGTACAGAGGCAAAGAGGTTGCCAATGACAAATCAGAGGGCAACACACGTAATGGAACAGAAGCACAATCTATATGGAGAGAATGTGAGTAAAGGAGAAAGTATTAGCAAGTTAAGATTTCCTTCAGCTGTTCCTTCATTCCCTTTAGCTGTTAATTATTAATGAAATCCACATTTAATATAATGTGCTCAGCAGTATTTGTGAAATCATTTCCAGTAAAGTGTGATGCTTCAAGCATTTGCAGTCTATCATTTGCCACATGTGCCTTGGTAACTTGGTATATGCTTCATAAATGTATATTTATGAAATATATTCCAATTTAAGGTCATCTACCTACCGTAGAACTACATGAGCTTATGATTTCATAGTTATTTGTGGTTATGTGATTCATGAATTGACTTGTTTCATCACAATATGAAGAGATCCTCATTTATTGTGTAATTATGATGCTCCGTGTTACATTTGGGAGATGTTGAGGAGTATACGTGTAAGTAAAACGGCATTATGAAATGAAAACTGTAGATTATAATGAAGAAGAATTAATAAAATGTATATGTTGTAGATGTTATGCGCCATGTTGAACAAGAATACAACTTCCCACTTTCTTCTTATCTACGCACTCTTATATGCACTACCAACCACATACTTGCAACGTCATGCACATGATCTAGAACTGCTGGTCCCTAGTAAGTTGCTGGTCTGCCTTACGCTATACACAAGCCCATCTACAGCAACATTACTATTTCCCAAGTTGTAGTTCCAAAGTCGGACACAGGAGGAACACAATGAAGAGGCATGGTTTGACAAGAAACAACCTGAGTCAAGCAAGTGCCATGCATAACATAGATAAAATTAATTTACTTTCCAACGGTTTTTAACCTTGTATTATTTCAGAACTGTTATTTGCTAGGTTACCATGTACAATTGAACTTGATTTGAGTCCACTCCATTTCCACATTTCCACGATAAATTTAATCCAGATATGAGATCAAACAACATCCATACAACAAGATTTTCATCCAATCCCACTAATCAGTGGATTGGATACTATGATTCAGTTTGATCTAAACCCACACAGTACAGAATCTGGAATGGGAACTCAAATCAATTTGAATATGTCATGGAAATGTAGTAATAGAAAACTCTAGTTAGGAATTCACGTATGCAGGGAAGAGGGGATGCTGGATGCACCTCCTGGTGGCACAAGGAGTAGTGAAGGAAGGAGGTGATGATGGATATATCTCCTGGTGGAACAAGGAGTGATGAAGGAAGGAGGGGATGATGGACATATCTCCTGGTGGAACAAGGAGTGTTGAAGGAAGGAGGTGATGATGGACATATCTCCTGGTGGAACAAGGAGTAGTGAAGGAAGGAGGGGATGATGGACATATCTCCTGGTGGAACAAGGAGTAGTGAAGGAAGGAGAGGATGATGGACATATCTCCTGGTGGAACAAGGAGTAGTGAAGGAAGGAGAGGATGATGGATATATCTCCTGGTGGAACAAGGAGTAGTGAAGGAAGGAGAGGATGATGGATATATCTCCTGGTGGAACAAGGAGTAGTGAAGGAAGGAGAGGATGATGGATATATCTCCTGGTGGAACAAGGAGTAGTGAAGGAAGGAGAGGATGATGGATATATCTCCTGGTGGAACAAGGAGTAGTGAAGGAAGGAGAGGATGATGGATATATCTCCTGGTGGAACAAGGAGTAGTGAAGGAAGGAGAGGATGATGGATATATCTCCTGGTGGAACAAGGAGTAGTGAAGGAAGGAGAGGATGATGGATATATCTCCTGGTGAAACAAGGAGTGTTGAAGGAAGGAGGTGATGATGGATATATCTCCTGGTGGAACAAGGAGTGTTGAAGGAAGGAGGTGATGATGGACATATCTCCTGGTGGAACAAGGAGTGTTGAAGGAAGGAGGTGATGATGGACATATCTCCTGGTGGAACAAGGAGTAGTGAAGGAAGGAGGTGATGATGGATATATCTCCTGGTGGAACAAGGAGTGTTGAAGGAAGGAGGTGATGATGGATATATCTCCAGGTGGAACAAGGAGTAGTGAAGGAAGGAGGTGATGATGGACATATCTCCTGGTGGAACAAGGAGTAGTGAAGGAAGGAGGTGATGATGGACATATCTCCTGGTGGAACAAGGAGTAGTGAAGGAAGAAGGTGATGATGGACATATCTCCTGGTGGAACAAGGAGTAGTGAAGGAAGGAGAGGATGATGGACATATCTCCTGGTGGAACAAGGAGTAGTGAAGGAAGGAGGTGATGATGGACATATCTCCTGGTGGAACAAGGAGTAGTGAAGGAAGGAGGTGATGATGGATATATCTCCTGGTGGAACAAGGAGTGTTGAAGGAAGGAGGTGATGATGGATATATCTCCAGGTGGAACAAGGAGTGATGAAGGAAGGAGGTGATGATGGATATATCTCCTGGTGGAACAAGGAGTAGTGAAGGAAGGAGGTGATGATGGACATATCTCCTGGTGGAACAAGGAGTAGTGAAGGAAGGAGGTGATGATGGACATATCTCCTGGTGGAACAAGGAGTAGTGAAGGAAGGAGGTGATGATGGATATATCTCCAGGTGGAACAAGGAGTAGTGAAGGAAGGAGAGGATGATGGATATATCTCCTGGTGGAACAAGGAGTAGTGAAGGAAGGAGAGGATGATGGATATATCTCCTGGTGGAACAAGGAGTAGTGAAGGAAGGAGGTGATGATGGATATATCTCCTGGTGGAACAAGGAGTAGTGAAGGAAGGAGGTGATGATGGATATATCTCCTGGTGGAACAAGGAGTAGTGAAGGAAGGAGAGGATGATGGATATATCTCCTGGTGGAACAAGGAGTAGTGAAGGAAGGAGGTGATGATGGATATATCTCCTGGTGGAACAAGGAGTAGTGAAGGAAGGAGAGGATGATGGATATATCTCCAGGTGGAACAAGGAGTAGTGAAGGAAGGAGGTGATGATGGACATATCTCCAGGTGGAACAAGGAGTGATGAAGGAAGGAGGTGATGATGGATATATCTCCTGGTGGAACAAGGAGTGGTGAAGGAAGGAGGTGATGATGGACATATCTCCTGGTGGAACAAGGAGTGATGAAGGAAGGAGGTGATGATGGACATATCTCCTGGTGGAACAAGGAGTGTTGAAGGAAGGAGGTGATGATGGATATATCTCCAGGTGGAACAAGGAGTGTTGAAGGAAGGAGGTGATGATGGATATATCTCCAGGTGGAACAAGGAGTGGTGAAGGAAGGAGGTGATGATGGACATATCTCCTGGTGGAACAAGGAGTGATGAAGGAAGGAGGTGATGATGGACATATCTCCTGGTGGAACAAGGAGTAGTGAAGGAAGGAGAGGATGATGGATTTATCTCCAGGTGGAACAAGGAGTAGTGAAGGAAGGAGGTGATGATGGATATATCTCCAGGTGGAACAAGGAGTAGTGAAGGAAGGAGAGGATGATGGATATATCTCCAGGTGGAACAAGGAGTAGTGAAGGAAGGAGAGGATGATGGATATATCTCCAGGTGGAGCAAGGAGTAGTGAAGGAAGGAGGTGATGATGGATATATCTCCAGGTGGAACAAGGAGTAGTGAAGGAAGGAGAGGATGATGGATATATCTCCTGGTGGAACAAGGAGTAGTGAAGGAAGGAGGTGATGATGGATATATCTCCAGGTGGAACAAGGAGTAGTGAAGGAAGGAGAGGATGATGGATATATCTCCTGGTGGAACAAGGAGTAGTGAAGGAAGGAGGTGATGATGGATATATCTCCAGGTGGAACAAGGAGTAGTGAAGGAAGGAGGTGATGATGGATATATCTCCAGGTGGAACAAGGAGTAGTGAAGGAAGGAGGTGATGATGGATATATCTCCAGGTGGAACAAGGAGTAGTGAAGGAAGGAGAGGATGATGGATATATCTCCAGGTGGAACAAGGAGTAGTGAAGGAAGGAGGTGATGATGGATATATCTCCAGGTGGAACAAGGAGTAGTGAAGGAAGTAGGTGATGATGGATATATCTCCTGGTGGAACAAGGAGTGATGAAGGAAGGAGGTGATGATGGATATATCTCCAGGTGGAACAAGGAGTAGTGAAGGAAGGAGGTGATGATGGATATATCTCCTGGTGGAACAAGGAGTAGTGAAGGAAGGAGAGGATGATGGATTTATCTCCAGGTGGAACAAGGAGTAGTGAAGGAAGGAGGTGATGATGGATATATCTCCTGGTGGAACAAGGAGTAGTGAAGGAAGGAGATGATGATGGATATATCTCCTGGTGGAACTAGGAGTAGTGAAGGAAGGAGAGGATGATGGATATATCTCCAGGTGGAACAAGGAGTAGTGAAGGAAGGAGAGGATGATGGATATATCTCCTGGTGGAACAAGGAGTGATGAAGGAAGGAGGTGATGATGGATATATCTCCTGGTGGAACAAGGAGTAGTGAAGGAAGGAGGTGATGATGGATATATCTCCTGGTGGAACAAGGAGTAGTGAAGGAAGGAGGTGATGATGGATATATCTCCTGGTGGAACAAGGAGTAGTGAAGGAAGGAGAGGATGATGGATATATCTCCTGGTGGAACAAGGAGTAGTGAAGGAAGGAGGTGATGATGGATATATCTCCTGGTGGAACAAGGAGTAGTGAAGGAAGGAGGTGATGATGGATATATCTCCTGGTGGAACAAGGAGTAGTGAAGGAAGGAGGTGATGATGGATATATCTCCTGGTGGAACAAGGAGTAGTGAAGGAAGGAGGTGATGATGGATATATCTCCTGGTGGAACAAGGAGTAGTGAAGGAAGGAGAGGATGATGGATATATCTCCAGGTGGAACAAGGAGTAGTGAAGGAAGGAGAGGATGATGGATATATCTCCTGGTGGAACAAGGAGTAGTGAAGGAAGGAGGTGATGATGGATATATCTCCTGGTGGAACAAGGAGTAGTGAAGGAAGGAGAGGATGATGGATATATCTCCTGGTGGAACAAGGAGTAGTGAAGGAAGGAGAGGATGATGGATATATCTCCTGGTGGAACAAGGAGTAGTGAAGGAAGGAGGTGATGATGGATATATCTCCTGGTGGAACAAGGAGTAGTGAAGGAAGGAGGTGATGATGGATATATCTCCTGGTGGAACAAGGAGTAGTGAAGGAAGGAGGTGATGATGGATATATCTCCAGGTGGAACAAGGAGTAGTGAAGGAAGGAGGTGATGATGGATATATCTCCTGGTGGAACAAGGAGTGATGAAGGAAGGAGAGGATGATGGATATATCTCCTGGTGGAACAAGGAGTAGTGAATGAAGGAGGTGATGATGGATATATCTCCTGGTGGAACAAGGAGTAGTGAAGGAAGGAGGTGATGATGGATATATCTCCTGGTGGAACAAGGAGTAGTGAAGGAAGGAGGGGATGATGGATATATCTCCAGGTGGAACAAGGAGTAGTGAAGGAAGGAGAGGATGATGGATATATCTCCAGGTGGAACAAGGAGTAGTGAAGGAAGGAGAGGATGATGGATATATCTCCTGGTGGAACAAGGAGTAGTGAATGAAGGAGGTGATGATGGATATATCTCCTGGTGGAACAAGGAGTACTGAAGGAAGGAGAGGATGATGGATATATCTCCTGGTGGAACAAGGAGTAGTGAAGGAAGGAGGTGATGATGGATATATCTCCTGGTGGAACAAGGAGTAGTGAAGGAAGGAGGTGATGATGGATATATCTCCAGGTGGAACAAGGAGTGGTGAAGGAAGGAGGTGATGATGGACATATCTCCTGGTGGAACAAGGAGTGATGAAGGAAGGAGGTGATGATGGACATATCTCCTGGTGGAACAAGGAGTAGTGAAGGAAGGAGAGGATGATGGATTTATCTCCAGGTGGAACAAGGAGTAGTGAAGGAAGGAGGTGATGATGGATATATCTCCAGGTGGAACAAGGAGTAGTGAAGGAAGGAGAGGATGATGGATATATCTCCAGGTGGAACAAGGAGTAGTGAAGGAAGGAGAGGATGATGGATATATCTCCAGGTGGAGCAAGGAGTAGTGAAGGAAGGAGGTGATGATGGATATATCTCCAGGTGGAACAAGGAGTAGTGAAGGAAGGAGAGGATGATGGATATATCTCCTGGTGGAACAAGGAGTAGTGAAGGAAGGAGGTGATGATGGATATATCTCCAGGTGGAACAAGGAGTAGTGAAGGAAGGAGAGGATGATGGATATATCTCCTGGTGGAACAAGGAGTAGTGAAGGAAGGAGGTGATGATGGATATATCTCCAGGTGGAACAAGGAGTAGTGAAGGAAGGAGGTGATGATGGATATATCTCCAGGTGGAACAAGGAGTAGTGAAGGAAGGAGGTGATGATGGATATATCTCCAGGTGGAACAAGGAGTAGTGAAGGAAGGAGAGGATGATGGATATATCTCCAGGTGGAACAAGGAGTAGTGAAGGAAGGAGGTGATGATGGATATATCTCCAGGTGGAACAAGGAGTAGTGAAGGAAGTAGGTGATGATGGATATATCTCCTGGTGGAACAAGGAGTGATGAAGGAAGGAGGTGATGATGGATATATCTCCAGGTGGAACAAGGAGTAGTGAAGGAAGGAGGTGATGATGGATATATCTCCTGGTGGAACAAGGAGTAGTGAAGGAAGGAGAGGATGATGGATTTATCTCCAGGTGGAACAAGGAGTAGTGAAGGAAGGAGGTGATGATGGATATATCTCCTGGTGGAACAAGGAGTAGTGAAGGAAGGAGATGATGATGGATATATCTCCTGGTGGAACTAGGAGTAGTGAAGGAAGGAGAGGATGATGGATATATCTCCAGGTGGAACAAGGAGTAGTGAAGGAAGGAGAGGATGATGGATATATCTCCTGGTGGAACAAGGAGTGATGAAGGAAGGAGGTGATGATGGATATATCTCCTGGTGGAACAAGGAGTAGTGAAGGAAGGAGGTGATGATGGATATATCTCCTGGTGGAACAAGGAGTAGTGAAGGAAGGAGGTGATGATGGATATATCTCCTGGTGGAACAAGGAGTAGTGAAGGAAGGAGAGGATGATGGATATATCTCCTGGTGGAACAAGGAGTAGTGAAGGAAGGAGGTGATGATGGATATATCTCCTGGTGGAACAAGGAGTAGTGAAGGAAGGAGGTGATGATGGATATATCTCCTGGTGGAACAAGGAGTAGTGAAGGAAGGAGGTGATGATGGATATATCTCCTGGTGGAACAAGGAGTAGTGAAGGAAGGAGGTGATGATGGATATATCTCCTGGTGGAACAAGGAGTAGTGAAGGAAGGAGAGGATGATGGATATATCTCCAGGTGGAACAAGGAGTAGTGAAGGAAGGAGAGGATGATGGATATATCTCCTGGTGGAACAAGGAGTAGTGAAGGAAGGAGGTGATGATGGATATATCTCCTGGTGGAACAAGGAGTAGTGAAGGAAGGAGAGGATGATGGATATATCTCCTGGTGGAACAAGGAGTAGTGAAGGAAGGAGAGGATGATGGATATATCTCCTGGTGGAACAAGGAGTAGTGAAGGAAGGAGGTGATGATGGATATATCTCCTGGTGGAACAAGGAGTAGTGAAGGAAGGAGGTGATGATGGATATATCTCCTGGTGGAACAAGGAGTAGTGAAGGAAGGAGGTGATGATGGATATATCTCCAGGTGGAACAAGGAGTAGTGAAGGAAGGAGGTGATGATGGATATATCTCCTGGTGGAACAAGGAGTGATGAAGGAAGGAGAGGATGATGGATATATCTCCTGGTGGAACAAGGAGTAGTGAATGAAGGAGGTGATGATGGATATATCTCCTGGTGGAACAAGGAGTAGTGAAGGAAGGAGGTGATGATGGATATATCTCCTGGTGGAACAAGGAGTAGTGAAGGAAGGAGGGGATGATGGATATATCTCCAGGTGGAACAAGGAGTAGTGAAGGAAGGAGAGGATGATGGATATATCTCCAGGTGGAACAAGGAGTAGTGAAGGAAGGAGAGGATGATGGATATATCTCCTGGTGGAACAAGGAGTAGTGAATGAAGGAGGTGATGATGGATATATCTCCTGGTGGAACAAGGAGTACTGAAGGAAGGAGAGGATGATGGATATATCTCCTGGTGGAACAAGGAGTAGTGAAGGAAGGAGGTGATGATGGATATATCTCCTGGTGGAACAAGGAGTAGTGAAGGAAGGAGGTGATGATGGATATATCTCCAGGTGGAACAAGGGGTAGTGAAGGAAGGAGAGGATGATGGATATATCTCCAGGTGGAACAAGGAGTAGTGAAGGAAGGAGAGGATGATGGATATATCTCCTGGTGGAACAAGGAGTAGTGAATGAAGGAGGTGATGATGGATATATCTCCTGGTGGAACAAGGAGTAGTGAAGGAAGGAGAGGATGATGGATATATTTCCTGGTGGAACAAGGAGTAGTGAAGGAAGGAGAGGATGATGGACATATCTCCTGGTGGAACAAGGAGTAGTGAAGGAAGGAGGTGATGATGGATATATCTCCAGGTGGAACAAGGAGTAGTGAAGGAAGGAGAGGATGATGGATATATCTCCAGGTGGAACAAGGAGTAGTGAAGGAAGGAGGTGATGATGGATATATCTCCAGGTGGAACAAGGAGTAGTGAAGGAAGGAGAGGATGATGGATATATCTCCAGGTGGAACAAGGAGTAGTGAAGGAAGGAGGTGATGATGGATATATCTCCTGGTGGAACAAGGAGTAGTGAAGGAAGGAGAGGATGATGGATATATCTCCTGGTGGAACAAGGAGTAGTGAAGGAAGGAGGTGATGATGGATATATCTCCTGGTGGAACAAGGAGTAGTGAAGGAAGGAGGTGATGATGGATATATCTCCTGGTGGAACAAGGAGTAGTGAAGGAAGGAGGTGATGATGGATATATCTCCAGGTGGAACAAGGAGTAGTGAAGGAAGGAGAGGATGATGGATATATCTCCAGGTGGAACAAGGAGTAGTGAAGGAAGGAGGTGATGATGGATATATCTCCTGGTGGAACAAGGAGTAGTGAAGGAAGGAGGTGATGATGGATATATCTCCTGGTGGAACAAGGAGTAGTGAAGGAAGGAGGTGATGATGGATATATCTCCTGGTGGAGCAAGGAGTAGTGAAGGAAGGAGGTGATGATGGATATATCTCCTGGTGGAACAAGGAGTAGTGAAGGAAGGAGGTGATGATGAACATATCTCCTGGTGGAACAAGGAGTAGTGAAGGAAGGAGGTGATGATGGATATATCTCCTGGTGGAACAAGGAGTAGTGAAGGAAGGACGTGATGATGGATATATCTCCTGGTGGAACAAGGAGTAGTGAAGGAAGGAGGTGATGATGGATATATCTCCTGGTGGAACAAGGAGTAGTGAAGGAAGAAGGTGATGATGGACATATCTCCTGGTGGAACAAGGAGTAGTGAAGGAAGGAGAGGATGATGGACATATCTCCTGGTGGAACAAGGAGTAGTGAAGGAAGGAGGTGATGATGGACATATCTCCTGGTGGAACAAGGAGTAGTGAAGGAAGGAGGTGATGATGGATATATCTCCTGGTGGAACAAGGAGTGTTGAAGGAAGGAGGTGATGATGGATATATCTCCAGGTGGAACAAGGAGTGATGAAGGAAGGAGGTGATGATGGATATATCTCCTGGTGGAACAAGGAGTAGTGAAGGAAGGAGGTGATGATGGACATATCTCCTGGTGGAACAAGGAGTAGTGAAGGAAGGAGGTGATGATGGACATATCTCCTGGTGGAACAAGGAGTAGTGAAGGAAGGAGGTGATGATGGATATATCTCCAGGTGGAACAAGGAGTAGTGAAGGAAGGAGAGGATGATGGATATATCTCCTGGTGGAACAAGGAGTAGTGAAGGAAGGAGAGGATGATGGATATATCTCCTGGTGGAACAAGGAGTAGTGAAGGAAGGAGGTGATGATGGATATATCTCCTGGTGGAACAAGGAGTAGTGAAGGAAGGAGGTGATGATGGATATATCTCCTGGTGGAACAAGGAGTAGTGAAGGAAGGAGAGGATGATGGATATATCTCCTGGTGGAACAAGGAGTAGTGAAGGAAGGAGGTGATGATGGATATATCTCCTGGTGGAACAAGGAGTAGTGAAGGAAGGAGAGGATGATGGATATATCTCCAGGTGGAACAAGGAGTAGTGAAGGAAGGAGGTGATGATGGACATATCTCCAGGTGGAACAAGGAGTGATGAAGGAAGGAGGTGATGATGGATATATCTCCTGGTGGAACAAGGAGTGGTGAAGGAAGGAGGTGATGATGGACATATCTCCTGGTGGAACAAGGAGTGATGAAGGAAGGAGGTGATGATGGACATATCTCCTGGTGGAACAAGGAGTGTTGAAGGAAGGAGGTGATGATGGATATATCTCCAGGTGGAACAAGGAGTGTTGAAGGAAGGAGGTGATGATGGATATATCTCCAGGTGGAACAAGGAGTGGTGAAGGAAGGAGGTGATGATGGACATATCTCCTGGTGGAACAAGGAGTGATGAAGGAAGGAGGTGATGATGGACATATCTCCTGGTGGAACAAGGAGTAGTGAAGGAAGGAGAGGATGATGGATTTATCTCCAGGTGGAACAAGGAGTAGTGAAGGAAGGAGGTGATGATGGATATATCTCCAGGTGGAACAAGGAGTAGTGAAGGAAGGAGAGGATGATGGATATATCTCCAGGTGGAACAAGGAGTAGTGAAGGAAGGAGAGGATGATGGATATATCTCCAGGTGGAACAAGGAGTAGTGAAGGAAGGAGGTGATGATGGATATATCTCCAGGTGGAACAAGGAGTAGTGAAGGAAGGAGAGGATGATGGATATATCTCCTGGTGGAACAAGGAGTAGTGAAGGAAGGAGGTGATGATGGATATATCTCCAGGTGGAACAAGGAGTAGTGAAGGAAGGAGAGGATGATGGATATATCTCCTGGTGGAACAAGGAGTAGTGAAGGAAGGAGGTGATGATGGATATATCTCCAGGTGGAACAAGGAGTAGTGAAGGAAGGAGGTGATGATGGATATATCTCCAGGTGGAACAAGGAGTAGTGAAGGAAGGAGGTGATGATGGATATATCTCCAGGTGGAACAAGGAGTAGTGAAGGAAGGAGAGGATGATGGATATATCTCCAGGTGGAACAAGGAGTAGTGAAGGAAGGAGGTGATGATGGATATATCTCCAGGTGGAACAAGGAGTAGTGAAGGAAGTAGGTGATGATGGATATATCTCCTGGTGGAACAAGGAGTGATGAAGGAAGGAGGTGATGATGGATATATCTCCAGGTGGAACAAGGAGTAGTGAAGGAAGGAGGTGATGATGGATATATCTCCTGGTGGAACAAGGAGTAGTGAAGGAAGGAGAGGATGATGGATTTATCTCCAGGTGGAACAAGGAGTAGTGAAGGAAGGAGGTGATGATGGATATATCTCCTGGTGGAACAAGGAGTAGTGAAGGAAGGAGATGATGATGGATATATCTCCTGGTGGAACTAGGAGTAGTGAAGGAAGGAGAGGATGATGGATATATCTCCAGGTGGAACAAGGAGTAGTGAAGGAAGGAGAGGATGATGGATATATCTCCTGGTGGAACAAGGAGTGATGAAGGAAGGAGGTGATGATGGATATATCTCCTGGTGGAACAAGGAGTAGTGAAGGAAGGAGGTGATGATGGATATATCTCCTGGTGGAACAAGGAGTAGTGAAGGAAGGAGGTGATGATGGATATATCTCCTGGTGGAACAAGGAGTAGTGAAGGAAGGAGAGGATGATGGATATATCTCCTGGTGGAACAAGGAGTAGTGAAGGAAGGAGGTGATGATGGATATATCTCCTGGTGGAACAAGGAGTAGTGAAGGAAGGAGGTGATGATGGATATATCTCCTGGTGGAACAAGGAGTAGTGAAGGAAGGAGGTGATGATGGATATATCTCCTGGTGGAACAAGGAGTAGTGAAGGAAGGAGGTGATGATGGATATATCTCCTGGTGGAACAAGGAGTAGTGAAGGAAGGAGAGGATGATGGATATATCTCCAGGTGGAACAAGGAGTAGTGAAGGAAGGAGAGGATGATGGATATATCTCCTGGTGGAACAAGGAGTAGTGAAGGAAGGAGGTGATGATGGATATATCTCCTGGTGGAACAAGGAGTAGTGAAGGAAGGAGAGGATGATGGATATATCTCCTGGTGGAACAAGGAGTAGTGAAGGAAGGAGAGGATGATGGATATATCTCCTGGTGGAACAAGGAGTAGTGAAGGAAGGAGGTGATGATGGATATATCTCCTGGTGGAACAAGGAGTAGTGAAGGAAGGAGGTGATGATGGATATATCTCCTGGTGGAACAAGGAGTAGTGAAGGAAGGAGGTGATGATGGATATATCTCCAGGTGGAACAAGGAGTAGTGAAGGAAGGAGGTGATGATGGATATATCTCCTGGTGGAACAAGGAGTGATGAAGGAAGGAGAGGATGATGGATATATCTCCTGGTGGAACAAGGAGTAGTGAATGAAGGAGGTGATGATGGATATATCTCCTGGTGGAACAAGGAGTAGTGAAGGAAGGAGGTGATGATGGATATATCTCCTGGTGGAACAAGGAGTAGTGAAGGAAGGAGGGGATGATGGATATATCTCCAGGTGGAACAAGGAGTAGTGAAGGAAGGAGAGGATGATGGATATATCTCCAGGTGGAACAAGGAGTAGTGAAGGAAGGAGAGGATGATGGATATATCTCCTGGTGGAACAAGGAGTAGTGAATGAAGGAGGTGATGATGGATATATCTCCTGGTGGAACAAGGAGTACTGAAGGAAGGAGAGGATGATGGATATATCTCCTGGTGGAACAAGGAGTAGTGAAGGAAGGAGGTGATGATGGATATATCTCCTGGTGGAACAAGGAGTAGTGAAGGAAGGAGGTGATGATGGATATATCTCCAGGTGGAACAAGGAGTAGTGAAGGAAGGAGAGGATGATGGATATATCTCCAGGTGGAACAAGGAGTAGTGAAGGAAGGAGAGGATGATGGATATATCTCCTGGTGGAACAAGGAGTAGTGAATGAAGGAGGTGATGATGGATATATCTCCTGGTGGAACAAGGAGTAGTGAAGGAAGGAGAGGATGATGGATATATTTCCTGGTGGAACAAGGAGTAGTGAAGGAAGGAGAGGATGATGGACATATCTCCTGGTGGAACAAGGAGTAGTGAAGGAAGGAGGTGATGATGGATATATCTCCAGGTGGAACAAGGAGTAGTGAAGGAAGGAGAGGATGATGGATATATCTCCAGGTGGAACAAGGAGTAGTGAAGGAAGGAGGTGATGATGGATATATCTCCAGGTGGAACAAGGAGTAGTGAAGGAAGGAGAGGATGATGGATATATCTCCAGGTGGAACAAGGAGTAGTGAAGGAAGGAGGTGATGATGGATATATCTCCAGGTGGAACAAGGAGTAGTGAAGGAAGGAGAGGATGATGGATATATCTCCAGGTGGAACAAGGAGTAGTGAAGGAAGGAGGTGATGATGGATATATCTCCTGGTGGAACAAGGAGTAGTGAAGGAAGGAGGTGATGATGGATATATCTCCTGGTGGAACAAGGAGTAGTGAAGGAAGGAGGTGATGATGGATATATCTCCTGGTGGAGCAAGGAGTAGTGAAGGAAGGAGGTGATGATGGTTATATCTCCTGGTGGAACAAGGAGTAGTGAAGGAAGGAGGTGATGATGAACATATCTCCTGGTGGAACAAGGAGTAGTGAAGGAAGGAGGTGATGATGGATATATCTCCTGGTGGAACAAGGAGTAGTGAAGGAAGGACGTGATGATGGATATATCTCCTGGTGGAACAAGGAGTAGTGAAGGAAGGAGGTGATGATGGATATATCTCCTGGTGGAACAAGGAGTAGTGAAGGAAGGAGGTGATGATGGATATATCTCCTGGTGGAACAAGGAGTAGTGAAGGAAGGAGGTGATGATGGATATATCTCCTGGTGGAACAAGGAGTAGTGAAGGAAGGAGGTGATGATGGATATATCTCCTGGTGGAACAAGGAGTAGTGAAGGAAGGAGGTGATGATGGATATATCTCCTGGTGGAACAAGGAGTAGTGAAGGAAGGAGGTGATGATGGACATATCTCCTGGTGGAACAAGGAGTAGTGAAGGAAGGAGAGGATGATGGACATATCTCCTGGTGGAACAAGGAGTAGTGAAGGAAGGAGAGGATGATGGACATATCTCCTGGTGGAACGAAGAGTGATGAAGGAAGCGCATGTTATTTTGGAACTGTTCCCAGATACTGGCACATTGCGGACTGCTCCTTATTCTATGCATTTGGTTAAAGTTACCTCAAACAATCACAAACATGTAGGTAGGTACTAAGTTTGGGCCTAAGGTCCCCACGACGGGACGAGATTAAAACTGTGCAAGACACACATCCACTCACACCGAAGATAGAGACATAAGAGTGTCAGTACGAGGACGCGGGGGCACCGCCGGCCGAGGGAGGAGGCGGAGCACTCACCTCGCCGAGCCACGAGTCAGGCGACGGAGGGAAGTCTGGGTAACCGTGTGTGCTGCTGCTGTTGCTGAGGTCTGAAGCTGGTCCCCCAGGGTGTCCGGGTGGAAGATGTGCACTTGGTGGCGGCCCCTGACCTGCAACAGTGCCGTCACGTCACATAGTCACCATATTAATGCCACAGATGCATCTTCGGAAATTTGCTCTACTTAAGCTAGAACGTGTTTTCTCATGTTTTCTCATAGCGAGATACCTTTTCGCTACCATTTGTTTTGTTCAATGTGATGGAGCACCATTTCCATTGCAGAAGACTGCGGCGGCGTCTAGGAGCGAGCAGCCTGGCACTTTCCACCTGCCAGACGGCGTTCCTGTTACGAGTCTTGCTTTGCTGAAGCGAGCGATGCATATCCACGCCCTTCTAGACCCAATACGTCTGGCAATGCTTGTCGAGTCACTATGCCTCTAGGTCGTGTTGGCTGTGCCCTTTTGCACATTGGCCTTCAGATGGGAATTCACTTTTATATAGCTGTGTTTACGGCCCACATATGAGCTACTTATGGTAAGATCTTGTTGTCTGCACCTTTCCACTGTCATTGAAAGGCTGTAACAGACATAGTAAAACGCAACAATGCCACAAATGAGTGACCTGTATGCAGCCGTGGAGCCTATGCAGTTGTAGTTAAAGCCGTGTACGTCATATTGCAATCGATAGATGGTGACGAAATGATATTTCACCATAAGAAACAAAACAGTAAAAACGTGCGAACTTAAGTGGAGCAATGTTCCGTAGGTATAAGTGGTAAAGTGAAGGTACTCACCCAGGGTGGTGTAGACGGCCAGACCTTCCCCCGGGGCCCCCGAGTAGGGGAAGTGTGCGGGGTGTGGGGGGGTAGGCGAGTGGCTGGAGGACAGGTAGGGCGGTGTTGCAGGTCCCCCGTGCAGGAAGTGTGCCGCCCTACTGCCGCCACTATGGGGACTCGAACCGTCGCCCTCCAGGCCCAGGTTCACTACCGTGCCGTAGCTGTCGTTGCTGTTCAGATCTGTAAAATACATTAAATACATTTCAGATATGTAACATTTTACATCAACACTTAGACCTGAGAAAACTTTGTCCTCGATGTAGTATACAAAAACTGACTCAAACAAAAACCTATTGATTGCTGCAGAAAAAAGTGCAAAAATTCCAAAGTGGCACTTCAAATATGCTTTTTAATATCTACTATTACTGCTCATAAATCTTGTATTTATTGTTATAATCCCGAAAAGAAAAGTCGTCTCATTGTGTCTTTCGAACAGAACCGCAGGAAGATGCAGTACTACTCGAGTTCTGTTTCAGAACAACTCATTTGTATAAACACAAACTTCTTACCTCAATATATACGTTACTTATGATCAAACTACTGTGGCGTAGTGAGGCCGAAGGTTGGCTACCTCACACCACTACGCTGCTCCCAGCATGTGACAATGGCGGCTAAGAACAAGCACCACTTCCAGGCAGTTAGAGAACTTTCCAGTAGAGAGCTTTTAGAAACACCAATTTCCAAAAAATTGCTGGTAGCTAATTGATACACTATATAAGCGAGCCGACACGACTATTTAGTCAGTTTTTGTATAGTTAGTTGTCAGAGCAAGTTGTAGACACTATTTCTGTCAAGATTATGATAGAATAAAACAGCTGTGTGTTGCAAGGTGTTGTAAATTGCGATTCAATTTTAAGCGAAATAAAATGACAAAAACGTAACTACACTCGTCATTTGTCACATTTGAGCTATTTTGCATCAAACTTAAGTTTTCAAATATCTAAGCTGGTTTGTAAAATTCAAATTTACAAAACTCCCATGTGAAACAAATGTTTACAAATTAAAAAGATGGTAAACATTGTGAAATAGCACCTCAATCTTCAAGGCTTCTGATCAAAAAGAATTCCTGTTTATTTTAAAGGGAATTTTTGTGTATTTGCAGCACTAAACATTTTATACATTCTAAATTTCATGTTGTAGCAAAATTATTGTACTTTGCTGGATGAGGGGAGTTTTAAGGACTGAAATTTGAGGAAATTGACAAGTGTTCATTCATTTATTGTTTATGTAGTAGGTATACGAGCAGAGACTTGATAATTCTCTTGTTGAAACAAATGGTGATCTAATGTCCGAGAGTAAGGTACGTGCGTGTGACGTAGCAGAGAGGAATTCAGTGACAATTGAACGGAGAGAGAAGTGCATGAGCACTAACATGTGCGTGTGTGTACCTGCACATCCATTAGCGTAAAGAAGCTAGCTGCTTTGTGTGAACTGAGCTGGACAAATCGCCAAACAAACCAACCCCTCGCTCGCTCGCTGCTTACTGACTTTTTATGTCACTGAGAGGGGTGCGGACGATACAAATCTGGGAAGGGAGGGAGGGAGGGAGGGTCATGAATTCCTGATGCGATTAAACCATCTGTTGTTACATTATAACGCAATGACGCCGCCATTTCATGCTTCACGCGCAACAAAAGAGTGCCAGGTGTGCGCAGTACAGTCAGTGCAGCAGGTACACGTGCACCCACCCCCGTACTCTCTGATACCTGCCCATATCTTCAGATACACCAAGTTTGCATGATTCAATCTCGCATATAAACATTACACTTTGAGGCAAAAACAGCGCTGAAAGTGCAAGGCGAGAGGCTGGAGATTTGTACCGAGGTCAACTTTTTGCACTCGCACTTTGCACCTTGCACCGTGCGATCTAGCCTAGACCATAGTTCTTTACTGTGACACACTCTAAATGAAAACATGCAGTGTTAACTGAGTTGCGAATGTAAATCACCTTTCTGACTCACTCTGTGGATAATCCATAAGTAACACGTGACAACACATCTGTATATACAGGGTGTCGCACAAAAACACCAACAACGCTTAGTATGTTGTGCGGGGTGGCAAACAGATTTTCCCTGTACAGAAATGTACGATTAAGAACGAACGATTGTGACAATTTGTTAATATTCGTTTTGGTATGTTAATACGGAAGGTATGCAATCCTTTAGTTATCTGTGTACTGCGATATACGACCTGAGCATAATAACATTCCTGCACATGCGTTAAACTCCTCCATAGAGTTCTTGGTGCGCATTCTACTGCGTTACTTGTGTACTTTCCAGTACAGTAACGTTTTTAACAGAAGTGCGACACCTATAGTACACAGCTGCTGAAATGGCCGACATGAGCTGCAGCACACTTTGATGTAAATGTGCGGAATCACGTCAATATTGCATATTGAAATCTTTCAATTGGTAAAGGTGGAACAGTTCCATGACCAGCATGGTCGCCAGATTTGAAAGCTCTCGACTGTTTTCTGTGGAGTTGTGTGAAGAGTATGGTATATGGTACTCCTATGACGTCAGCGGAGGACCTTATGGCTGGAGTACACGGAGCGATTGAAACTCTTGTAAGCTTTTTTTTTCTTAATTAACGTCCTCCAACATTGTGTCATATCGGACGAATGAATGAAATGAAATGGGTGAAGTGATGCTCAAATGAGCCCGAGGTCCATGTTACCCGACATTCATCTTTTCAGGGTAGGGAAAACCTCGGAAAAAACCTTAACCGATAACTTACCCTAAGCGAGATTCGAACTCGCGACTTCTTGAACGTGAACTGGGTCATATGCATGAGGCTCAGCACCGCCGATATAGGCTCTACAATGTTGGAGGTACACAGTTCGAAGCCCGTTTGTAATGCAGACAGCTCGATGTTGGGTTTATTGACAAAATGTGAACGTACAGCATCTCACAACTGAATGCGTTACAGCGCCCAAACCGTACACATCCAGACAGGGCTTCCTATTTGAAACCCAGTCAGTTTGCCATCTCACACCATATACTGTTACCGGGGTTTTTATGGACACCCAGTATACATATTTATCAGTGACATTGAGTAGGCAGTCACACAGTATATGCTACCTGAGTGAACAACCTCTATTGTACCAAAGTGATTGGTTTATGACTTCTAATGGCAAATAAGTATCGCCTTTATAAAGTGAGTGTGGAGCAAAGTTGGACTCTATCAACCTGAATATGTTCTTGCCCTGTATGCACCTGAAGTTCGGCTCTATGAACCTGAATCTGTTCTTGCTCTGTATGCACCTGAAGTTCGGCTCTATGAACCTGAATCTGTTCTTGCTCTGTATGCACCTGAAGTTCGAGTCTATGAACCTGAATCTGTTCTTGCTCTGTATGCACCTGAAGTTCGGGTCTATGAACCTGAATCTGTTCTTGCTCTGTATGCACCTGAAGTTCGAGTCTATGAACCTGGAGTTCTTCTTGCTCTGTATGCACCTGAAGTTCGGCTCTATGAACATGAATCTGTTCTTGCTCTGTATGCACCTGAAGTTCGGCTCTATGAACCTGAATCTGTTCTTGCTCTGTATGCACCTGAAGTTCGAGTCTATGAACCTGAATCTGTTCTTGCTCTGTATGCACCTGAAGTTCGAGTCTATGAACCTGGAGTTCTTCTTGCTCTGTATGCACCTGAAGTTCGGCTCTATGAACCTGAATCTGTTCTTGCTCTGTATGCACCTGAAGTTCGGCTCTATGAACCTGAATCTGTTCTTGCTCTGTATGCACCTGAAGTTCGAGTCTATGAACCTGAATCTGTTCTTGCTCTGTATGCACCTGAAGTTCGGGTCTATGAACCTGAATCTGTTCTTGCTCTGTATGCACCTGAAGTTCGAGTCTATGAACCTGGAGTTCTTCTTGCTCTGTATGCACCTGAAGTTCGGCTCTATGAACATGAATCTGTTCTTGCTCTGTATGCACCTGAAGTTCGGCTCTATGAACCTGAATCTGTTCTTGCTCTGTATGCACCTGAAGTTCGAGTCTATGAACCTGAATCTGTTCTTACTCTGTATGCACCTGAAGTTCGAGTCTATGAACCTGGAGTTCTTCTTGCTCTGTATGCACCTGAAGTTCGGCTCTATTAACCTGAATCTGTTCTTGCTCTGTATGCACCTGAAGTTCGGCTCTATGAACCTGAATCTGTTCTTGCTCTGTATGCACCTGAAGTTCGAGTCTATGAACCTGAATCTGTTCTTGCTCTGTATGCACCTGAAGTTCGAGTCTATGAACCTGGAGTTCTTCTTGCTCTGTATGCACCTGAAGTTCGGCTCTATGAACATGAATCTGTTCTTGCTCTGTATGCACCTGAAGTTCGGCTCTATGAACCTGAATCTGTTCTTGCTCTGTATGCACCTGAAGTTCGAGTCTATGAACCTGAATCTGTTCTTGCTCTGTATGCACCTGAAGTTCGAGTCTATGAACCTGGAGTTCTTCTTGCTCTGTATGCACCTGAAGTTCGGCTCTATGAACCTGAATCTGTTCTCGCTCTGTATGCACCTGAAGTTCGGCTCTATGAACCTGAATCTGTTCTTGCTCTGTATGTACCTGAAGTTCGGCTCTATGAACCTGAATCTGTTCTTGCTCTGTATGCACCTGAAGTTCGGGTCTATGAACCTGAATCTGTTCTTGCTCTGTATGCACCTGAAGTTCGAGTCTATGAACCTGAATCTGTTCTTGCTCTGTATGCACCTGAAGTTCGGCTCTATGAACCTGAATCTGTTCTTGCTCTGTATGCACCTGAAGTTCCAGTCTATGAACCTGGAGTTCTTCTTGCTCTGTATGCACCTGAAGTTCGGCTCTATGAACCTGAATCTGTTCTTGCTCTGTATGCACCTGAAGTTCGGCTCTATGAACCTGAATCTGTTCTTGCTCTGTATGCACCTGAAGTTCGAGTCTATGAACCTGAATCTGTTCTTGCTCTGTATGCACCTGAAGTTCGAGTCTATGAACCTGAATCTGTTCTGGCTCTGTATGTACCTGAAGTTCGAGTCTATGAACCTGTTCTTGCCCTGTATGTACCTGAAGTTCGGCTCTATGAACATGAATCTGTTCTTGCTCTGTATGCACCTGAAGTTCGAGTCTATGAACCTGAATCTGTTCTTGCTCTGTATGCACCTGAAGTTCGAGTCTATGAACCTGAATCTGTTCTTGCTCTGTATGCACCTGAAGTTCGAGTCTATGAACCTGAATCTGTTCTTGCCCTGTATGTACCTGAAGTTCGGCTCTATGAACCTGAATCTGTTCTTGCTCTGTATGCACCTGAAGTTCGAGTCTATGAACCTGAATCTGTTCTTGCCCTGTATGTACCTGAAGTTCGGCTCTATGAACCTGAATCTGTTCTTGCCCTGTATGTACTTGAAGTTCGAGTCTATGAACCTGAACCTGTTCTTGCCCTGTATGCACCTGAAGTTCGAGTCTATGAACCTGAATCTGTTCTTGCTCTGTATGTACCTGAAGTTCGAGTCTATGAACCTGAATCTGTTCTTGCTCTGTATGTACCTGAAGTTCGGCTCTATGAACCTGAATCTGTTCTTGCTCTGTATGTACCTGAAGTTCGAGTCTATGAACCTGAATCTGTTCTTGCCCTGTATGCACCTGAAGTTCGAGTCTATGAACCTGAATCTGTTCTTGCTCTGTATGCACCTGAAGTTCGAGTCTATGAACCTGAATCTGTTCTTGCCCTGTATGCACCTGAAGTTCGAGTCTATGAACCTGAATCTGTTCTTGCCCTGTATGCACCTGAAGTTCGAGTCTATGAACCTGAATCTGTTCTTGCTCTGTATGCACCTGAAGTTCGAGTCTATGAACCTGAATCTGTTCTTGCTCTTTATGCACCTGAAGTTCGAGTCTATGAACCTGAATCTGTTCTTGCTCTGTATGTACCTGAAGTTCGGCTCTATGAACCTGAATCTGTTCTTGCCCTGTATGTACTTGAAGTTCGAGTCTATGAACCTGAATCTGTTCTTGCCCTGTATGCACCTGAAGTTCGAGTCTATGAACCTGAATCTGTTCTTGCCCTGTATGTACTTGAAGTTCGAGTCTATGAACCTGAACCTGTTCTTGCTCTGTATGCACCTGAAGTTCGAGTCTATGAACCTGAATCTGTTCTTGCTCTTTATGCACCTGAAGTTCGAGTCTATGAACCTGAATCTGTTCTTGCTCTGTATGTACCTGAAGTTCGGCTCTATGAACCTGAATCTGTTCTTGCCCTGTATGTACTTGAAGTTCGAGTCTATGAACCTGAATCTGTTCTTGCCCTGTATGCACCTGAAGTTCGAGTCTATGAACCTGAACCTGTTCTTGCCCTGTATGTACTTGAAGTTCGAGTCTATGAACCTGAACCTGTTCTTGCCCTGTATGCACCTGAAGTTCGAGTCTATGAACCTGAATCTGTTCTTGCTCTGTATGCACCTGAAGTTCGAGTCTATGAACCTGAATCTGTTCTTGCTCTGTATACACCTGAAGTTCGAGTCTATGAACCTGAATCTGTTCTTGCCCTGTATGCACCTGAAGTTCGAGTCTATGAACCTGAATCTGTTCTTGCCCTGTATGTACTTGAAGTTCGAGTCTATGAACCTGAACCTGTTCTTGCCCTGTATGCACCTGAAGTTCGAGTCTATGAACCTGAATCTGTTCTTGCTCTGTATGCACCTGAAGTTCGAGTCTATGAACCTGAATCTGTTCTTGCTCTGTATACACCTGAAGTTCGAGTCTATGAACCTGAATCTGTTCTTGCCCTGTATGCACCTGAAGTTCGAGTCTATGAACCTGAATCTGTTCTTGCTCTGTATGCACCTGAAGTTCGAATCTATGAACCTGAATCTGTTCTTGCTCTGTATGCACCTGAAGTTCGGCTCTATGAACCTGAATCTGTTCTTGCTCTGTATGCACCTGAAGTTCGGCTCTATGAACCTGTATCTGTTCTTGCTCTGTATGCACCTGAAGTTCGAGTCTATGAACCTGAATCTGTTCTTGCTCTGTATGCACCTGAAGTTCGGGTCTATGAACCTGAATCTGTTCTTGCTCTGTATGCACCTGAAGTTCGAGTCTATGAACCTATTCTTGCCCTGTATGCACCTGAAGTTCGGGTCTATGAACCTGAATCTGTTCTTGCTCTGTATGCACCTGAAGTTCGAGTCTATGAATCTGTTCTTGCTCTGTATGCACCTGAAGTTCGGGTCTATGAACCTGAACCTGTTCTTGCCCTGTATGCACCTGAAGTTCGAGTCTATGAACCTGAATCTGTTCTTGCCCTGTATGCACCTGAAGTTCGAGTCTATGAACCTGAACCTGTTCTTGCTCTGTATGCACCTGAAGTTCGGGTCTATGAACCTGAATCTGTTCTTGCTCTGTATGCACCTGAAGTTCGAGTCTATGAATCTGTTCTTGCTCTGTATGCACCTGAAGTTCGGGTCTATGAACCTGAATCTGTTCTTGCTCTGTATGTACCTGAAGTTCGGCTCTATGAACCTGAATCTGTTCTTGCTCTGTATGCACCTGAAGTTCGGGTCTATGAACCTGAACCTGTTCTTGCTCTGTATGCACCTGAAGTTCGGGTCTATGAACCTGAATCTGTTCTTGCTCTGTATGCACCTGAAGTTCGAGTCTATGAACCTGAATCTGTTCTTGCTCTGTATGCACCTGAAGTTCGAGTCTATGAACCTGAATCTGTTCTTGCTCTGTATGCACCTGAAGTTCGAGTCTATGAACCTGAATCTGTTCTTGCTCTGTATGCACCTGAAGTTCGAGTCTATGAACCTGAATCTGTTCTTGCTCTGTATGCACCTGAAGTTCGAGTCTATGAACCTGAATCTGTTCTTGCTCTGTATGCACCTGAAGTTCGGGTCTATGAACCTGAATCTGTTCTTGCTCTGTATGCACCTGAAGTTCGAGTCTATGAACCTGAATCTGTTCTTGCTCTGTATGCACCTGAAGTTCGAGTCTATGAACCTGAATCTGTTCTTGCTCTGTATGCACCTGAAGTTCGAGTCTATGAACCTGAATCTGTTCTTGCTCTCTATGCACCTGAAGTTCGAGTCTATGAACCTGAATCTGTTCTTGCTCTGTATGCACCTGAAGTTCGAGTCTATGAACCTGAATCTGTTCTTGCTCTGTATGCACCTGAAGTTCGGGTCTATGAACCTGAATCTGTTCTTGCTCTGTATGCACCTGAAGTTCGAGTCTATGAACCTGAATCTGTTCTTGCTCTGTATGCACCTGAAGTTCGAGTCTATGAACCTGCATCTGTTCTTGCTCTGTATGCACCTGAAGTTCGGGTCTATGAACCTGAATCTGTTCTTGCTCTGTATGCACCTGAAGTTCGAGTCTATGAGTCTGTTCTTGCTCTGTATGCACCTGAAGTTCGGGTCTATGAACCTGAATCTGTTCTTGCTCTGTATGCACCTGAAGTTCGAGTCTATGAACCTGAACCTCTTCTTGCCCTGTATGCACCTGAAGTTCGAGTCTATGAACCTGAATCTGTTCTTGCTCTGTATGCACCTGAAGTTCGGCTCTATGAACCTGAATCTGTTCTTGCTCTGTATGCACCTGAAGTTCGAGTCTATGAACCTGAATCTGTTCTTGCTCTGTATGCACCTGAAGTTCGAGTCTATGAACCTGAATCTGTTCTTGCTCTGTATGCACCTGAAGTTCGAGTCTATGAACCTGAACCTGTTCTTGCCCTGTATGCACCTGAAGTTCGAGTCTATGAACCTGAATCTGTTCTTGCTCTGTATGCACCTGAAGTTCGGGTCTATGAACCTGAATCTGTTCTTGCTCTGTATGCACCTGAAGTTCGGCTCTATGAACCTGAATCTGTTCTTGCTCTGTATGCACCTGAAGTTCGGGTCTATGAACCTGAATCTGTTCTTGCTCTGTATGCACCTGAAGTTCGGCTCTATGAACCTGAATCTGTTCTTGCTCTGTATGCACCTGAAGTTCGAGTCTATGAACCTGAATCTGTTCTTGCTCTGTATGCACCTGAAGTTCGGCTCTATGAACCTGAATCTGTTCTTGCTCTGTATGCACCTGAAGTTCGAGTCTATGAACCTGAATCTGTTCTTGCTCTGTATGCACCTGAAGTTGGGCTCTATGAACCTGAATCTGTTCTTGCTCTGTATGCACCTGAAGTTCGGCTCTATGAACCTGAATCTGTTCTTGCTCTGTATGCACCTGAAGTTCGGCTCTATGAACCTGAATCTGTTCTTGCTCTGTATGCACCTGAAGTTCGGCTCTATGAACCTGAATCTGTTCTTGCTCTGTATGCACCTGAAGTTCGAGTCTATGAACCTGAATCTGTTCTTGCTCTGTATGCACCTGAAGTTCGGCTCTATGAACCTGAATCTGTTCTTGCTCTGTATGCACCTGAAGTTCGGCTCTATGAACCTGAATCTGTTCTTGCCCTGTATGCACCTGAAGTTCGGGTCTATGAACCTGAATCTGTTCTTGCTCTGTATGCACCTGAAGTTCGAGTCTATGAACCTGAATATTTTCTTGCTCTGTATGCACCTGAAGTTCGAGTCTATGAACCTGAATCTGTTCTTGCTCTGTATGCACCTGAAGTTCGAGTCTATGAACCTGAATCTGTTCTTGCTCTGTATGCACCTGAAGTTCGAGTCTATGAACCTGAATCTGTTCTTGCCCTGTATGCACCTGAAGTTCGAGTCTATGAACCTGAATCTGTTCTTGCTCTGTATGCACCTGAAGTTCGAGTCTATGAACCTGAATCTGTTCTTGCTCTGTATGCAGCTGAAGTTCGAGTCTATGAACCTGAATCTGTTCTTGCTCTGTATGCACCTGAAGTTCGAGTCTATGAACCTGAATCTGTTCTTGCTCTGTATGCACCTGAAGTTCGGCTCTATGAACCTGAATCTGTTCTTGCTCTGTATGCACCTGAAGTTCGAGTCTATGAACCTGAATCTGTTCTCCTCTGTATGTACCTGAAGTTCGGCTCTATGAACCTGAATATGTTCTTGCCCTGTATGCACCTGAAGTTCGAGTCTATGAACCTGAATCTGTTCTTGCTCTGTATGCACCTGAAGTTCGGCTCTATGAACCTGAATCTGTTCTTGCTCTGTATGCACCTGAAGTTCGAGTCTATGAACCTGAATCTGTTCTTGCCCTGTATGCACCTGAAGTTCGGCTCTATGAACCTGAATCTGTTCTTGCTCTGTATGCACCTGAAGTTCGGCTCTATGAACCTGAATCTGTTCTTGCTCTGTATGCACCTGAAGTTCGAGTCTATGAACCTGAATCTGTTCTTGCTCTGTATGTACCTGAAGTTCGGCTCTATGAACCTGAATATGTTCTTGCCCTGTATGCACCTGAAGTTCGAGTCTATGAACCTGAATCTGTTCTTGCTCTGTATGCACCTGAAGTTCGGCTCTATGAACCTGAATCTGTTCTTGCTCTGTATGCACCTGAAGTTCGAGTCTATGAACCTGAATCTGTTCTTGCTCTGTATACAAATGAAGTTCGAGTCTATGAACCTGAATCTGTTCTTGCCCTGTATGCACCTGAAGTTCGAGTCTATGAACTAGAACGTACTCTCACCTGTATGCACCTCATGTTCGACTACTATATGGAGCCCAAACTTCGACGTGTTAGGTGTTTTATTCACTAAGTATCCACCTAATTTGACTGTGTCAACCTGGGGGAATGCTGCTGACTATGTATGTGCCTATGAATGGGAAATATGAAGCCTAACCCTATATAACTGAAGTAGTTCAACTTTCCTGAATTTCAACACTTTGAATGTTAAGACATGTAGTCACACTTCGTGAGCCTGAGGTATGACCTTGTGGATCTCAAGGCATTCATCTCAGAGCACGTTTGTCTAGTGTTGGACATTAACACTCGCTGTGCTTATGACCGAAGTTAGACTCTGCGAATTTGAAGAATCTATACTAATCGGGCATGAGGCTGAAGTTCACCCTTACGTACCTGAAGAAGCTGTAGTCACTGTGCGTGTGTCTGATGTTGGAGTGTTACGAACCTGAAGAAGCTGTAGTCACTGTGCGTGTGTCTGATGTTGGAGTGTTACGAACCTGAAGAAGCTGTAGTCACTGTGCGTGTGTCTGATGTTGGAGTGTTACGTACCTGAAGAAGCTGTAGTCACTGTGCGTGTGTCTGATGTTGGAGTGTTACGAACCTGAAGAAGCTGTAGTCACTGTGCGTGTGTCTGATGTTGGAGTGTTACGAACCTGAAGAAGCTGTAGTCACTGTGCGTGTGTCTGATGTTGGAGTGTTACGAACCTGAAGAAGCTGTAGTCACTGTGCGTGTGTCTGATGTTGGAGTGTTACAAACCTGAAGAAGCTGTAGTCACTGTGCGTGTGTCTGATGTTGGAGTGTTACGAACCTGAAGAAGCTGTAGTCACTGTGCGTGTGTCTGATGTTGGAGTGTTACGAACCTGAAGAAGATGTAGTCACCGTGCGTGTGTCTGATGTTGGAGTGTTACGAACCTAAAGAAGCTGTAGTCACTGTGCGTGTGTCTGATGTTGGAGTGTTACGAACCTGAAGAAGTTGTAGTCACTGTGCGTGTGACTGATGTTGGAGTGTTACGAACCTGAAGAAGCTGTAGTCACTGTGCGTGTGTCTGATGTTGGAGTGTTACGAACCTGAAGAAGCTGTAGTCACTGTGCGTGTGTCTGATGTTGGAGTGTTACGAACCTGAAGAAGCTCTAGTTACTGTGCGTGTGTCTGATGTTGGAGTGTTACGAACCTGAACAAGCTGTAGTCACTGTGCGTGTGTCTGATGTTGGAGTGTTACGAACCTGAAGAAGCTGTAGTCACCGTGCGTGTGTCTGATGTTGGAGTGTTACGAACCTGAAGAAGCTGTAGTCACTGTGCGTGTGTCTGATGTTGGAGTGTTACGAACCTGAAGAAGCTGTAGTCACTGTGCGTGTGTCTGATGTTGGAGTGTTACGAACCTGAAGAAGCTGTAGTCACTGTGCGTGTGTCTGATGTTGGAGTGTTACGAACCTGAAGAAGCTGTAGTCACTGTGCGTGTGTCTGATGTTGGAGTGTTACGAACCTGAAGAAGCTGTAGTCACTGTGGGTGTGACTGATGTTGGAGTGTTACGAACCTGAAGAAGCTGTAGTCACTGTGCGTGTGTCTGATGTTGGAGTGTTACAAACCTGAAGAAGCTGTAGTCACTGTGCGTGTGTCTGATGTTGGAGTGTTACGAACCTGAAGAAGTTGTAGTCACTGTGCGTGTGTCTGATGTTGGAGTGTTACGAACCTGAAGAAGCTGTAGTCACTGTGCGTGTGACTGATGTTGGAGTGTTACGAACCTGAAGAAGCTGTAGTCACTGTGCGTGTGACTGATGTTGGAGTGTTACGAACCTGAAGAAGCTGTAGTCACTGTGCGTGTGTCTGATGTTGGAGTGTTACGAACCTGAAGAAGCTGTAGTCACTGTGCGTGTGTCTGATGTTGGAGTGTTACGAACCTGAAGAAGCTGTAGTCACTGTGCGTGTGTCTGATGTTGGAGTGTTACGAACCTGAAGAAGGTGTAGTCACTGTGCGTGTGTCTGATGTTGGAGTGTTACGAACCTGAAGAAGATGTAGTCACCGTGCGTGTGTCTGATGTTGGAGTGTTACGAACCTGAAGAAGCTGTAGTCACTGTGCGTGTGTCTGATGTTGGAGTGTTACGAACCTGAAGAAGCTGTAGTCACTGTGCGTGTGTCTGATGTTGGAGTGTTACGAACCTGAAGAAGATGTAGTCACCGTGCGTGTGTCTGATGTTGGAGTGTTACGAACCTGAAGAAGCTGTAGTCACTGTGCGTGTGTCTGATGTTGGAGTGTTACAAACCTGAAGAAGCTGTAGTCACTGTGCGTGTGTCTGATGTTGGAGTGTTACGAACCTGAAGAAGCTGTAGTCACCGTGCGTGTGTCTGATGTTGGAGTGTTACGAACCTGAAGAAGCTGTAGTCACTGTGCGTGTGACTGATGTTGGAGTGCTACGAACCTGAAGAAGCTGTAGTCACTGTGCGTGTGTCTGATGTTGGAGTGTTACGAACCTGAAGAAGCTGTAGTCACTGTGTGTGTGTCTGATGTTGGAGTGTTACAAACCTGAAGAAGCTGTAGTCACTGTGCGTGTGTCTGATGTTGGAGTGTTACGAACCTGAAGAAGCTGTAGTCACTGTGCGTGTGTCTGATGTTGGAGTGTTACGAACCTGAAGAAGATGTAGTCACCGTGCGTGTGTCTGATGTTGGAGTGTTACGAACCTGAAGAAGTTGTAGTCACTGTGCGTGTGACTGATGTTGGAGTGTTACGAACCTGAAGAAGCTGTAGTCACTGTGCGTGTGTCTGATGTTGGAGTGTTACGAACCTGAAGAAGCTGTAGTCACTGTGCGTGTGACTGATGTTGGAGTGTTACGAACCTGAAGAAGCTGTAGTCACTGTGCGTGTGACTGATGTTGGAGTGTTACGAACCTGAAGAAGCTGTAGTCACTGTGCGTGTGTCTGATGTTGGAGTGTTACGAACCTGAAGAAGCTGTAGTCACTGTGCGTGTGTCTGATGTTGGAGTGTTACGAACCTGAAGAAGCTGTAGTCACTGTGCGTGTGTCTGATGTTGGAGTGTTACAAACCTGAAGAAGCTGTAGTCACTGTGCGTGTGTCTGATGTTGGAGTGTTACGAACCTGAAGAAGCTGTAGTCACCGTGCGTGTGTCTGATGTTGGAGTGTTACGAACCTGAAGAAGCTGTAGTCACTGTGCGTGTGTCTGATGTTGGAGTGTTACGAACCTGAAGAAGCTGTAGTCACTGTGCGTGTGTCTGATGTTGGAGTGTTACGAACCTGAAGAAAATGTAGTCACTGTGCGTGTGTCTGATGTTGGAGTGTTACGAACCTGAAGAAGCTGTAGTCACTGTGCGTGTGTCTGATGTTGGAGTGTTACGAACCTGAAGAAGCTGTAGTCACTGTGCGTGTGTCTGATGTTGGAGTGTTACGAACCTGAAGAAGTTGTAGTCACCGTGCGTGTGACTGATGTTGGAGTGTTACGAACCTGAAGAAGCTGTAGTCACTGTGCGTGTGTCTGATGTTGGAGTGTTACGAACCTGAAGAAGCTGTAGTCACTGTGCGTGTGTCTGATGTTGGAGTGTTACGAACCTGAAGAAGCTGTAGTCACTGTGCGTGTGTCTGATGTTGGAGTGTTACGAACCTGAAGAAGCTGTAGTCACTGTGCGTGTGTCTGATGTTGGAGTGTTACGAACCTGAAGAAGCTGTAGTCACTGTGCGTGTGTCTGATGTTGGAGTGTTACGAACCTGAAGAAGCTGTAGTCACTGTGCGTGTGTCTGATGTTGGAGTGTTACGAACCTGAAGAAGCTGTAGTCACTGTGCGTGTGTCTGATGTTGGAGTGTTACGAACCTGAAGAAGTTGTAGTCACCGTGCGTGTGACTGATGTTGGAGTGTTACGAACCTGAAGAAGCTGTAGTCACTGTGCGTGTGTCTGATGTTGGAGTGTTACGAACCTGAAGAAGCTGTAGTCACTGTGCGTGTGTCTGATGTTGGAGTGTTACGAACCTGAAGAAGCTGTAGTCACTGTGCGTGTGTCTGATGTTGGAGTGTTACGAACCTGAAGAAGCTGTAGTCACTGTGCGTGTGTCTGATGTTGGAGTGTTACGAACCTGAAGAAGCTGTAGTCACTGTGGGTGTGACTGATGTTGGAGTGTTACGAACCTGAAGAAGCTGTAGTCACTGTGCGTGTGTCTGATGTTGGAGTGTTACAAACCTGAAGAAGCTGTAGTCACTGTGCGTGTGTCTGATGTTGGAGTGTTACGAACCTGAAGAAGTTGTAGTCACTGTGCGTGTGTCTGATGTTGGAGTGTTACGAACCTGAAGAAGCTGTAGTCACTGTGCGTGTGACTGATGTTGGAGTGTTGCGAACCTGAAGAAGCTGTAGTCACTGTGCGTGTGACTGATGTTGGAGTGTTACGAACCTGAAGAAGCTGTAGTCACTGTGCGTGTGTCTGATGTTGGAGTGTTACGAACCTGAAGAAGCTGTAGTCACTGTGCGTGTGTCTGATGTTGGAGTGTTACGAACCTGAAGAAGCTGTAGTCACTGTGCGTGTGTCTGATGTTGGAGTGTTACGAACCTGAAGAAGCTGTAGTCACTGTGCGTGTGTCTGATGTTGGAGTGTTACGAACCTGAAGAAGATGTAGTCACCGTGCGTGTGTCTGATGTTGGAGTGTTACGAACCTGAAGAAGCTGTAGTCACTGTGCGTGTGTCTGATGTTGGAGTGTTACGAACCTGAAGAAGCTGTAGTCACTGTGCGTGTGTCTGATGTTGGAGTGTTACGAACCTGAAGAAGATGTAGTCACCGTGCGTGTGTCTGATGTTGGAGTGTTACGAACCTGAAGAAGCTGTAGTCACTGTGCGTGTGTCTGATGTTGGAGTGTTACAAACCTGAAGAAGCTGTAGTCACTGTGCGTGTGTCTGATGTTGGAGTGTTACGAACCTGAAGAAGCTGTAGTCACCGTGCGTGTGTCTCATGTTGGAGTGTTACGAACCTGAAGAAGCTGTAGTCACTGTGCGTGTGACTGATGTTGGAGTGCTACGAACCTGAAGAAGCTGTAGTCACTGTGCGTGTGTCTGATGTTGGAGTGTTACGAACCTGAAGAAGCTGTAGTCACTGTGCGTGTGTCTGATGTTGGAGTGTTACAAACCTGAAGAAGCTGTAGTCACTGTGCGTGTGTCTGATGTTGGAGTGTTACGAACCTGAAGAAGCTGTAGTCACTGTGCGTGTGTCTGATGTTGGAGTGTTACGAACCTGAAGAAGATGTAGTCACCGTGCGTGTGTCTGATGTTGGAGTGTTACGAACCTGAAGAAGTTGTAGTCACTGTGCGTGTGACTGATGTTGGAGTGTTACGAACCTGAAGAAGCTGTAGTCACTGTGCGTGTGTCTGATGTTGGAGTGTTACGAACCTGAAGAAGCTGTAGTCACTGTGCGTGTGTCTGATGTTGGAGTGTTACGAACCTGAAGAAGCTCTAGTTACTGTGCGTGTGTCTGATGTTGGAGTGTTACGAACCTGAATAAGCTGTAGTCACTGTGCGTGTGTCTGATGTTGGAGTGTTACGAACCTGAAGAAGCTGTAGTCACTGTGCGTGTGTCTGATGTTGGAGTGTTACGAACCTGAAGAAGCTGTAGTCACTGTGCGTGTGTCTGATGTTGGAGTGTTACGAACCTGAAGAAGCTGTAGTCACTGTGCGTGTGTCTGATGTTGGAGTGTTACGAACCTGAAGAAGCTGTAGTCACTGTGCGTGTGTCTGATGTTGGAGTGTTACGAACCTGAAGAAGCTGTAGTCACTGTGCGTGTGTCTGATGTTGGAGTGTTACGAACCTGAAGAAGCTGTAGTCACTGTGCGTGTGTCTGATGTTGGAGTGTTACGAACCTGAAGAAGTTGTAGTCACCGTGCGTGTGACTGATGTTGGAGTGTTACGAACCTGAAGAAGCTGTAGTCACTGTGCGTGTGTCTGATGTTGGAGTGTTACGAACCTGAAGAAGCTGTAGTCACTGTGCGTGTGTCTGATGTTGGAGTGTTACGAACCTGAAGAAGCTGTAGTCACTGTGCGTGTGTCTGATGTTGGAGTGTTACGAAACTGAAGAAGCTGTAGTCACTGTGCGTGTGTCTGATGTTGGAGTGTTACGAACCTGAAGAACCTGTAGTCACTGTGCGTGTGTCTGATGTTGGAGTGTTACGAACCTGAAGAAGCTGTAGTCACTGTGCGTGTGTCTGATGTTGGAGTGTTACGAACCTGAAGAAGCTGTAGTCACTGTGCGTGTGTCTGATGTTGGAGTGTTACGAACCTGAAGAAGTTGTAGTCACCGTGCGTGTGACTGATGTTGGAGTGTTACGAACCTGAAGAAGCTGTAGTCACTGTGCGTGTGTCTGATGTTGGAGTGTTACGAACCTGAAGAAGCTGTAGCCACTGTGCGTGTGTCTGATGTTGGAGTGTTACGAACCTGAAGAAGGTGTAGTCACTGTGCGTGTGTCTGATGTTGGAGTGTTACGAACCTGAAGAAGCTGTAGTCACTGTGCGTGTGTCTGATGTTGGAGTGTTACGAACCTGAAGAAGCTGTAGTCACTGTGGGTGTGACTGATGTTGGAGTGTTACGAACCTGAAGAAGCTGTAGTCACTGTGCGTGTGTCTGATGTTGGAGTGTTACAAACCTGAAGAAGCTGTAGTCACTGTGCGTGTGTCTGATGTTGGAGTGTTACGAACCTGAAGAAGCGGTAGTCACTGTGCGTGTGTCTGATGTTGGAGTGTTACGAACCTGAAGAAGCTGTAGTCACTGTGCGTGTGACTGATGTTGGAGTGTTACGAACCTGAAGAAGCTGTAGTCACTGTGCGTGTGACTGATGTTGGATTGTTACGAACCTGAAGAAGCTGTAGTCACTGTGCGTGTGTCTGATGTTGGAGTGTTACGAACCTGAAGAAGCTGTAGTCACTGTGCGTGTGTCTGATGTTGGAGTGTTACGAACCTGAAGAAGCTGTAGTCACTGTGCGTGTGTCTGATGTTGGAGTGTTACGAACCTGAAGAAGCTGTAGTCACTGTGCGTGTGTCTGATGTTGGAGTGTTACGAACCTGAAGAAGATGTAGTCACCGTGCGTGTGTCTGATGTTGGAGTGTTACGAACCTGAAGAAGCTGTAGTCACTGTGCGTGTGTCTGATGTTGGAGTGTTACGAACCTGAAGAAGCTGTAGTCACTGTGCGTGTGTCTGATGTTGGAGTGTTACGAACCTGAAGAAGATGTAGTCACCGTGCGTGTGTCTGATGTTGGAGTGTTACGAACCTGAAGAAGCTGTAGTCACTGTGCGTGTGTCTGATGTTGGAGTGTTACAAACCTGAAGAAGCTGTAGTCACTGTGCGTGTGTCTGATGTTGGAGTGTTACGAACCTGAAGAAGCTGTAGTCACCGTGCGTGTGTCTGATGTTGGAATGTTACGAACCTGAAGAAGCTGTAGTCACTGTGCGTGTGACTGATGTTGGAGTGCTACGAACCTGAAGAAGCTGTAGTCACTGTGCGTGTGTCTGATGTTGGAGTGTTACGAACCTGAAGAAGCTGTAGTCACTGTGCGTGTGTCTGATGTTGGAGTGTTACAAACCTGAAGAAGCTGTAGTCACTGTGCGTGTGTCTGATGTTGGAGTGTTACGAACCTGAAGAAGCTGTAGTCACTGTGCGTGTGTCTGATGTTGGAGTGTTACGAACCTGAAGAAGATGTAGTCACCGTGCGTGTGTCTGATGTTGGAGTGTTACGAACCTGAAGAAGTTGTAGTCACTGTGCGTGTGACTGATGTTGGAGTGTTACGAACCTGAAGAAGCTGTAGTCACTGTGCGTGTGTCTGATGTTGGAGTGTTACGAACCTGAAGAAGCTGTAGTCACTGTGCGTGTGTCTGATGTTGGAGTGTTACGAACCTGAAGAAGCTCTAGTTACTGTGCGTGTGTCTGATGTTGGAGTGTTACGAACCTGAACAAGCTGTAGTCACTGTGCGTGTGTCTGATGTTGGAGTGTTACGAACCTGAAGAAGCTGTAGTCACTGTGCGTGTGTCTGATGTTGGAGTGTTACGAACCTGAAGAAGCTGTAGTCACTGTGCGTGTGTCTGATGTTGGAGTGTTACGAACCTGAAGAAGCTGTAGTCACTGTGCGTGTGTCTGATGTTGGAGTGTTACGAACCTGAAGAAGCTGTAGTCACTGTGCGTGTGTCTGATGTTGGAGTGTTACGAACCTGAAGAAGCTGTAGTCACTGTGCGTGTGTCTGATGTTGGAGTGTTACGAACCTGAAGAAGTTGTAGTCACCGTGCGTGTGACTGATGTTGGAGTGTTACGAACCTGAAGAAGCTGTAGTCACTGTGCGTGTTTCTGATGTTGGAGTGTTACGAACCTGAAGAAGCTGTAGTCACTGTGCGTGTGTCTGATGTTGGAGTGTTACGAACCTGAAGAAGCTGTAGTCACTGTGCGTGTGTCTGATGTTGGAGTGTTACGAACCTGAAGAAGCTGTAGTCACTGTGCGTGTGTCTGATGTTGGAGTGTTACGAACCTGAAGAAGCTGTAGTCACTGTGCGTGTGACTGATGTTGGAGTGTTACGAACCTGAAGAAGCTGTAGTCACTGTGCGTGTGTCTGATGTTGGAGTGTTACAAACCTGAAGAAGCTGTAGTCACTGTGCGTGTGTCTGATGTTGGAGTGTTACGAACCTGAAGAAGCTGTAGTCACTGTGCGTGTGTCTGATGTTGGAGTGTTACGAACCTGAAGAAGTTGTAGTCACTGTGCGTGTGACTGATGTTGGAGTGTTACGAACCTGAAGAAGCTGTAGTCACTGTGCGTGTGTCTGATGTTGGAGTGTTACGAACCTGAAGAAGCTGTAGTCACTGTGCGTGTGTCTGATGTTGGAGTGTTACAAACCTGAAGAAGCTGTAGTCACTGTGCGTGTGTCTGATGTTGGAGTGTTACGAACCTGAAGAAGCTGTAGTCACTGTGCGTGTGTCTGATGTTGGAGTGTTACGAACCTGAAGAAGATGTAGTCACCGTGCGTGTGTCTGATGTTGGAGTGTTACGAACCTGAAGAAGCTGTAGTCACTGTGCGTGTGTCTGATGTTGGAGTGTTACGAACCTGAAGAAGTTGTAGTCACTGTGCGTGTGACTGATGTTGGAGTGTTACGAACCTGAAGAAGCTGTAGTCACTGTGCGTGTGTCTGATGTTGGAGTGTTACGAACCTGAAGAAGCTGTAGTCACTGTGCGTGTGTCTGATGTTGGAGTGTTACGAACCTGAAGAAGCTCTAGTTACTGTGCGTGTGTCTGATGTTGGAGTGTTACGAACCTGAACAAGCTGTAGTCACTGTGCGTGTGTCTGATGTTGGAGTGTTACGAACCTGAAGAAGCTGTAGTCACCGTGCGTGTGTCTGATGTTGGAGTGTTACGAACCTGAAGAAGCTGTAGTCACTGTGCGTGTGTCTGATGTTGGAGTGTTACGAACCTGAAGAAGCTGTAGTCACTGTGCGTGTGTCTGATGTTGGAGTGTTACGAACCTGAAGAAGCTGTAGTCACTGTGCGTGTGACTGATGTTGGAGTGTTACGAACCTGAAGAAGCTGTAGTCACTGTGCGTGTGTCTGATGTTGGAGTGTTACGAACCTGAAGAAGCTGTAGTCACTGTGCGTGTGTCTGATGTTGGAGTGTTACGAACCTGAAGAAGCTCTAGTCACTGTGCGTGTGTCTGATGTTGGAGTGTTACGAACGTGAAGAAGCTGTAGTCACTGTGCGTGTGTCTGATGTTGGAGTGTTACGAACCTGAAGAAGCTGTAGTCACCGTGCGTGTGTCTGATGTTGGAGTGTTACGAACCTGAAGAAGTTGTAGTCACTGTGCGTGTGTCTGATATTGGAGTGTTACGAACCTGAAGAAGTTGTAGTCACTGTGCGTGTGACTGATGTTGGAGTGTTACGAACCTGAAGAAGCTGTAGTCACTGTGCGTGTGTCTGATGTTGGAGTGTTACGAACCTGAAGAAGCTGTAGTCACTGTGCGTGTGTGTGATGTTGGAGTGTTACGAACCTGAAGAAGCTGTAGTCACTGTGCGTGTGTCTGATGTTGGAGTGTTACGAACCTGAAGAAGCCCTACTCACCGTGCGTGTGTCTGATGTTGGAGTTTTACGAACCTGAAGAAGCTGTAGTCACTGTGCGTGTGTCTGATGTTGGAGTGTTACGAACCTGAAGAAGCTCTACTCACCGTGCGTGTGTCTGAAGATCGACTGGTACCAACCTGAAGAAGCTCTACTCACCGTGCGTGTGTCTGATGTTGGAGTGTTACGAACCTGAAGAAGCTCTACTCACCGTGCGTGTGACTGAAGTTCGACTCGTACCAACCTGAAGAAGCTCTACTCACCGTGCGTGTGTCTGATGTTCGACTGGTACCAACCTGAAGAAGTTGGACTCACCGTGCGTGTGTCTGAAGTTCGACTGGTACCAACCTGAGGAAGCTCTACTCAGCGTGCGTGTGTCTGATGTTCGACTGGTACCAACCTGAAGAAGTTGGACTCACCGTGCGTGTGTCTGATGTAGGAGTGTTACGAACCTGAAGAAGCTCTACTCACCGTGCGTGTGACTGAAGTTCAACTGGTACCAACCTGAAGAAGCTCTACTCACCGTGCGTGTGTCTGATGTTCGACTGGTACCAACCTGAAGAAGTTGGACTCACCGTGCGTGTGACTGAAGTTGGAATCCAGGTCCATCTTGTCGTCCTTGTCCGAGGCGTGCAGTTTGTCGTGCCTTGGCGAGGACCCTCCCTTCATGGACCGGAAGTACTGACTCCACCGCGTCCTCCCAGCGTCCTTCTTCAGCCTCTTCTCTTTGGCTCTCCTGGAAGGCAAGGCACAAACAGCGTAGGTTTAACACGGGATGGATCACCCATTCACACGTGGGCTAGTTCACTGCTACTTCACCCTACTCGCTATCGATCAAGGAACTCGACACGACGTCGCCAAAGAGTCGTGAGGGCGGAGGGGGAGGGGAATAAATACAGCTTCTTTTTCTTGTTCACTTCCTTTGATAAATGTTCCGCGTCCCGATTGGTCCGCTGCTCAATACGTCAGTCAGATTCCCTCCCCTCCTGCCTCCCCAGGGAACGGGGGCGAGGTATGATCAGCAAGACTAGCGCCCCTCGAGGCGAAAGAAAAGAATATCCAAGACAAAACACTGTTTGCTCGCTCGCTCGCTCGCGTAATCAATGTGCTGGCGGACCACACTGCATGAAATGAGCAGCTTATGGCCCGCGGCTAATACGTCGCAACTGTTTTAAAACGTCACATCATCATCATCCCCACAAACGCTTGACTCTGTCTGGGTCGCTTCCTTTCTAAAGCTCACATTTCAACATAGTGTGAGGCACGTAATTGAATATCTGCTTTAAACCCGCGAATATCCCCACTATTCTCAACATTGCTACTTGCTCTACTAGGTACAGGCATTACGAGAGCAAGGTAGGTACCTACTTCTGTCCCATGTCGTGTTTACACACATGAGCGTCGGCAGACTTTTTTTCAGGGAGGGGCCGCATGTTGGAAGTTTGCAATTAATTCATTATTCTGTAGCTAAAAACTGCAAAAATTGAGTTGTAGTATTTGTTACGGATAAGCATGTTAATTTATGCTAAATAAAAAGTGTACTTTACCTCAAAATTAAAGCAGTAGTCTTACAGTAATTCATTGAACAATACATTTATTTTCCAAGGGGGGGCCGCGGCCCCCCCTTGCCTCCCCTTCGCGAGGCCCATGTTTACACATGTCCATCACTTCAACTTGCAGCTGAGTTTCATGATAGTCTCTGTTCCATATGCTGGCCTCTACCGGGCACAAATAGGCTGTGGTGTGTTTGTGCGAAGAGCATAGTCGACTGAAAGCCAAACTTGGTATTCAAGCTGAACATGTCCTAAGGGTGTGATATATCTCCCCCCCCCCCTCCGCCGGCAAACTACCACTTACATGCAACACTTTTCGAATATTTTTATTTTCTCAAAAAATGGCTAAAGAGTTTTATTAAAATAACACACGTTTAATATATTTGCATGACAAATGAAATGTATATCTTGAACTTTCTGTGAATATTCTCTGAAGTTCTCTTCATTCTGAATGACTTTTGTATAACTGTAAAATATACAACATTTTACTGCACAAAAATAGACATCTTGTTAAAGCACAGTTTTGTTAAATGACAACAATTTTCCAGATATTTCTCGTTATTGTTTTGAACTTTCCAATTCTTATACCTATTTTTCCTCAATAGGAAGACGTTATTCGCTTATTTATCCCTTGTCCGTACAAAGCGAACAATTCCTACATTTGACTATCACTAAGTGTACATAAGGAAATATGTAATAACACCATTTGTACAAATGTTTATCTCGATATTCAAACGGTCTTTGTAATAACTTTTACCTTTTTTACATTCTTTTGTTAATCTAAATAATGTAGGTACGTCTATTTACGGCAGTCATGAGGTTCACTAACAATGGACGACTCACTGTGTCCGGGGTTCTTTTACGTTAAATAATGAAACACTCTAACACTTGTTTTCCGCTCACTTATTTCGCTCTTTCTTCTGCGATCCATTGTGCTCTGATCGTTTTACTGCAGTGCACAGGAACTTGTAAACCTCACATAAGCTTCACATTCTCGGAACCTATTGAAAAGCACTGAGGTGGTACCAGATCTGGTTGTTATTAACTCCAAGACACGCGGAACGAGACACTCTCGGAACCTATTGAAAAGCACTGAGGTGGTACCAGATCTGGTTGTTATTATCTCCAAGACACGAGGAACGAGACACTCTCGGAACCTATTGAAAAGCACTGAGGTGGTACCAGATCTGGTTGTTATTATCTCCAAGACACGAGGAACGAGACACTCTCGGAACCTATTGAAAAGCACTGAGGTGGTACCACATCTGGTTGTTATTATCTCCAAGACACGAGGAACGAGACACTCTCGGAACCTATTGAAAAGCACTGAGGTGGTACCAGATCTGGTTGTTATTATCTCCAAGACACGCGGAACGAGACATTCTCGGAACCTATTGAAAAGCACTGAGGTGGTACTAGATCTGGTTGTTATTATCTCCAAGACACGAGGAACGAGACACTCTCGGAACCTATTGAAAAGCACTGAGGTGGTACCAGATCTGGTTGTTATTATCTCCAAGACACGAGGAACGAGACACTCTCGGAACCTATTGAAAAGCACTGAGGTGGTACTAGATCTGGTTGTTATTATCTCCAAGACACGAGGAACGAGACATTCTCGGAACCTATTGAAAAGCACTGAGGTGGTACTAGATCTGGTTGTTATTATCTCCAAGACACGAGGAACGAGACACTCTCGGAACCTATTGAAAAGCACTGAGGTGGTACCAGATCTGGTTGTTATTATCTCCAAGACACGAGGAACGAGACACTCTCGGAACCTATTGAAAAGCACTGAGGTGGTACTAGATCTGGTTGTTATTATCTCCAAGACACGAGGAACGAGACACTCTCGGAACCTATTGAAAAGCACTGAGGTGGTACTAGATCTGGTTGTTATTATCTCCAAGACACGAGGAACGAGACATTCTCGGAACCTATTGAAAAGCACTGAGGTGGTACTAGATCTGGTTGTTATTAACTCCAAGACACGCGGAACGAGACACTCTCGGAACCTATTGAAAAGCACTGAGGTGGTACTAGATCTGGTTGTTATTATCTCCAAGACACGAGGAACGAGACATTCTCGGAACCTATTGAAAAGCACTGAGGTGGTACCAGATCTGGTTGTTATTATCTCCAAGACACGAGGAACGAGACACTCTCGGAACCTATTGAAAAGCAGTGAGGTGGTACCAGATCTGGTTGTTATTATCTCCAAGACACGCGGAACGAGACACTCTCGGAACCTATTGAAAAGCACTGAGGTGGTACCAGATCTGGTTGTTATTATCTCCAAGACACGAGGAACGAGACACTCTCGGAACCTATTGAAAAGCACTGAGGTGGTACCAGATCTGGTTGTTATTAACTCCAAGACACGCGGAACCAGACATTCTCGGAACCTATTGAAAAGCACTGAGGTGGTACCAGATCTGGTTGTTATTATCTCCAAGACACGAGGAACGAGACACTCTCGGAACCTATTGAAAAGCACTGAGGTGGTACCAGATCTGGTTGTTATTATCTCCAAGACACGAGGAACGAGACACTCTCGGAACCTATTGAAAAGCACTGAGGTGGTACCAGATCTGGTTGTTATTATCTCCAAGACACGAGGAACGAGACACTCTCGGAACCTATTGAAAAGCACTGAGGTGGTACTAGATCTGGTTGTTATTATCTCCAAGACACGCGGAACGAGACATTCTCGGAACCTATTGAAAAGCACTGAGGTGGTACTAGATCTGGTTGTTATTATCTCCAAGACACGAGGAACGAGACATTCTCGGAACCTATTGAAAAGCACTGAGGTGGTATCAGATCTGGTTGTTATTATCTCCAAGACACGAGGAACGAGACACTCTCGGAACCTATTGAAAAGCACTGAGGTGGTACTAGATCTGGTTGTTATTATCTCCAAGACACGCGGAACGAGACACTCTCGGAACCTATTGAAAAGCACTGAGGTGGTACTAGATCTGGTTGTTATTATCTCCAAGACACGAGGAACGAGACATTCTCGGAACCTATTGAAAAGCACTGAGGTGGTACCAGATCTGGTTGTTATTATCTCCAAGACACGAGGAACGAGACATTCTCGGAACCTATTGAAAAGCACTGAGGTGGTACTAGATCTGGTTGTTATTATCTCCAAGACACGCGGAACGAGACACTCTCGGAACCTATTGAAAAGCACTGAGGTGGTACTAGATCTGGTTGTTATTATCTCCAAGACACGCGGAACGAGACATTCTCGGAACCTATTGAAAAGCACTGAGGTGGTACTAGATCTGGTTGTTATTATCTCCAAGACACGAGGAACGAGACACTCTCGGAACCTATTGAAAAGCACTGAGGTGGTACCAGATCTGGTTGTTATTATCTCCAAGACACGAGGAACGAGGACCAGGTTTGTTGGCGCCGTGTGCCTTGCGCGCTACAAACATTTTTAAAATCTATTTTCAACAAAATAGAAATACGAACTGGCTTGAGAATTTAATGCCATTCTGGCAGTTTGTCACAATAGCTCAGTGGTTAGAGCGTCCGCCCGGCAAGCGGAAGGTCTGTGGTTCAAATCCCAGTTGTGGCATTGAATTTTTAAGTTCCAGTTCTACCTCTTAAAATTTTAGATTTTATTATTTTAAGAAATGTATAATAAAATTATATACAAGATTTTTCGTGCATACTACCGCATTATTCGATACATTTCATACCGAATTGCACTTTCCTTTGTTATCTTATCGTATTTGAAAACACATTTGGCAACGGCGCACTTGATTCTTCCATAAGAAAAGCATGGTCCATAAGAGCCCATTGTGTCTTCATGACGTGAAAATTCCTATAGTGTTAGCCAAAAGCCGCTAAGTCTTAAATCAAAACTGGTTAAAAAGTGGTTAAATCAAAATGAATAGTATAATTAACTGAAAGGTATTTGTATAATATTTTAACAATAGTAAAAGTAAATTTCGCTACAGGAATAGGAATAAAAATATTTGATGTTGCAGCTACTTGTCAATTAGATGACACTGACTAATAGGTATGCACAGCATATTAGTTCAACCTTACAATATTTACCTCTTGTAACATGTAAGTTACCTGCGTCAGTACGTCACTCTATTTCACTTATCTGAGAAGAAATTAAAATGTAATGCTCCTCAAGGAAGCTTGTTTTACAGTGTATTTATTTATTTATTTGGTATTTGAAAACCCAATTATTCCTCAGTCAAAAATTTGAATGCTTCAGAATTGTCTGTAAGTGTAATCTAAACTTGTTAGAAGAGACTCTAGTTGCTATCTTTGAGATTCTGTCTATATCTAACCTCAAAGTACTCCAAATCTAGCCACAGAGTTGGCAACACTATCACGTACACACATTTCGTACTAAACAAATCAAACTAACATCAAGACTGACCTGTTTTGGAACCAGACCTGGACGACCCTCATGTCGAGCCCCGTGTCCTGACTCAACTGTTCCCGGACGTGCCTCGCCGGCTTCGGACTGTTATTGTACGCCAGCTTGAGGGTCTCTAACTGCTTGGCCGTGATCGTGGTCCTCGGTCTCTTGTTGGGCTGATCACCGTCCAAACAGCCGCCGTCTGCAACAACAGTCAACTTATCACCAAATATGTACCTACATCTGATGTTGTGAGATAGAGAGAACTGTATCAACAAACATGAACATGTATAACATTGTTATCATTATGATACAAGAGTAATGAGTCTGATACTTTGAACATGAACCACACAGTTACATCTGATGTTGTGAGATAGAGAGAACTGTATCAACAAACATGAACATGTATAACATTGTTATCATTATGATACAAGAGTAATGAGTCTGATACTTTGAACATGAACCACACAGTTACATCTGATGTTGTGAGATAGAACTGTATCAACAAACATGAACATCTATAACATTGTTATCATTATGATACAAGAGTCACGAGTCTGATACTTGAACATGAACCACACAGTTACATCTGATGTTGTGAGATAGAGAGAACTGTATCAACAAACATGAACATCTATAACATTGTTATCATTATGATACAAGAGTCACGAGTCTGATACTTGAACATGAACCACACAGTTACATCTGATGTTGTGAGATAGAGAGAACTGTATCAACAAACATGAACATGTATAACATTGTTATCATTATGATACAAGAGTCACGAGTCTGATACTTTGAACATGAACCTCACAGTTACATCTGATGTGAGATAGAGGGAACTGTATCAACAAACATGAACATGTATAACATTGTTATCATTATGATACAAGAGTCACGAGTCTGATACTTTGAACATGAACCACACAGTTACATCTGATGTTGTGAGATAGAGAGAACTGTATCAACAAACATGAACATCTATAACATTGTTATCATTATGATACAAGAGTCACGAGTCTGATACTTTGAACATGAACCACACAGTTACATCTGATGTTGTGAGATAGAGAGAACTGTATCAACAAACATGAACATCTACAACATTGTTATCATTATGATGCAAGAGTCACGAGTCTGATACTTTGAACATGAACCACACAGTTACATCTGATGTTGTGAGATAGAGAGAACTGTATCAACAAACATGAACATCTACAACATTGTTATCATTATGATGCAAGAGTCACGAGTCTGATACTTTGAACATGAACCACACAGTTACATCTGATGTGAGATAGAGAGAACTGTATCAACAAACATGAACATCTACAACATTGTTATCATTATGATGCAAGAGTCACGAGTCTGATACTTTGAACATGAACCACACAGTTACATCTGATGTGAGATAGAGAGAACTGTATCAACAAACATAAACATCTATAACATTGTTATCATTATGATACAAGAGTCATGAGTCTGATACTTTGAACATGAACCACACAGTTACATCTGATGTTGTGAGATAGAGAGAACTGTATCAACAAACATGAACATCTACAACATTGTTATCATTATGATGCAAGAGTCACGAGTCTGATACTTTGAACATGAACCACACAGTTACATCTGATGTGAGATAGAGAGAACTGTATCAACAAACATGAACATCTACAACATTGTTATCATTATGATGCAAGAGTCACGAGTCTGATACTTTGAACATGAACCACACAGTTACATCTGATGTGAGATAGAGAGAACTGTATCAACAAACATAAACATCTATAACATTGTTATCATTATGATACAAGAGTCATGAGTCTGATACTTTGAACATGAACCACACAGTTACATCTGATGTTGTGAGATAGAGAGAACTGTATCAACAAACATGAACATCTACAACATTGTTATCATTATGATACAAGAGTCACGAGTCTGATACTTTGAACATGAACCACACAGTTACATCTGATGTTGTGAGATAGAGAGAACTGTATCAACAAACATGAACATCTACAACATTGTTATCATTATGATACAAGAGTCACGAGTCTGATACTTTGAACATGAACCACACAGTTACATCTGATGTTGTGAGATAGAGAGAACTGTATCAACAAACATGAACATGTATAACATTGTTATCATTATGATGCAAGAGTCACGAGTCTGATACTTTGAACATGAACCACACAGTTACATCTGATGTTGTGAGATAGAGAGAACTGTATCAACAAACATGAACATGTATAACATTGTTATCATTATGATACAAGAGTCACGAGTCTGATACTTTGAACATGAACCTCACAGTTACATCTGATGTTGTGAGATAGAGAGAACTGTATCAACAAACATGAACATGTATAACATTGTTATCATTATGATACAAGAGTCACGAGTCTGATACTTTGAACATGAACCACACAGTTACATCTGATGTTGTGAGATAGAGAGAACTGTATCAACAAACATGAACATCTATAACATTCTTATCATTATGATACAAGAGTCACGAGTCTGATACTTTGAACATGAACCACACAGTTACATCTGATGTGGTGAGATAGAGAGAACTGTATCAACAAACATGAACATGTATAACATTGTTATCATTATGATGCAAGAGTCACGAGTCTGATACTTTGAACATGAACCACACAGTTACATCTGATGTTGTGAGATAGAGGGAACTGTATCAACAAACATGAACATGTATAACATTGTTATCATTATGATACAAGAGTCACGAGTCTGATACTTTGAACATAACCTCACAGTTACATCTGATGTTGTGAGATAGAGAGAACTGTATCAACAAACATGAACATCTATAACATTCTTATCATTATGATACAAGAGTCACGAGTCTGATACTTTGAACATGAACCACACAGTTACATCTGATGTTGTGAGATAGAGAGAACTGTATCAACAAACATGAACATCTATAACATTGTTATCATTATGATAAAAGAGTCACGAGTCTGATACTTTGAACATGAACCACACAGTTACATCTGATGTTGTGAGATAGAGAGAACTGTATCAACAAACATGAACATCTATAAAATTGTTATCATTATTATACAAGAGTCACGAGTCTGATACTTTGAACATGAACCACACAGTTACATCTGATGTTGTGAGATAGAGAGAACTGTATCAACAAACATGAACATGTATAACATTGTTATCATTATGATACAAGAGTCACGAGTCTGATACTTTGAACATGAACCACACAGTTACATCTGATGTTGTGAGATAGAGATAACTGTATCAACAAACATGAACATGTATAACATTGTTATCATTATGATACAAGAGTCACGAGTCTGATACTTTGAACATGAACCACACAGTTACATCTGATGTTGTGAGATAGAGAGAACTGTATCAACAAACACGAACATCTATAACATTGTTATCATTATGATACAAGAGTCACGAGTCTGATACTTTGAACATGAACCACACAGTTACATCTGATGTTGTGAGATAGAGAGAACTGTATCAACAAACACGAACATGTATAACATTGTTATCATTATGATACAAGAGTCACGAGTCTGATACTTTGAACATGAACCACACAGTTACATCTGATGTTGTGAGATAGAGAGAACTGTATCAACAAACATGAACATCTATAACATTGTTATCATTATGATACAAGAGTCGCGAGTCTGATACTTTGAACATGAACCACACAGTTACATCTGATGTTGTGAGATAGAGAGAACTGTATCAACAAACATGAACATCTATAACATTGTTATCATTATGATACAAGAGTCACGAGTCTGATACTTTGAACATGAACCTCACAGTTACATCTGATGTTGTGAGATAGAGAGAACTGTATCAACAAACATGAACATGTATAACATTGTTATCATTATGATACAAGAGTCACGAGTCTGAACACCAACTCACCTTTGGTCTTGGCTGCCTCGTAGTCCGGCTTGCACACGAGCTTCCTGTCCTCCATGAGGTAGAACTCATCCCCTGTGTTGAGCTGACGACTACACATGACACAGGCGAAACACTGCAGGTGGTAGACGTGGTCCTGGGCTCTCCGCACCACCTGGGTGGGGGGAATCCCCTGTTCGCAGCCCGCACACTTTGTACCAAACCGCCTGTAGCACCCACAGCAGCGCACACAAACACAACACTAACATTATCACACAGACCAACACTAACCACCACTTCAACATTCCTCTTGACCAATTTGTCCCTGAGTATAATAATTAGAAGTAAACAGAACTATGATCTCATTTATAATTGCTTTGAAGTAAAGAAGTATATTCTAGATCATCATTTAGGGAAGCTTTTGCTATAAAGATTGTCACCACCGTGAAATATGGCGGCTTCAGATTGTACAAGTTTTGTGGTTGTTCCAGTTTTACTTTGAATACCTTTCCCTTTGAATGTCTTTTTTTTTTTTTTTTTTTTTTTTTTTTTACTATCAGCAGCTTCGTCAAAAATATTGTTGAACACAGATAAATATAAACTTATTATGATGAAACAATACTTTAATGATGTGAACGTAACTTTATGTTAATTAGATATTTCGTGATTTTGTAAAAAAATAATTGATCACATATTTTAATAAAGGAGTATAATTTATTACTAAAATAATTCTATATATCTTAATAATAGGCATTATTTTATGCTATTTTGTGAAAGTATATAAATATATGTTTGTGTAATTGTTTATTTATTAGTGCGTGATAGAGTTCTTATAAATTGCATGAAATTTTGTCAGTGTTATTTTCCATCAAGGTCTAAGAAGTAGTTAAATATGGAGAAGAATCAACTATTTGGCGTTAAATGTTTGGGGGATTCTTACATTCCATAAGTTGCCTTGAATTAAAGCTCAATAACTGAATTTTGATGTTTCAGAGATTGAGTAATTGAGTTTGAATTTCATGTTTCTACCACAATTTGGCATGTTAAATTTCACGTACAATTCTAATGGTGACGAAGATTTGTTGCCCCATCAAAATGTTAATAAATATATAGATATAGTTTTTTCACATACCGGAGTAGACTTCTGTGTAATGATGAAACTGCGTCTCTTGCATCAAACAAAACATCTCCAGGAATGTAACAAACAGATCAAACTCTTTCATCTTATTTATTCTACAACCAAGTAGCAGTAACAAGTCAAATACAGATTTGCTCATATTACATAAAACAAAAACTTTGTTTCAATATTAATGCTCATAAGAATCTGAAGGTGTGTATACATTTACATTTCTGGGTGAAATGATGATCATTAAAGTGACAAGTAATTGTATATGCACAAATATACCTAGTTTATTCATCATTAGAAGGATAGAAGAGCACCCAATAAGCAGAATATTTAAATAAGACATTATTTTGAACTCGTTTTTTCAAACTGTTTTCGTCTCCACTAGAAGCAGACCAAGTTTATCACGTGACACGAGTCCTAATCTCTAGAGGTTGACCAGTATATCCTATAGACCATTTAATGGCACAAATGCAACCTTTTTTTCCCTTTCCTTTTAAATCACCGAGAATCAATAGTTTACTAGGATTAGGTATTCCATCATCAATGGAAAGGAATAGTGTTGTTTCAATTACAGGGTACTTTTTAAAAGTATTTCACAAAAGGTTGACGTAACCTGTCTACCTGTAAGAGAATACTCACTTGAAGAAGTCCTCCTTGCAGAAGACCTGACCATTGCGGGCGAAACACTTGTCGCTGAGCTGTCCATTACACTCACTACATTTGAGACACTTGGCGTGCCAGGTTCTGTCCAACACTTTGAGGATAAATCTGTCTAATATCAGTTCCTGACATCCTCCACACTTGGGTATGCTGGCTGCAACACACAAACACAAGTGTGTAAAGGTTAATTTAAACAAATAGTAATAATACAATTTTATTTAGTGGATTACTGTTCGCTTCAATTCAATATACACACATGCAGTATCTCAATTTTAAAACTCTTGTTAATAGAAGGTATCATTTATAAAAGTTTCCACATTTAGTTGTAGCAGCTGTACAGAATGTATTAATCAAATAAGAAATTGTTAGCTGATACCCGCGTTCTGTCATACTTTGTGATGAATGTTATCTGCTAATATCCTGTAAATTGGCCGTAGCGCAACAAGTAGGTATGTGTTGTGTCAGTTACGTGTTTGGTGCACCAGGACCGCTGTTCATGTTGACAATCTTTAGAAACAAAAGTTTTCTTTTTAAGCAACTCATGTTATCCATTCACGAAATTAAATTTATGTAGGATTGTTTAGAACTCAGAAATATGTCTGACGTTCAGACAGTTCTTGTATTTTGCAGGTTCGTGAAACATAATAACCAATAGAATTATTATTGGTAAATAGGTCTCTGCGAAACAAGGTCTTGAAAACTTAAAGGAGAGGCTTACAAGCAAGCGCTCTGAAAGGGCAGAAAAATCGTAATCGTTCTATTTGATGGTAGGTATTCACCATTTAAAAAAAATCTGATGTGTTGCACTCACATGACTTTCTCTACTCTTGTACTAACCATTCTTATTCCTATATCTTCTTCCTGTTAGTTGAGATAAACATTTGTACAAATTATCTTACAGCTTATTTCCTTGTAGGTACAAGGGGAATATTAGAATACAGTAGACTTTGTGCGATAGTCAAATCTTTTAAAGCTTTGAGATCCCGTTCTCTTTACACACTTATATAAAAAATGAACAACGATGTTCCAATTTATGAGAGTTTTAAGTTTTCCGAAACTCACACACATAATAAGGAATATCTCCGAAATGGTTCACTCTACAAAAAATTATTGAGACATAAATTGTGTGCTTTAACAAGATCTACATTTTTTGTATAGTATGATTTGGTCTATCTCTAACGGTTTACCACTTATGCAAAAGTCGTCCGGAGTAAATACACCTACAGGGGCTATAGCCAGAAAATTCAAGATATACATTTCATTTGTCATAAAAATATCTCAAACATATGACATTTTAATCAAAATCGTTGGAGCCATTTTAAAGAAAATCAAAATTTTCGAAAAATTTTCCATGTAAAGGGTAGTTTAGGGTGGAGGAATTTTCTTCAAAATGTTCGTGTCGCATCCTTGAAAGACATTAAACTTAAATACCAACTTTGGTTTTCACCGACTTTTCCTTTTTGAGTTATGCTGTCCACAGACTAACACGCACGCACACACACACATACGGACCTTTTTCTAAAAATGCTTTTTTTGGATTTCAGGTGGTCTCAAAACATATGTTTCCCGTGAAATCTCGACATCGAAATTTTTGGTGGAATACAATATTTGCTCTAGTTTACTAAACGTGGTAGAGAAAGTAAGAATGAATGTTTGTGCCATATGGGCTGCTGTTCCATTCATCCGAATGTGATGAAAATTGGTAACTCTAAATGTTTTTTCATAGAGTCATATGACTGCAACACGTCACACTTTCATATATAGATATGGAATACAAAAACATAAATATAATGTTCAGCTAAAAGCCCAGTACTAGGATTGCTAACATACTACGTCACTGCTATGTACTGAGAAGGTTGGTAAAATGCCCCGTGGAACAGTAGACGACATTTATGTACCTACCATCAAGGGTACGCAATATGATTGCTGAATCAACAGAGTGAGAGTGAAGTAGGTATACCTAGGTATTAGGCACATAGGTTTGTGGACATAACTGTGCTCCAGAGAGGGCCATAGCTACAAGAGAAATTCAACACACTGAGACACCATTAGAGCATATCACAGACACGTGCATGGCCCTAACAATTATCAACTGTTTCTGACCGTAGGATCATGAACAAAACTTGCGCTTCTACGAGCATCTTTTGTCAACTGTTTCTGACCGTAGGATCACCAACAAAACTTGCGCTTCTACGAGCATCTTTTGTCAACTGTTTCTGACCGTAGGATCATGAACAAAACTTGCGCTTCTACGAGCATCTTTTGTCAACTGTTTCTGACCGTAGGATCATGAACAAAACTTGCGCTTGTACGAGCATCTTGTCCACGTTTGACCGAGAGGACCCAGATCCCTTAAGATAAATTACACTCATAGAAAATGTAAGGTATTTCTGAAACATACTTATGGTACCATTCACTAATGATATCCATCTACATTAGGTAATAGAAGATATCTATGTTCAGACTTGGTGAGGATATCTTACGACACGTAGCGACAATATCTGTGGCTTGACCTGGTGAGGATATCAACGGCATATCCTACTGAGGATACCCACAGGATCTAGAGAGGATATCTACAACTAGTGAGGATATCTACGACAAGACCTGGTGAGGATATCAACAGTATATCCTAGTGAGGATACGCACAGGATCTAGAGAGGATATCTACAACTAGTGAGGATATCTACGACTAGACCTGGTGAGGATATCAACGGCATATCCTACTGAGGATACCCACAGGATCTAGAGAGGATATCTACAACTAGTGAGGATATCTACGACTAGACCTGGTGAGGATATCAACAGTACATCCTAGCGAGGATACGCACAGGATCTAGAGAGGATATCTACAACTAGTGAGGATATCTACGACCAGACCTGGTGAGGACAACAACGGCATATCCTACTGAGGATACGCACAGGATATAGAGAGGATATCTACAACTAGTGAAGAGATCTACAACCAGACCTGGTGAGGATATCAACGGCATATCCTACTGAGGATACGCACAGGATATAGAGAGGATATCTACAACTAGTGAAGATATCTACGACTTGACCTGGTGCGGATATCAACGGCATATCCTACTGAGGATACGCACAGGATCTAGAGAGGAATCTACAACTAGTGAAGAGATCTACGACCAGACCTGGTGAGGACATCAACGGCATATCCTAGTGAGGATACGCACAGGATGTAGAGAGGATATCTACAACTAGTGAAGAGATCTACGACCAGACCTGGCGAGGATATCAACGGCATATCCTACTGAGGATACGCACAGGATCTAGAGAGGAATCTACAACTAGTGAGGATATCTACGACCAGACCTGGTGAGGACATCAACGGCATATCCTACTGAGGATACGCACAGGATGTAGAGAGGATATCTACAACTAGTGAAGAGATCTACGACCAGACCTGGTGAGGATATCAACGGCATATCCTACTGAGGATACGCACAGGATCTAGAGAGGAATCTACAACTAGTGAAGAGATCTACGACCAGACCTGGTGAGGACATCAACGGCATATCCTAGTGAGGATACGCAGAGGATGTAGAGAGGATATCTACAACTAGTGAAGAGATCTACGACCAGACCTGGTGAGGATATCAACGGCATATCCTACTGATGATACGCACAGGATCTAGAGAGGATATCTACAACTAGTGAGGATATCTACGACTAGACCTGGTGAGGATATCAACAGTATATCCTAGTGAGGATACGCACAGGATCTAGAGAGGATATCTACAACTAGTGAGGATATCTACGACTAGACCTGGTGAGGATATCAACGGCATATCCTACTGAGGATACCCACAGGATCTAGAGAGGATATCTACAACTAGTGAGGATATCTACGACTAGACCTGGTGAGGATATCAACAGTATATCCTAGTGAGGATACGCACAGGATCTAGAGAGTATATCTACAACTAGTGAGGATATCTACGACCAGACCTGGTGAGGACAACAACGGCATATCCTACTGAGGATACGCACAGGATATAGAGAGGATATCTACAACTAGTGAGGAGATCTACGACCAGACCTGGTGAGGATATCAACGGCATATCCTACTGAGGTTACGCACAGGATCTAGAGAGGATATCTACAACTAGTGAGGATATCTACGATCAGACCTGGTGAGGACAACAACGGCATATCCTACTGAGGATACGCACAGGATATAGAGAGGATATCTACAACTAGTAAAGAGATCTACGACCAGACCTGGTGAGGATATCAACGGCATATCCTACTGAGGATACGCACAGGATATAGAGAGGATATCTACAACTAGTGAAGAGATCTACGACCAGACCTGGTGAGGACATCAACGGCATATCCTACTGAGGATACCCACAGGATCTAGAGAGGATATCTACAACTAGTGAGGATATCTACGACTAGACCTGGTGAGGATATCAACAGTATATCCTAGTGAGGATACGCACAGGATCTAGAGAGGATATCTACAACAAGTGAGGATATCTACGACCAGACCTGGTGAGGACAACAACGGCATATCCTACTGAGGATACGCACAGGATATAGAGAGGATATCTACAACTAGTGAAGAGATCTACGACCAGACCTGGTGAGGATATCAACGGCATATCCTACTGAGGATACGCACAGGATCTAGAGAGGAATCTACAACTAGTGAAGAGATCTACGACCAGACCTGGTGAGGACATCAACGGCATATCCTAGTGAGGATACGCACAGGATGTAGAGAGGATATCTACAACTAGTGAAGAGATCTACGACCAGACCTGGTGAGGATATCAACGGCATATCCTACTGAGGATACGCACAGGATATAGAGAGGATATCTACAACTTGTGAAGAGATCTACGACCAGACCCGGTGAGGATATCAACGGCATATCCTACTGAGGATACGCACAGGATATAGAGAGGATATCTACAACTAGTGAGGATATCTACGACCAGACCTGGCGAGGATATCAACGGCATATCCTAGTGAGGATACGCACAGGATGTAGAGAGGATATCTACAACTAGTGAAGAGATCTACGACCAGACCTGGTGAGGATATCAACGGCATATCCTACTGAGGATACGCACAGGATATAGAGAGGATATCTACAATTAGTGAAGAGATCTACGACCAGACCTGGTGAGGATATCAACGGCATATCCTACTGATTATACGCACAGGATATAGAGAGGAATCTACAACTAGTGAAGAGATCTACGACCAGACCTGGTGAGGATATCAACGGCATATCCTACTGAGGATACGCACAGGATATAGAGAGGATATCTACAACTAGTGAAGAGATCTACGACCAGACATGGTGAGGACATCAACGGCATATCCTACTGAGGATACCCACAGGATCTAGAGAGGATATCTACAACTAGTGAGGATATCTACGACTAGACCTGGTGAGGATATCAACAGTATATCCTAGTGAGGATACGCACAGGATCTAGAGAGGATATCTACAACAAGTGAGGATATCTACGACCAGACCTGGTGAGGACAACAACGGCATATCCTACTGAGGATACGCACAGGATATAGAGAGGATATCTACAACTAGTGAAGAGATCTACGACCAGACCTGGTGAGGATATCAACGGCATATCCTACTGAGGATACGCACAGGATCTAGAGAGGAATCTACAACTAGTGAAGAGATCTACGACCAGACCTGCTGAGGACATCAACGGCATATCCTAGTGAGGATACGCACAGGATGTAGAGAGGATATCTACAACTAAAGAAGAGATCTACGACCAGACCTGGTGAGGATATCAACGGCATATCCTACTGAGGATACGCACAGGATATAGAGAGGATATCTACAACTAGTGAAGAGATCTACGACCAGACCTGGTGAGGATATCAACGGCATATCCTAGTGAGGATACGCACAGGATATAGAGAGGATATCTACAACTATTGAAGAGATCTACGACCAGACCTGGCGAGGATATCAACGGCATATCCTAGTGAGGATACGCACAGGATGTAGAGAGGATATCTACAACTAGTGAAGAGATCTACGACCAGACCTGGTGAGGATATCAACGGCATATCCTACTGAGGATACGCACAGGATATAGAGAGGATATCTACAATTAGTGAAGAGATCTACGACCAGACCTGGTGAGGATATCAACGGCATATCCTACTGATTATACGCACAGGATATAGAGAGGAATCTACAACTAGTGAAGAGATCTACGACCAGACCTGGTGAGGATATCAACGGCATATCCTACTGAGGATACGCACAGGATATAGAGAGGATATCTACAACTAGTGAAGAGATCTACGACCAGACATGGTGAGGACATCAACGGCATATCCTACTGAGGATACCCACAGGATCTAGAGAGGATATCTACAACTAGTGAGGATATCTACGACTAGACCTGGTGAGGATATCAACAGTATATCCTAGTGAGGATACGCACAGGATCTAGAGAGGATATCTACAACAAGTGAGGATATCTACGACCAGACCTGGTGAGGACAACAACGGCATATCCTACTGAGGATACGCACAGGATATAGAGAGGATATCTACAACTAGTGAAGAGATCTACGACCAGACCTGGTGAGGATATCAACGGCATATCCTACTGAGGATACGCACAGGATCTAGAGAGGAATCTACAACTAGTGAAGAGATCTACGACCAGACCTGCTGAGGACATCAACGGCATATCCTAGTGAGGATACGCACAGGATGTAGAGAGGATATCTACAACTAAAGAAGAGATCTACGACCAGACCTGGTGAGGATATCAACGGCATATCCTACTGAGGATACGCACAGGATATAGAGAGGATATCTACAACTAGTGAAGAGATCTACGACCAGACCTGGTGAGGATATCAACGGCATATCCTAGTGAGGATACGCACAGGATATAGAGAGGATATCTACAACTATTGAAGAGATCTACGACCAGACCTGGCGAGGATATCAACGGCATATCCTAGTGAGGATACGCACAGGATGTAGAGAGGATATCTACAACTAGTGAAGAGATCTACGACCAGACCTGGTGAGGATATCAACGGCATATCCTACTGAGGATACGCACAGGATATAGAGAGGATATCTACAACTAGTGAAGAGATCTACGACCAGACCTGGTGAGCATATCAACGGCATATCCTACTGAGGATACGCACAGGATATGGAGAGGAATCTACAACTAGTGAAGAGATCTACGACCAGACCTGGTGAGGATATCAACGGCATATCCTAGTGAGGATACGCACAGGATATAGAGAGGATATCTACAACTAGTGAAGAGATCTACGACCAGACCTGGTGAGGACATCAACGGTATATCCTACTGAGGATACCCACAGGATCTAGAGAGGATATCTACAACTAGTGAGGATATCTACGACTTGACCTGGTGAGGATATCAACGGCATATCCTACTGAGGATACGCAGAGGATATAGAGAGGATATCTACAACTAGTGAGCATATCTACGACTAGACCTGGTGAGGATATCAACGGCATATCCTACTGAGGATACGCACAGGATATAGAGAGGATATCTACAACTAGTGAAGATATCTACGACTTGACCTGGTGAGGATATCAGCGGCATATCCTACTGAGGTTACGCACAGGATCTGGAGAGGATATCTGCAACTAGTGAAGAGATCTACGACCAGACATGGTGAGGATATCAACGGCATATCCTATTGAGGATACGCACAGGATCTAGAGAGGATATCTACAACTAGTGAGGATATCTACGACTTGACCTGGTGAGGATATCAACGGCATATCCTACTGAGGATACGCACAGGATATAGAGAGGATATCTACAACTAGTGAGGATATCTACGACTAGACCTGGTGAGGATATCAACGGCATATCCTACTGAGGATACGCACAGGATATAGAGAGGATATCTACAACTAGTGAAGATATCTACGACTTGACCTGGTGAGGATATCAACGGCATATCCTACTGAGGATACGCAGAGGATCTGGAGAGGATATCTGCAACTAGTGAAGAGATCTACGACCAGACCTGGTGAGGATATCAACGGCATATCCTACTGAGGATACGCACAGGATATAGAGAGGATATCTACAACTAGTGAAGAGATCTACGACCAGACCTGACGAGGATATCAACGGCATATCCTAGTGAGGATACGCACAGGATGTAGAGAGGATATCTACAACTAGTGAAGATATCTACGACCAGACCTGGTGAGGATATCAACGGCATATCCTACTGAGGATACGCACAGGATATAGAGAGGATATCTACAACTAGTGAAGAGATCTACGACCAGACCTGGCGAGGATATCAACGGCATATCCTAGTGAGGATACGCACAGGATCTAGAGAGGATATCTACAACTAGTGAAGATATCTACGACTTGACCTGGTGAGGATATCAACGGCATATCCTACTGAGGATACGCACAGGATATAGAGAGGAATCTACAACTAGTGAAGATATCTACGACTTGGCCTGGTGAGGATATCAACGGCATATCCTACTGAGGATACGCACAGGATATAGAGAGGATATCTACAACTAGTGAGGATATCTACGACTTGACCTGGTGAGGATATCAACGGCATATCCTACTGAGGATACGCACAGGATCTAGAGAGGAATCTACAACTAGTGAAGAGATCTACGACCAGACCTGGTGAGGATATCAACGGCATATCCTAGTGAGGATACGCACAGGATATAGAGAGGATATCTACAACTAGTGAAGAGATCTACGACTAGACCTGGCGAGGATATCAACGGCATATCCTAGTGAGGATACGCACAGGATCTGGAGAGGATATCTACAACTAGTGAGGATATCTACGACTAGACCTGGTGAGGATATCAAGGGCATTTCCTACTGAGGATACGCACAGGATATAGAGAGGATATCTACAACTAGTGAGCATATCTACGACCAGACCTGGCGAGGATATCTACGACCAGACCTGGTGAGGATATCTAGTAGGCCTGGAGGGGATATCTAGTAGACCTGGAGGGGATATCTAGTAGGCCTGGAGGGGATATCTAGTAGGCCTGGAGGGGATATCTAGTAGGCCTGGAGGGGTTATCCAGTAGGCCTGGAGGGGATATCTAGTAGGCCTGGAGGAGATGTCTAGTAGGCCTGGGGGATATCTAGTAGGCCTGGAGGACATATCTAGTAGGCCTGGAGGGGATATCTAGTAGGCCTGGGGGGATATCTAGTAGGCCTGAAGGAGATATCTAGTAGGCCTGGAGGGGATATCTAGTAGGCCTGAAGGGGATATCTAGTAGGCCTGGAGGGGATATCTGGTAGGCCTGGAGGGGATATCTAGTAGGCCTGGAGGGGATATCCAGTATGCATGGAGGGGATATCTATTAGGCCTGGAGGGGATATCTAGTAGGCCTGGAGGGGATATCTAGTAGGCCTGGAGGGTATATCTAGTAGGCCTGGAGGGGATATCTAGTAGGCCTGGAGGGGATATCTAGTAGGCCTGGAGGGGATATCTAGTAGGCCTGGAGGGGATATCTAGTAGGCCTGGAGGGGATATCCAGTAGGCATGGAGGGGATATCTAGTAGGCCTGGAGGGGATATCTAGTAGGCCTGAAGGGGATATCTAGTAGGCATGGAGGGGATATCTAGTAGGCCTGGAGGGGATATCTAGTAGGCCTGGAGGGGATATCTAGTGGGCGTGGAGTGGATATCTAGTAGGCCTGGAGGGAATATCTAGTAGGCCTGGAGGGGATATCTAGTAGGCCTGAAGGGGATATCTAGTAGGCCTGGAGGGGATACCCACTAGGCCTGGAGGATACATGTAGGTATCTACGGCCATACACACACATGCTGGGTACTCACAGATGAGGACGGCAGGCAGGAACAGGCCGTGGTGCGACTCTGGGCTGGAGGGGATATCTAGTAGGCCTGGAGGGGATATCTAGTAGGCCTGGAGGGGATACCCACTAGGCCTGGAGGATACAAGTAGGTATCTACGGCCATACACACACACAGCTGGGTACTCACAGATGAGGACGGCAGGCAGGAACAGGCCGTGGTGCGACTCTGGGCTGGAGGGGATATCTAGTAGGCCTGGAGGGGATATCTAGTAGGCCTGGAGGGGATACCCACTAGGCCTGGAGGATACAAGTAGGTATCTACGGCCATACACACATGCTGGGTACTCACAGATGAGGACGGCAGGCAGGAACAGGCCGTCGTGCGACTCTGGGCTGGAGGGGATATCTAGTAGGCCTGGAGGGGATATCTAGTAGGCCTGGAGGGGATACTCACTAGGCCTGGAGGATACATGTAGGTATCTACGGCCACACACACACACATGCTGGCTACTCACAGATGAGGACGGCAGGCAGGAACAGGCCGGGGTGCGACTCTGGGCTGGAGGGGATATCTAGTAGGCCTGGAGGGGATACCCACTAGGCCTGGAGGATACATGTAGGTATCTACGGCCACACACACACATGCTGGCTACTCACAGATGAGGACGGCAGGCAGGAACAGGCCGTGGTGCGACTCTGGGCTGGAGGGGATATCTAGTAGGCCTGGAGGGGATATCTAGTAGGCCTGGAGGGGATACTCACTAGGCCTGGAGGATACATGTAGGTATCTACGGCCACACACACACACATGCTGGCTACTCACAGATGAGGACGGCAGGCAGGAACAGGCCGGGGTGCGACTCTGGGCTGGAGGGGATATCTAGTAGGCCTGGAGGGGATACCCACTAGGCCTGGAGGATACATGTAGGTATCTACGGCCACACACACACACATGCTGGGTACTCACAGATGAGGACGGCAGGCAGGAACAGGCCGTGGTGCGACTCTGGGCTGGAGGGGATATCTAGTAGGCCTGGAGGGGATATCTAGTAGGCCTGGAGGGGATACTCACTAGGCCTGGAGGATACATGTAGGTATCTACGGCCACACACACACACATGCTGGCTACTCACAGATGAGGACGGCAGGCAGGAACAGGCCGGGGTGCGACTCTGGGCTGGAGGGGATATCTAGTAGGCCTGGAGGGGATACCCACTAGGCCTGGAGGATACAAGTAGGTATCTACGGCCATACACACACACACACACACATGCTGGGTACTCACAGATGAGGACGGCAGGCAGGAACAGGCCGTGGTGCGACTCTGGGCTGGAGTTTGGTGGGGTGAGGGGAGACTCGTTCCTGTGGTACACGATCATCACAACACGCAAACTCCGCACACACTGCACAGCCAGAGCCAGCCACGTCTGCACCCCTCTGCACAAGGCAAACTCGCCCTTATCGCCTGCAAGCTGCCTATTGGTCAGGAGGCGTGGTCACGACCCAGTGTCCGCCCCCAGGCTGAAATCTGACACTACTTCGTTTCGATCCCCGGGAAAGGCAAAGCTTCTTCCCCACAGGACCTGGCCACAATCACTCACTCTCAACCCTTATACTGAAGGGTGCGTTCCTCCCTCACAGTGCTATGTTTCTCTCACTGTTATTAACCCCTGCATTTCTTTATCATTGCTAGAAGGTCACGACCTTTATGATTAGACGGAACTGGTGACCTCGAATAGGATTTCTTAAGACTGTTCCCTGGTTATATAACTAAACATTAGGTGCCTGAATATTGTTGTAAATAATTCGACTTAGAAAACGTGAACGATTGTATTGCTCTCCTTTAACATCTATACATTTTTGAACCAATGATGTGAATTTTCGCGAGAGAGATGCTTCACTAATTCATGTGACTCCACACACTTTAGACATAATTATTGTAAACAAAAAGAACCGACAAGGTGCTAGGTCAGGGCTGTATGGTGTTGACCTTTGGGACATCCTCACATCTACTCACTTGCTAGTTTTGTTGCATCTGTTGTCATTATGCAACAGTATTTTTTTCTTTTGGGCGCTTTTCACTAGTTGTAAACAGAGGTTTGTATATCTACCAATCAACAGTAACAGTACGTCTATCTATGGTAGCAATATGACCAACCATCTTGTTACCAACACTGTGAATTCGCCGGACTTTCGTACAGTTGGGTTCTGTTTGAAACACTGACCGAGTTGATTGACCTTTCTTTTCATGATCACAACAATAAATACAAGATTCATCAACAGTAACGATATTCCAAACCAAATTTGAAGTGCCGTCTTGGAATTTTTCCAGAGTTTTTCTGCTCTGTTGTTTGAGTAGTCAGTTTATGTGGAATACATGGACAACACGTCTAACTGTTGATGTAAAATGTTTTGTATTTGACTCATATCAATGTCGTCCTAATAAATTCATAACATGTTCGTCAAACATTGCTCCAACAGTAACAACAGTTCTTGGGCCTCCGTCCTTCACGCAATTCATCACTAAGAGAAACGAGCTCTTTTGAATTCACTGTAACAATTATAAACTGTTGTTATAGATGGCTTCTTCGTCAAATGCAGTTGTAAGTTGATATTCAAATTGTTTATACGTTAATGAGGATTTAAAATAATAAAAAAATCGTAGCCTGCAAATGCTCTTTAGTGAAATTCAGTTTTGGGTGCACATGAAACCTTTAAATAATGATAGTAAACAGAGCAAATCGAAGGGCAATAACTCAAAAACATTAGAAACTAGCTGCCAAATATACATTGTTTTCCTTATGATCACGGCGCGTAAAGTTAGAGAGTATTTAACGCCTGCCTGTCTGCCTACCTGCCTGCCTGCCTGCCTACCTACCTGCCTGCCTGCCTGCCTGCCTGCCTGCCTGCCTACCTGCCTGCCTACCTGCCTGCCTACCTGCCTGCCTGCCTGTCTGCCTGTCTGCCTACCTACCTACCTACCTACCTGCCAACCATGACTATCCCCTAACCTTGCATTGCACACGGCTTGTTTGATATCAATCAACACTTACATGGCAGGATATAAATTATAGCGAGATGGATAGGTATATAGTAATTGCAGTAAATAATTTTCCTACTTAAAAATCCATCTATAATGTAAGAAGAACAAGTTACACTTTTACTACGCAATAAGAAATCATTGGCAAGAGAAGTTACGTTTTGAGGATAAGCAGTTATAGGTAAGTCAGAGTAGCTAAGACAATCATAGTTTGCTTTCACATCACTCAGCACAAGGTTCAGCTCCTAGGGACAGCTCAGAATTGCCTGTATATCCAACCTAACACATGAACAGCAAGGGACAACAAATGATGATAGATCCCAAATCACTGCAGCATTTCTTTACCGACCAGGCAAAACCACGAAAAACCCAAGGACGGAAGGAAAACCTAATGAGTGTAAAAACTCCACTTATACATCAAACTTTCCACGTTTTATAAATTCATTAATTCATAAATTTATAATTTAAAAAATATTAAACTTTTAAATGTATATACCCATAGTGTATTTTTATTTTCTCTGCTACGTGTAGTAAGCAGGGGAAATACCTTCTTATTGCATTTCACCCAAAAATTGGATATTCAGATTTCACCGGAAATATGTTTTGAAGTCTTCTGAATAAAAATCTGATGTCTTGTACTCACATGACTTTCTCTACTCTTGTACTAACCATTCTTACAAACTCTTATTCCTATATCTTCTTCGTGTTAGTTGAGACAACATTTGTACAAATTATCTTATTGTTTATTTCCTTGTAGGTACAAAGGAAATATTACAATACAGTAGACTTTGTGCGATAGTCAAATGTTTTAAAGCTTTGAGATTCCGTTCTCTTTGCACACTTAACATATAACAAAAATGAACAACGATGTTCCATTTCACGAAAGTTTTAACTCACACACATAACAAGGAATATCTCCGAAATGGTTCACTCTACAAGAAAATTTATTTGGACATAAACTGTGTATTTTTGCAAGATCTACATTTTTTTACAGTAAGATTTGGTCTATCTCTAACGGTTTACCAATTATGCAAAACTCGTCCAGAGTAAATACGACTACATGGGCTATAGCTATAAAATTCAAAATATAGATTCCATTTGTCATACAAATAGCATGTGACATTTTAATCAAAATCGTTATAACCATTTTCAAGAAAATCAAAATTTTCGAAACATTTTCCATGTAAAGGGTAGTTTAGGGTGGGGCTATTTTCTTCAAAATCTTCGTGTCGCATCCTTGAAAGACACAACTTAAATACTAACTTTGGTTTTTAACCTACTTTTCGTTTTTTAGTTATGCTGTCCAAAGACTGAGAGACAGACAGACACACACACACACACACACACACACACACACACACACACACACACACACACACACACGGACCTTTTTCTAAAACTGTTTATTTTTTGGATTCAGGGGGTCTCAAAACATATATTTCCGGTGAAATCTGACACCGAATTTTTGGGTGGAATACAATACATCCCCTACTTACCAGTAGAGAAAGTAAAAAGGAACAATCGGTTAAAAGCCAAAGATGGATGTGAAGAAGATTTTGAAGAAAATAGCCCCATCCTAAAGTATCCTTTACATGGAAAACTTTTCGAAAATTCTGATTTTCTCGAAAACGGCTCTAACCATTTTTATTAAAATGCCATACGTTTGAGATATTTTTATAACAAGTGCAATGTATATTTTGAATTTTGTGGCTACAGTCCTGTTTACTGTTGATGACTTTTGTATAACTGGCAAACCGTAAGAGATTGACCAAATCTTACTGTACATAAAATTTTGATCTTGCTAAAACACACAGTTTATCTCAAAATGATTTTTTTATGATTTTTTTGTAGAGTGAACCATTTTGGAGATATTCCCTGTTATTTATGCGACGTTTGTATTACATAAAACTTTCCACAAATGGAAGATCCTTAGTCATATTTTTATATCTTAGTCAGGCAAGGAGAGTGGAATTTCAAAGCTTTAAAACATTTCACTATCGCTCAGTCTCCTGTATTTCCATATTGCCCTTGTACCTTGAAGAACATGAGGAAAAGTTTATCTCAACTAACATGAAGAAGATATAGGAATAAGAGTTTGTATGAACGGAGAGTACAAGAGTAGAGAAAGTCATGTGAGTGCAACACATCAGATTATTAAAGTTGTTATTTAATAGAAAAGTTGTGAGGAAGAGGAAGTGACCGATAGTGTAATTAAAACGGCAGGTAGGCCACGTGGCCAAGTAGCCAACAAGATTACGCTGCGGGATTATGCAGAATCTGGTAGCAAAGAGCGGGCGATTTAACGCGGCCCGTAAACGTGCAAGACGCGACGCGAGGCGAGGCGAGGCGAAGCGCCAGGATTAGAGGCCCTTCTTGTTAACCTGGGGCCCACAAATAATATATGAGATTGAGAGGAGGTTTGTAGCTAATTCTAGGGAAACGGTGCTGCATTATTCCACCCCTCGAGCTGCTGTGTGTGCCGCCCGCCTGCCTGCCTGCCTGCCTGCCTGCCTGCCTGCCTGACTGGTGGAAAATATACCTGCCTGTCTGCCTAGCAGAGAAAAACTGTGGGGAATGTGATTCACAGATTTACTGTACTGCAGTGTGTGAGTTCGTATCCTGTCAGGTGGAAAATATACCTGCCTGCCTAGCAGAGAAAAACTGTGTGGAATGTGATTCACAGATTTACTGTACTGCAGTGTGTGAGTTCGTATCCTGTCAGGTGGAAAATATACCTGCCTGCCTAGCAGAGAAAAACTGTGGGGAATGTGATTCACAGATTTACTGTACTGCAGTGTGTGAGTTCGTATCCTGTCAGGTGGAAAATATACCTGCCTGCCTAGCAGAGAAAAACTGTGAGGAATGTGATTCACAGATTTACTGTACTGCAGTGTGTGAGTTCGTATCCTGTCAGGTGGAAAATATACCTGCCTGCCTAGCAGAGAAAAACTGCGGGGAATGTGATTCATAGATTTAGTGTGTGTGTGTTCGTATCCTGTCAGGTGGAAAATATGCCTGCCTGCCTAGCAGAGAAAAACTGCGGGGAATGTGATTCATAGATTTAGTGTGTGTGTGTTCGTATCCTGTCAGGTGGAAAATATACCTGCCTGCCTAGCAGAGAAAAACTGCGGGGAATGTGATTCATAGATTTAGTGTGTGTGTGTTCGTATCCTGTCAGGTGGAAAATATACCTGCCTGCCTAGCAGAGAAAAACTGTGGGGAATGTGATTCACAGATTTACTGTGTGTGTGTTCGTATCCTGACTGGTGGAAAATATACCTGCCTGCCTAGCAGAGAAAAACTGTGGGGAATGTGATTCACAGATTTACTGTACTGCAGTGTGTGAGTTCGTATCCTGTCAGGTGGAAAATATACCTGCCTGCCTAGCAGAGAAAAACTGTGTGGAATGTGATTCACAGATTTACTGTGTGTGAGTTCGTATCCTGTCAGGTGGAAAATATACCTGCCTGCCTAGCAGAGAAAAACTGTGGGCAATGTGATTCACAGATTTACTGTGTGTGAGTTCGTATCCTGTCAGGTGGAAAACATACCTGCCTGCCTAGCAGAGAAAAACTGTGGGGAATGTGATTCACAGATTTACTGTACTGCAGTGTGTGAGTTCGTATCCTGTCAGGTGGAAAATATACCTGCCTGCCTAGCAGAGAAAAACTGTGGGGAATGTGATTCACAGATTTATTGTGTGTGTGTTCGTATCCTGTCAGGTGGAAAATATACCTGCCTGCCTAGCAGAGAAAAACTGTGTGGAATGTGATTCATAGATTTACTGTACTGCAGTGTGTGAGTTCGTATCCTGTCAGGTGGAAAATATACCTGCCTGCCTAGCAGAGAAAAACTGTGGGGAATGTGATTCACAGATTTACTGTACTGCAGTGTGTGAGTTCGTATCCTGTCAGGTGGAAAATATACCTGCCTGCCTAGCAGAGAAAAACTGTGGGCAATGTGATTCATAGATTTACTGTACTGCAGTGTGTGAGTTCGTATCCTGTCAGGTGGAAAATATACCTGCCTGCCTAGCAGAGAAAAACTGTGGGGAATGTGATTCACAGATTTACTGTGTGTGAGTTCGTATCCTGTCAGGTGGAAAATATACCTGCCTGCCTAGCAGAGAAAAACTGTGGGCAATGTGATTCATAGATTTACTGTGTGTGTGTTCGTATCCTGACTGGTGGAAAATATACCTGCCTGCCTAGCAGAGAAAAACTGTGGGCAATGTGATTCATAGATTTACTGTGTGTGAGTTCGTATCCTGTCAGGTGGAAAATATACCTGCCTGCCTAGCAGAGAAAAACTGTGGGCAATGTGATTCATAGATTTACTGTGTGTGTGTTCGTATCCTGACTGGTGGAAAATATACCTGCCTGCCTAGCAGAGAAAAACTGTGGGGAATGTGATTCACAGATTTACTGTGTGTGAGTTCGTATCCTGTCAGGTGGAAAATATACCTGCCTGCCTAGCAGAGAAAAACTGTGGGCAATGTGATTCATAGATTTACTGTGTGTGAGTTCGTATCCTGTCAGGTGGAAAATATACCTGCCTGCCTAGCAGAGAAAAACTGTGGGCAATGTGATTCACAGATTTACTGTACTGCAGTGTGTGAGTTCGTATCCTGTCAGGTGGAAAATATACCTGCCTGCCTAGCAGAGAAAAACTGTGGGCAATGTGATTCATAGATTTACTGTGTGTGAGTTCGTATCCTGTCAGGTGGAAAATATACCTGCCTGCCTAGCAGAGAAAAACTGTGGGCAATGTGATTCATAGATTTAGTGTACTGCAGTGTGTGAGTTCGTATCCTGTCAGGTGGAAAATATACCTGCCTGCCTAGCAGAGAAAAACTGTGGGCAATGTGATTCATAGATTTACTGTGTGTGAGTTCGTATCCTGACTGGTGGAAAATATACCTGCCTGCCTAGCAGAGAAAAACTGTGGGCAATGTGATTCATAGATTTACTGTGTGTGAGTTCGTATCCTGTCAGGTGGAAAATATACCTGCCTGCCTAGCAGAGAAAAACTGTGGGCAATGTGATTCACAGATTTACTGTACTGCAGTGTGTGAGTTCGTATCCTGTCAGGTGGAAAATATACCTGCCTGCCTAGCAGAGAAAAACTGTGGGCAATGTGATTCATAGATTTACTGTGTGTGAGTTCGTATCCTGTCAGGTGGAAAATATACCTGCCTGCCTAGCAGAGAAAAACTGTGGGCAATGTGATTCATAGATTTAGTGTACTGCAGTGTGTGAGTTCGTATCCTGTCAGGTGGAAAATATACCTGCCTGCCTAGCAGAGAAAAACTGTGGGCAATGTGATTCACAGATTTACTGTACTGCAGTGTGTGAGTTCGTATCCTGTCAGGTGGAAAATATACCTGCCTGCCTAGCAGAGAAAAACTGTGGGCAATGTGATTCATAGATTTACTGTGTGTGAGTTCGTATCCTGTCAGGTGGAAAATATACCTGCCTGCCTAGCAGAGAAAAACTGTGGGCAATGTGATTCACAGATTTACTGTACTGCAGTGTGTGAGTTCGTATCCTGTCAGGTGGAAAATATACCTGCCTGCCTAGCAGAGAAAAACTGTGGGCAATGTGATTCACAGATTTACTGTGTGTGAGTTCGTATCCTGTCAGGTGGAAAATATACCTGCCTGCCTAGCAGAGAAAAACTGTGGGCAATGTGATTCATAGATTTACTGTGTGTGTGTTCGTATCCTGACTGGTGGAAAATATACCTGCCTGCCTAGCAGAGAAAAACTGTGGGCAATGTGATTCACAGATTTACTGTGTGTGAGTTCGTATCCTGTCAGGTGGAAAATATACCTGCCTGCCTAGCAGAGAAAAACTGTGGGCAATGTGATTCATAGATTTACTGTGTGTGTGTTCGTATCCTGACTGGTGGAAAATATGCCTGCCTGCCTAGCAGAGAAAAACTGTGGGCAATGTGATTCACAGATTTACTGTGTGTGAGTTCGTATCCTGTCAGGTGGAAAATATACCTGCCTGCCTAGCAGAGAAAAACTGTGGGCAATGTGATTCATAGATTTACTGTGTGTGTGTTCGTATCCTGACTGGTGGAAAATATACCTGCCTGCCTAGCAGAGAAAAACTGTGGGCAATGTGATTCATAGATTTACTGTGTGTGAGTTCGTATCCTGTCAGGTGGAAAATATACCTGCCTGCCTAGCAGAGAAAAACTGTGTGGAATGTGATTCATAGATTTACTGTGTGTGTGTTCGTATCCTGTCAGGTGGAAAATATACCTGCCTGCCTAGCAGAGAAAAACTGTGTGGAATGTGATTCATAGATTTACTGTCTCTGTGTTCGTATCCTGTCAGGTGGAAAATATACCTGCCTGCCTAGCAGAGAAAAACTGTGGGGAATGTGATTCATAGATTTACTGTCTCTGTGTTCGTATCCTGTCAGGTGGAAAATATACCTGCCTGCCTAGCAGAGAAAAACTGTGGGGAATGTGATTCATAGATTTACTGTCTCTGTGTTCGTATCCTGTCAGGTGGAAAATATACCTGCCTGCCTAGCAGAGAAAAACTGTGTGGAATGTGATTCATAGATTTACTGTGTGTGTGTTCGTATCCTGTCAGGTGGAAAATATACCTGCCTGCCTAGCAGAGAAAAACTGTGTGGAATGTGATTCATAGATTTACTGTCTCTGTGTTCGTATCCTGTCAGGTGGAAAATATACCTGCCTGCCTAGCAGAGAAAAACTGTGGGGAATGTGATTCATAGATTTACTGTCTCTGTGTTCGTATCCTGTCAGGTGGAAAATATACCTGCCTGCCTAGCAGAGAAAAACTGTGGGGAATGTGATTCATAGATTTACTGTCTCTGTGTTCGTATCCTGTCAGGTGGAAAATATACCTGCCTGCCTAGCAGAGAAAAACTGTGGGCAATGTGATTCATAGATTTACTGTACTGCAGTGTGTGAGTTCGTATCCTGTCAGGTGGAAAATATACCTGCCTGCCTAGCAGAGAAAAACTGTGGGCAATGTGATTCATAGATTTACTGTGTGTGTGTTCGTATCCTGTCAGGTGGAAAATATACCTGCCTGCCTAGCAGAGAAAAACTGTGGGCAATGTGATTCATAGATTTACTGTACTGCAGTGTGTGAGTTCGTATCCTGACTGGTGGAAAATATACCTGCCTGCCTAGCAGAGAAAAACTGTGGGCAATGTGATTCACAGATTTACTGTCTCTGTGTTCGTATCCTGTCAGGTGGAAAATATACCTGCCTGCCTAGCAGAGAAAAACTGTGTGGAATGTGATTCATAGATTTACTGTCTCTGTGTTCGTATCCTGTCAGGTGGAAAATATACCTGCCTGCCTAGCAGAGAAAAACTGTGGGCAATGTGATTCATAGATTTACTGTACTGCAGTGTGTGAGTTCGTATCCTGTCAGGTGGAAAATATACCTGCCTGCCTAGCAGAGAAAAACTGTGGGCAATGTGATTCATAGATTTACTGTGTGTGTGTTCGTATCCTGACTGGTGGAAAATATACCTGCCTGCCTAGCAGAGAAAAACTGTGGGCAATGTGATTCATAGATTTACTGTCTCTGTGTTCGTATCCTGTCAGGTGGAAAATATACCTGCCTGCCTAGCAGAGAAAAACTGTGTGGAATGTGATTCATAGATTTACTGTCTCTGTGTTCGTATCCTGTCAGGTGGAAAATATACCTGCCTGCCTAGCAGAGAAAAACTGTGTGGAATGTGATTCATAGATTTACTGTCTCTGTGTTCGTATCCTGTCAGGTGGAAAATATACCTGCCTGCCTAGCAGAGAAAAACTGTGGGCAATGTGATTCATAGATTTACTGTACTGCAGTGTGTGAGTTCGTATCCTGTCAGGTGGAAAATATACCTGCCTGCCTAGCAGAGAAAAACTGTGTGGAATGTGATTCATAGATTTACTGTCTCTGTGTTCGTATCCTGTCAGGTGGAAAATATACCTGCCTGCCTAGCAGAGAAAAACTGTGGGCAATGTGATTCATAGATTTACTGTACTGCAGTGTGTGAGTTCGTATCCTGTCAGGTGGAAAATATACCTGCCTGCCTAGCAGAGAAAAACTGTGGGCAATGTGATTCATAGATTTACTGTGTGTGTGTTCGTATCCTGACTGGTGGAAAATATACCTGCCTGCCTAGCAGAGAAAAACTGTGGGCAATGTGATTCATAGATTTACTGTGTGTGTGTTCGTATCCTGACTGGTGGAAAATATACCTGCCTGCCTAGCAGAGAAAAACTGTGGGCAATGTGATTCATAGATTTACTGTGTGTGAGTTCGTATCCTGTCAGGTGGAAAATATACCTGCCTGCCTAGCAGAGAAAAACTGTGGGCAATGTGATTCATAGATTTACTGTGTGTGTGTTCGTATCCTGTCAGGTGGAAAATATACCTGCCTGCCTAGCAGAGAAAAACTGTGGGCAATGTGATTCATAGATTTACTGTGTGTGTGTTCGTATCCTGACTGGTGGAAAATATACCTGCCTGCCTAGCAGAGAAAAACTGTGGGCAATGTGATTCACAGATTTACTGTGTGTGTGTTCGTATCCTGTCAGGTGGAAAATATACCTGCCTGCCTAGCAGAGAAAAACTGTGGGCAATGTGATTCACAGATTTACTGTGTGTGAGTTCGTATCCTGTCAGGTGGAAAATATACCTGCCTGCCTAGCAGAGAAAAACTGTGGGGAATGTGATTCACAGATTTACTGTACTGCAGTGTGTGAGTTCGTATCCTGTCAGGTGGAAAATATACCTGCCTGCCTAGCAGAGAAAAACTGTGGGCAATGTGATTCACAGATTTACTGTACTGCAGTGTGTGAGTTCGTATCCTGTCAGGTGGAAAATATACCTGCCTGCCTAGCAGAGAAAAACTGTGGGCAATGTGATTCACAGATTTACTGTGTGTGAGTTCGTATCCTGTCAGGTGGAAAATATACCTGCCTGCCTAGCAGAGAAAAACTGTGGGCAATGTGATTCACAGATTTACTGTGTGTGAGTTCGTATCCTGTCAGGTGGAAAATATACCTGCCTGCCTAGCAGAGAAAAACTGTGGGCAATGTGATTCACAGATTTACTGTGTGTGAGTTCGTATACTGTCAGGTGGAAAATATACCTGCCTGCCTAGCAGAGAAAAACTGTGGGCAATGTGATTCACAGATTTACTGTGTGTGAGTTCGTATCCTGTCAGGTGGAAAATATACCTGCCTGCCTAGCAGAGAAAAACTGTGGGCAATGTGATTCACAGATTTACTGTGTGTGAGTTCGTATCCTGTCAGGTGGAAAATATACCTGCCTGCCTAGCAGAGAAAAACTGTGGGCAATGTGATTCACAGATTTACTGTACTGCAGTGTGTGAGTTCGTATCCTGTCAGGTGGAAAATATACCTGCCTGCCTAGCAGAGAAAAACTGTGGGCAATGTGATTCACAGATTTACTGTACTGCAGTGTGTGAGTTCGTATCCTGTCAGGTGGAAAATATACCTGCCTGCCTAGCAGAGAAAAACTGTGGGCAATGTGATTCACAGATTTATTGTGTGTGTGTTCGTATCCTGTCAGGTGGAAAATATACCTGCCTGCCTAGCAGAGAAAAACTGTGGGGAATGTGATTCATAGATTTAGTGTACTGCAGTGTGTGAGTTCGTATCCTGTCAGGTGGAAAATATACCTGCCTGCCTAGCAGAGAAAAACTGTGGGCAATGTGATTCACAGATTTACGGTCTCTGTGTTCGTATCCTGTCAGGTGGAAAATATACCTGCCTGCCTAGCAGAGAAAAACTGTGGGGAATGTGATTCATAGATTTAGTGTACTGCAGTGTGTGAGTTCGTATCCTGTCAGGTGGAAAATATACCTGCCTGCCTAGCAGAGAAAAACTGTGCGCAATGTGATTCACAGATTTAGTGTGTGTGTGTTCGTATCCTGACTGGTGGAAAATATACCTGCCTAGCAGAGAAAAACTGTGGACATAGGTAATTCAAGAAGGCCATAGAGTTGCTGTATAGTAGAAAGTAAAAATTTTCGAAAAATTGTCCATGTAAAGATTTATCTGGAATGGGAGCAAAATCTTCATGTTAAATGTTTTTGTTGAGTATTTGTCACAAGAATGGTAAGGAAACAAAGTGTTCCATTTGTTGCAAGTGTCGCTCGCTAGAGAACGTCACACTGGTCGGTCGGTCGCTCGCCCGCTCGGCCGCTCGGCAGTTTATCCCTGACAATCATGAATAAGACATGTCCCTGCTATTAGCACACTCAGGGCTAGGGATTAGCCCCGACAGGATTGAATCCGACCAACTGTCAACCTGCCGGTGAGGGGGGGGGGGGGTACGATTGATAGCAGGGATTACTACACTCTAGTCGTCATGATTACAAAGTGCCATTTCTGAGCTAGGGTTGCTACGGTTCACATTCTTCAACTGCAACATGCTCCGGAAAAATCTGGTGTTGCACTCACATGACTTTCTCTACTCTTGTACTAACCATTCTTACAAACTCTTATTCGTATATCTTCTTCGTGTTAGTTGAGATAAACATTTGTACAAATTATCTTATTGCTTATTTCCTTGTAGGTACAAGGGGAATATTAGAATACAGTAGGCTTTGAGCGGTAGTCAAATGTTTTAAAGCTTTGTACGCTTAACATATTAAAAAATGAACGATGTTCTATTCCACCAAAGTTTTAAGTTATTTGAAATGTCATAAATAACAAGGAATAATTCGAAATGATTCCCTCTACGTGTGTGTTTTTGCAAGATGTAAGATTTTCTCTATCTCTTACGGTTTACCAGTTATTCAAAAGTCATCAAGAGTAAACAGGACTAATTAGGCTGTAAGCAGAAAATTCAAACTATAGCTACATTATATTTGCTATAAAAATATCTTAAAAACATGCCATTTTAATGAAAATCGTTAGATCCCTTTTTTAGAAATCAAAATTTTATAAAACTTTTCCATTCTAATGGCAATTTAGATGTAATAACTTTCTTCAAAATTTTCGTGTGGTATCCTTGAGAGATATTAAACGTAAATACCAACTTTGGTTTTTAACCAACTTTTTGTTTTTGTGTTGTGTGTGTGAGTGTGTGTGTCTGTGTGTGTGTGTAATTCTAAATATGTGTCACTGTATGTTTCCAGAAGAAACCTCCCCTCTTTCCACCTTATTGCTGTGTTATCCAGCCGCCACGCTCTGGTAGGTAAGAACACCTCTAAGGACGCCAGAAATTATCTTCGGTGTTGTTTGTACAAATTATTACCTGGTCAGTCTTTTGTTTAGTCAGTGTCGCCAACTGTATCCCATAAATTATTGAAAAGCAATCTATTCCACATTACAATCAAAATATCGCCTCATTTCAATTTGACAACTTTATTTTTAACAATCGTTCGTTTAATAATTATTGCATTTTTCCAGAAGAAAGGTTATTTATTCATGATAAAGATGAAGTGAGGTTTGTTTGAGATTATAAACTTATTTTCTGTTATAATAAGAGAAGATCGTGTAATTGTTGTGTTTCGTTTTCGTGAGTTGGCAGTGCTGAATTACACTAATCGAAATGTATACATTTTATGTTTGCTTTTATATAAGTTACTGTCGTTCCGTTGGACAATTTATCAGATGTGTAATGCTATTACTTGTGAACATGTTTATGGCGTACCTTGGAAGATGCTGGTATTCACACGCACACACTTTTATAGACGACTAACGACATATATTTGTAATGAAGTCTGTAGACTTGGCGCGTAGAGTTGCGTTCCGACTGTCCACTGTTTCCTACCTTCCTGCACTACGTCCCATGATTACCATATTGAAGCTATATCGATATGTATCGATTCATAGAAAGAACGGCCTTATGGAAAAAGCAGGCGCATAATTTGTGATTGAATAAAAGTCAACAGATGGATGCACGGCAAGTGAATGTAATGGGGTGAGAAATGTGGAGGGGGTGCTACCGCATCTGGCGTCTCCCCCTCCCCTCCCCACACACCCCAACTCACTTATGTGGTTCACACCAGCTTAGAATAAATATTTATTTACTTCGGAGGAAACACTTTAGTGCTCGTTTTGTTTCAATTTGCACCTGCGTCTAAAGATGGCCTAGTCCTTGATACGGAAATATATGTTTTGAGACCCTCTGAACCCAAAAAAGCATTTTTAGAAAAAGGTCCGTGTGTGTCAGCCTGTGGACAGCATAACTCAAAAACGAAAAGTAGGTTAAAAACCAAAGTAAGTATTTCAGTTTAGTATCTTTCAAGGATGCGACACGAAGATTTTGAAGAAAATAGCCCCTACCCTTTACATGGAAAATTTTTCGAAAATTTTGATTTTCTTGAAAATGGCTCTAACGATTTTGATTAAAATGTCATATGTTTGAGATATTTTTATGACAAATGAAATGTACATCTTGAATTTTCTGGCTATAGCCCCTGTAGTCGTATTTACTCTGGATGACTTTTGCATAACTGGTAAAACGTTAGATATAGACCAAATCATACTATACAAAAAAATGTAGATCTTGCTAAAATACACAATTTATGTCTCAATAAATTTTCTTGTAGGGTGAACCATTTTGGAAATATTCCTTGTTATGTGTGTGAGTTTCGGAAAACAAAAGTTTCGTGAAATGGAACATCGTTGTTCATGTTTTATATGTTAAGTGTGCAAAGAGAACGGAATCTCAAAGCTTTAAAACATTTAACTATCGCACAAAGCCTACTGTATTGTAATATTCCCCTTGTACTACAAGGAAATAAGCAATAAGATAATTTGTACAAATGTTTATCTCAACTAACACGAAGAAGATATAGGAATAAGAGTTTGTAAGAATGGTTAGTACAAGAGTAGAGAAAGTCATGTGAGTACAAGACAAGGGCTTAGGCTGTCGGTTTGCCCGCCGTTAGTTACATAGTCATTTGGGTTTGTTCGTATTTGTTTTGAAGGAAGGGATGGGCCGGGCCGGGCCGGGTTTTGAAGCCAGGACCTGTGTTCACATACACACTGTAGTGAAGAAGGCGCCTTGTTCCCGGGTTCGATGCACAGCGAGGATTTGTACTGCAATTAGTGACGCATATCACCGTGACACCGCGTGACGTCACAAAGAGCAGAGCCACCTGAATTATTGAGATAGTTCACGCTCAGAGCAGCTGAATAATGCACGCCTGGTACCAGTGGCGGATCCAAACTCGCCAACACTGCAGCTCGCAGGTCCCAGGTTCAGACCTGGCCCACAGCTCCGTTCCACTCCTGCAGGACTAAACTCCGGCTCAGAGCAGCTGAATAATGCACGCCTTGTACCAGTGGCGGATCCAAACTCGCCAATACTGCAGCTCGCAGGTTTCAGGTTCAGACCTCGCCCACAGCTCTATTCCACTCCTGCAGGACAAAATTCCGGCTCAGAGCAGCTGAATAATGCACGCCTGGTACCAGTGGCGGATCCAACCTTACCAATACTGCAGCTCGCAGGTCCTAGGTTCAGACCTGGCCCACACCGATGTGTGAGCTCTATTCCACTCCTGCAGGACAAAACTCCAGCTCAGAGCAGCTGAATAATGCACGCCTGGTACCAGTGGCGGATCCAACCTTACCAATACTGCAGCTCGCAGGTCCTAGGTTCAGACCTGGCCCACACCGATGTGTGAGCTCCATTCCACTCCTGCAGGACAAAATTCCGCCTCAGAGCAGCTGAATAATGCACACCTGATACCAGTGGCGGATCCAAACTGGTGAATACTGCAGCTCGCAGGTCCTAGGTTCAGACCTGGCCCACACCGATGTGTGAGCTCTATTCCACTCCTGCAGGACAAAATTCCTGCTCAGAGCAGCTGAATAATGCACGCCTGATACCAGTGGCGGATCCAAACTGGCGAATACTGCAGCTCGCAGGTCCTAGGTTCCGACCCGGCCCACACCGATGTGTCAGCTCTATTCCACTCCTGCAGGACAAAATTCCTGCTCAGAGCAGCTGAATAATGCACTCCTGATGCCACTGGCGGATCCAAACGTAATGTGGTTGTTTGGCTCGCCTCGGTAGCGTGATGGTTAGCGTCTCTGCCTCATGGAAGCTTATGATGAAACTATTGAAAATATGGATTGTATTCTGCTTGGCATTTTGAACGAAATGCTGGGACTTTATTAACTCCCTGAAAATAATATGTTTACAAAAAATAATGTGAAAAGTGAGAGAGAGACGGTTTCAGGTTTTCTTACAGGCACATAGGAGAAAATTATAACGTGGTGCTGATGACGTCATTGCTGTCTTGTTGCCATGGAAATTACGTCTTTCAGCCAGAAATGACGTACTTTTACACTATTTATGCCGTCGCAATTAGACGTTTTATTGCTACGATTGCATAAATACAATTTTGACAATGTCTACAGACACTTTCTGCTGGGTAAATCACCGCAGCTACATAAAAAGACGTAGGAAAAATATAATTGTTTGTGCCTCAGCATTCAAACGTTTATTTCGAGTCAACACTGCTAGAAATACTGAAAGTGAATATTTGACCGCCGCCAAGGATGTGATTGTTATCTTGACGGAGATAAGCAGTAAAGTGCAAGTAGAACAAGAAGGGCCCGAAAGCCGATACCCGTGTGTCACGGTCCCCCCTTTTCCCCGGGGATACACGCGGCGTAGGAAAGCCTAGCAAAACGTTCGCTAATTAAGAATTACGGGGGCTTCTGTCTCCAGGGAATGACGTCACACTGTTTGTTCCCACGTTCCTTCCTGGTGCAACAGGCGAATTGAAAACTTTGCTTTTGGAACACCAAATCTGGCTTTGCTTGTTCATCTGTAAGGAAGGGCGTGGCGTACCTAAAGTAATATGATAATACGTGTAACCTAACTGATAAATTCTCAAGTAGAGTGAGAGTGAGTCAGACTGTCGAATTATATTTATATGGACTATTTCATATATAGCTGCTTGTCCTGTATAATGGTGGCCTAGTCTAGCTCCTTCTATTATCACAAGTAATATGATAATACGTGTGACCTAACTGATAAATTCTCAAGTAGAGTGAGAGTGAGTCAGACTATCGAATTATATTTATATGGACTATTTCATATATAGCTGCTTGTCCTGTATAATAGTGACCTAGTCTAGCTCCTTCTATTATCACAAGTAATATGATAATACGTGTGATCTAACTGATAAACTCTCAAGTAGAGTGAGAGTGAGTCACACTGTCGAATTATATTTATATGGACTATTTCATATATAGCTGCTTGTACTGTAGTGACCTAGTCTAGCTGCTTCTATTATCACAAGTAATATGATAATACGTGTGATCTAACTGATAAATTCTCAACTAGAGTGAGAGTGAGTCAGACTGTCGAATTATATTTATATGGACTATTTCATATATAGCTGCTTGTCCTGTATAATAGTGACCTAGCCTAGTTCCTTCTATTATCACAAGTAATGTGATAATACGTGTGATCTAACTGATAAACTCTCAAGTAGAGTGAGAGTGAGTCAGACTGTCGAATTATATTTATATGGACTATTTCATATATAGCTGCTTGTCCTTTATAATAATTACCTAGTGTAGCTCCTTCTATTATCCCAAGTAATATGATAATACCTGTGATCTAACTGATAAACTCTCAAGTAGAGTGAGAGTGAGTCAGACTGTCGAATTATATTTATTAGGACTATTTCATATATGGCTGATTGTCCTGTATAATAGTGACCTAGCCTAGCTGCTTCTATTATCACAAGTAATATGATAATACGTGTGATCTAACTGATAAACTCTCAAGTAGAGTGAGAGTGAGTCAGACTGTCGAATTATATTTATATGGACTACTTCATATATAGCTGCCTGTCCTGTTTAATGGTGACCTAGTCTAGCTCCTTCTATTATCACAAGTAATATGATAATACGTGTGATCTAACTGATAAATTCTCAAGTAGAGTGAGAGTGAATCAGACTGTCAAATTATATTTATATGCACTATTTCATATATAGCTGCTTGTCCTTTGTAATAGTGTCCTAGTCTAGCTCCTTCTATTATCACAAGTAATATGATAATACGTGTGATCTAACTGATAAATTCTCAAGTAGAGTGAGAGTGAGTCAGACTATCGAATTATATTTATATGGACTATTTCATATATAGCTGCTTGTCCTGTATAATAGTGACCTAGTCTAGCTCCTTCTATTATCACAAGTAATATGATAATACGTGTGATCTAACTGATAAACTCTCAAGTAGAGTGAGAGTGAGTCACACTGTCGAATTATATTTATATGGACTATTTCATATATAGCTGCTTGTACTGTAGTGACCTAGTCTAGCTGCTTCTATTATCACAAGTAATATGATAATACGTGTGATCTAACTGATAAATTCTCAACTAGAGTGAGAGTGAGTCAGACTGTCGAATTATATTTATATGGACTATTTCATATATAGCTGCTTGTCCTTTATAATAATTACCTAGTGTAGCTCCTTCTATTATCCCAAGTAATATGATAATACGTGTGATCTAACTGATAAACTCTCAAGTAGAGTGAGAGTGAGTCAGACTGTCGAATTATATTTATATGGACTATTTCATATATGGCTGATTGTCCTGTATAATAGTGACCTAGCCTAGCTGCTTCTATTATCACAAGTAATATGATAATACGTGTGATCTAACTGATAAACTCTCAAGTAGAGTGAGAGTGAGTCAGACTGTCGAATTATATTTATATGGACTATTTCATATATAGCTGCCTGTCCTGTTTAATGGTGACCTAGTCTAGCTCCTTCTATTATCACAAGTAATATGATAATACGTGTGATCTAACTGATAAATTCTCAAGTAGAGTGAGAGTGAATCAGACTGTCAAATTATATTTATATGCACTATTTCATATATAGCTGCTTGTCCTTTGTAATAGTGTCCTAGTCTAGCTCCTTCTATTATCACAAGTAATATGATAATACGTGTGATCTAACTGATAAATTCTCAAGTAGAGTGAGAGTGAGTCAGACTATCGAATTATATTTATATGGACTATTTCATATATAGCTGCTTGTCCTGTATAATAGTGACCTAGTCTAGCTCCTTCTATTATCACAAGTAATATGATAATACGTGTGATCTAACTGATAAACTCTCAAGTAGAGTGAGAGTGAGTCACACTGTCGAATTATATTTATATGGACTATTTCATATATAGCTGCTTGTACTGTAGTGACCTAGTCTAGCTGCTTCTATTATCACAAGTAATATGATAATACGTGTGATCTAACTGATAAATTCTCAACTAGAGTGAGAGTGAGTCAGACTGTCGAATTATATTTATATGGACTATTTCATATATAGCTGCTTGTCCTGTATAATAGTGACCTAGCCTAGTTCCTTCTATTATCACAAGTAATGTGATAATACGTGTGATCTAACTGATAAACTCTCAAGTAGAGTGAGAGTGAGTCAGACTGTCGAATTATATTTATATGGACTATTTCATATATAGCTGCTTGTCCTTTATAATAATTACCTAGTGTAGCTCCTTCTATTATCCCAAGTAATATGATAATACGTGTGATCTAACTGATAAACTCTCAAGTAGAGTGAGAGTGAGTCAGACTGTCGAATTATATTTATATGGACTATTTCATATATGGCTGATTGTCCTGTATAATAGTGACCTAGCCTAGCTGCTTCTATTATCACAAGTAATATGATAATACGTGTGATCTAACTGATAAACTCTCAAGTAGAGTGAGAGTGAGTCAGACTGTCGAATTATATTTATATGGACTATTTCATATATAGCTGCCTGTCCTGTTTAATGGTGACCTAGTCTAGCTCCTTCTATTATCACAAGTAATATGATAATACGTGTGATCTAACTGATAAATTCTCAAGTAGAGTGAGAGTGAATCAGACTGTCAAATTATATTTATATGCACTATTTCATATATAGCTGCTTGTCCTTTGTAATAGTGTCCTAGTCTAGCTCCTTCTATTATCACAAGTAATATGATAATACGTGTGATCTAACTAATAAATTCTCAAGTAGAGTGAGAGTGAGTCAGACTATCGAATTACATTTATATGGACTATTTCATATATAGCTGCTTGTCCTGTATAATAGTGACCTAGTCTAGCTCCTTCTATTATCACAAGTAATATGATAATACGTGTGATCTAACTGATAAATTCTAAAGTAGAGTGAGAGTGAGTCAGACTGTCGAATTATATTTATATGGACTATTTCATATATAGCTGCTTTTCCTGTATAACAGTAGCCTAGGCTAGCTCCTTCTATTATCACAAGTAATATGATAATACGTGTGATCTAACTGATAAATTCTCAAGTAGAGTGAGAGTGAGTCAGACTGTCGAATTATGTTTATATGGACAATTTCATATATAGCTGCTTGTCCTTTATAATAATTACCTAGTGTAGCTCCTTCTATTATCTCACGTAATATGATAATACGTGTGATCTGATAAATTCTCAAGTAGAGTGAGAGTGAGTCAGACTGTCGAATTATATTTATATGGACTATTTCATATATAGCTGCTTGTCCTGTATAATAGTGACCTAGTCTAGCTCCTTCTATTATCACAAGTAATATGATAATACGTGTGATCTGATAAATTCTCAAGTAGAGTGAGAGTGAGTCAGACTGTTGAATTATATTTATATGGACTATTTCATATATAGCTGCTTGTCCTGAATAATAGTGACCTAGCCTAGCTCCTTCTATTATCACAAGTAATATGATAATACGTGTGATCTAACTGATAAATTCTCAAGTAGAGTGAGAGTGAGTCAGACTGTCGAATTACATTTATATGGACTTTTTCACATATAGCTGCTTGTCCTGTATAATAGTGACCTAGTCTAGCTCCTTCTATTATCACAAGTAATATGATAATTACGTGTGATCTAACTGATAAACTCTCAAGTAGAGTGAGAGTGAGTCAGACTGTCGAATTATATTTATATGGACTATTTCATATATAGCTGCCTGTCCTGTTTAATGGTGACCTAGTCTAGCTCCTTCTATTATCACAAGTAATATGATAATACGTGTGATCTAACTGATAAATTCTCAAGTAGAGTGAGAGTGAATCAGACTGTCGAATTATATTTATATGGACTATTTCATATATAGCTGCTTGTCCTTTGTAATAGTGTCCTAGTGTCCTAGTCTAGCTCCTTCTATTATCACAAGTAATATGATAATACGTGTGATCTAACTAATAAATTCTCAAGTAGAGTGAGAGTGAGTCAGACTGTCGAATTATATTTATATGGACAATTTCATATATAACTGCTTTTCCTGTATAATAGTGGCATAGTCTAGCTCCTTCTATTATCACAAGTAATATGATAATACGTGTGACCTAACTCATAAATTCTTAAGTAGAGTGAGAGTGAGTCAGACTGTCGAATTACATTTATATGGACTATTTCATATATAGCTGCTTGTCCTGTATAATAGTGACCTAGTCTAGCTCCTTCTATTATCACAAGTAATATGATAATACGTGTGATCTAACTGATAAATTCTCAAGTAGAGTGAGAGTGAGTCAGACTGTCGAATTATATTTATATGGACTATTTCATATATAGCTGCTTTTCCTGTATAATAGTGGCCTAGGCTAGCTCCTTCTATTATCACAAGTAATATGATAATACGTGTGATCTAACTGATAAATTCTCAAGTAGAGTGAGAGTGAGTCAGACTGTCGAAATATATTTATATGGACTATTTCATATATAGCTGCTTGTC